>OX456527.1:58230173-58645173 GCA_949748255.1 Eustalomyia histrio | reverse complement strand
TTTAATTATCCGAATTTTGATGTGAAACCAAAGATTTAGTTGAACAAACGGATTTTAATTATAGTAACGGAATTTCAGTTGGAAACTGCCAAAAATTTTTTCAGTGTTTATGTCGTTTGCGCTGCAATACCTGGAAATTTCAGTAGAAACGACTTACCGTGTCCGGAACTGGGGCGGGTGTGAATGTACACTCGCCCTGCTATGTTGCTGTATCTGCCGCTCAGCTAGTGACCAGTCATCATGGCCGTCAGTCGCAGAACATCTTTCCTACTTATACAAGGTATAGTATGCTCAAGATCGTCGTTGGTCCACGTGAGCCTCGCGGTTCTACAAGTTTCCAGTGTCCAAGCAGTCTGCCTACTGCCTTTCGGAGGTAGGATTTTAATGTCCCACTTTTAATGGTTCCTAGCGTGTAGGGATCGACATTGCTCTGAAAACATTTAAGGCAGATCCTGCCCTTGCTAACTTATCTCCCCGCTCATTACGGTAAAGGTCATACCAACGTAATCAGGGACCGGAAAGTTGGCCAAGACACTGGCCAATGCATATTGAAGAAGATACCCACAATTGCCCGATCTCTAACCGCATATAAGAATCTGTAAACTTCCCTGATAGCTATAATCTCTGTCTAAAATAAATCTCTGCAAAAAAATGCAATCGCCAGAGACTGTCCCATAACTCATATTTATATCTTCGGTGTATACACTGATATCAACTTCAAATCGAGGACCCGAAAATTCTTCCGAAGTCAATTCTACACTTAAAAAAGTTTGTAAGTTAAAATAACTAAAAATATCATTTAAAAGAAATGATATTTCATTAAAATACCGGTCTACTGAATTTTCATTTAAATTAAATGCCATTTGTTAGTTATTTTTAAATTTAGATTAATCAACTGACACATCCGTAAGAAACAACTGATATAATCAGTTAAAATAAATGTCAAAATTTTACCTACCAATCCTTAAAAAATAAATTTTTTTTCATTAATTTGAAATTATTTCCGTTTTTGTATTTTTTGTTTTTTTTTTTTTAATATACTCGTACAATACAAAATGTATGTATGCATATGAAGCTATAAACACTTTTTGTATGAATGTGTTTGTATATGTATGTGTGTTTATAAAGTTCTTGTGATTTGTATTGAAAAATTTTGTATATATACAACCAATTTAAATAAAAAAACAAATTGAAATTTTTTTAATATTTTTTTTTGAAACAGACAGCAAACAAAATTTAAATTTGGATTAACTATTACGGACACAAATAAACCACAAGTTTCCGTGTTGTGGGTAAATTTTTATTAAATTTCAAACAAATGAAAAAAATAAATGAAACTGAAAAAAAAAAAATGGTAAATGATAGTAAATTATTTCGAATAAATGTATAAAAAAGTTAATATAGATTTTTCTTTGAAAAATAAATGTATGTTCCTTTATTTTTAAATGAAACGGAAAACTTTTTTATTAAACTACAAACAGTTAACTACATAATATTCTGAGTGTAGGATGCTATGGAGGCAGAGTCTCCGTATGTTCTGACCTTCTAAGAACCCATAGCAGCAAGTCGTGTCACACTGCAAGCAGAAACCGCCATCACATTTTCATCATATGGATGAAACTGATTCATAAATTATTCGGTAAAAATTCATCATCATATTTATGTAATTTTTAATTCAAATGTTTCATTCAAATTTATGACAGCGAATAAATAAGACTTTTTCATTTTATAAAAAGTTACATAAATCAATTGAATAAAAAACCCTTACAAATAAATTATTTATCTTGTTGCAAAATGCTGCTGTTTGTAATTCTCATTAGTTTTCAGAGTTTTCACCTCTTTTCCCCACCCCATAAGAATTTCCAAGCGTCACGGATGTCTATGCTGGAGAAGTAACCTAAGTACCAAACTTCAGTATCCTAGCTCCAGCGGTTTCGACTGGGGGAATGTTGAGTTAGTGAATCATGCACTCATTTCAGTGACTTAATTTTTATTAATTTGAATTTAAAATTAAGAAATAAAAAGCATCAAAAATCACTTTCAATGAAATTCTAAAATAATTGCAGTTGGTCATATGTATATTTTTTTATTGACAATAAATACTTTTAAGGTTCTGTATTATATACAAACATAATGAAATTGTGCATTTTACATTTATATTAATTGGCTTCATTTCAAATGCATACAAAATATTATTTTTTTCCATATTGCACATTAAAATTCATACTAAATTATAGCAATTAAATCCTTTGAATATCCTTCCTTTAAATAATAAATTAAGTGTTGATTTTGAAATCAAAGGACATTTTTAAAATTAATTAATTTTGATAATTTTAACAAAATTGCAGTCTATAAAATTATAATTAAAAATAATAATTACAAAGAAAAGAGTATTTAAACTTTTTTATATTTAGATAAATATACATGAAAATTTGGAAGCTAACTGCATTTTAAGCTTTTATGTTTTTTTTTAACAAAAATTATAGCTAAGCTTTTTAGTTTAATTCTAAAATTTTGAAAATCCAGGAGCAAGATTTCATTAAAAGTCAAATAACCTATAATTAACTAAAGAAATCAATATTTTTTCAAAGCATTTTACCAAATCTTTTTCTCTTCTAAACATGAATCTAAAGCCAAAACAGTTCAATGAGATCACCTTCGTTGTAGGCCTTCCTTGAAAAATTTTTTAATGGTCAATATTATGAGGAAGTATATAAAAATATTTTTCACCAAAACAAAAAAAAAAAAATGTCACTGAGATATTAATAAAAAATATAAAAATAATAATATAACAATTTTTGTTTTAAATAACACAGCAAAAAAATTTTAAATTCTGTTTGTAATATTAAACATCTTTTATAGAATATATTAGTAAATACAGGTTGGTTGAAAAGTTCCTGGGCTCACCAAGAGATGGCACTGCTAGCTCCAAATTTTTTTTTCTCAAGTTGGTATAACTGTCCTGAGAACACATGCAAAGTTGCAAGTCATTCTGTCAATTCTTTCTTTGTTTACAAGCCATTTGAAGTTGACGTGTCATTGATTTTTTTTAATATGGAAAAAATTTAATATCGTGCAGTCATTAGATTCTTTGTTTTGAAGGGTTTAAAAGCAAAGGAAATTTATGAACAATTGTTAGAAGTGTATAAGGAGTCCCCACCTTCAAAACGCACCGTTGAATTTTGGGCTGGTGAATTTAAACGTGGTCGTACCAGCCTTAAAGACGATCCACGCGAAGGACGACCAAAAACTGCAACCACAGCAGAAATCATTGAGCAGGTACATAATATGGTAAGTGAAGATCCAAGTTTAACTAAGCGTGAAATTGCTAATGCCATAGGCATTCCAGACGAACGAGTACTCCATATTTTACATGAAGAATTACGTATGAAAAGACTGTTTGGAAACCGACTTCTTGCGTCGTTTTATAACTATGGATGAGACTTGAATCTACCACCATGATCCTAAATTGAAACAAGAACGTTTACAGTGGACTGAAGCTGGTTGTTCAGCTCCAAAGCAGGTGAAGTCTCAACGATCAGCAAAGAAGGTTATGGCGTCTGGATGCAAAAGGAAAACAATCAACTCTGAATATCATTGCAGCCTTTTGGATCAGCTGGATGAAAAAATTCGTGAGAAAACCCCTGGTTTAAAGAAGAAAAAAATCATTTTTCATCAAGACAATGCACCTGCTCACAAAAGTGTTTTGACGATGGCTAAATTCAAAGAATTAAAGTACGAATTGCTTGAACATCCACCGTATTTACCAGATTTGGCTCCCAGTGACTACTATCTCTTCAGAAATCTAAAACAATTCCTTCGTGGAAAGCATTTTTCGTCGAATGAAGAGGCCATAGCAGCCGTAGACGGTTATTTTGCAGAGCTTCCGGAAAACCATTATAAGGATGGGATAAAATTATTGGAAGATCATTGGAACAAGTGTATTGAGCTTCTAGAAGATTATATTGAATAAAAAAATATATTTCGTAACAAAAACAGTATTCTTTCATTTCGAGCGCAGGAACTTTTCAACCAACTTGTATACATATGTAAAATTTGATATAATAAAAAAAATGAGAACGACCCACCATAAACCTTAATAAGATTTAAATTTATAACAATATACTAGATTTTATTCATTTTTTTATACACTACAATAATAGGGGCAATTGGTAATAGAAATTGTTAAGAGAATTATTACATTGGCTACATTAATATTTTCGCGCTTATAAAGGTTTTCTTTGTAAGCAAGAAATTATGAATTTATAAAATACGAGGATAATCATAATAATGTATTCAAGATGTTGCTAAACTAAAACTTTTTTAATATTTTATCTTGTACTTTTATAATGAAACTTCAGGGAATACAGAACTAAATTTGCCATTAATTACTATTGAAAAGCATTAAAATTTCAATATTTTCAGATAAATAAATAAATCTAAAAATATTGTTTTTCAAGAGAAATTTAAAAACTGTCCCTCGTTAAGTAAGTAATTTCTCTGAAGTTACTAATTTTTTTAATTTAGCAACAAATATAGCTCGCACTATTCACTATAACATTTATTTGTGGAGTAATACAGTAAAGTTCTCCAATCTTGGGCAGAGATGTTCAAAATCAAATAAATTTGACGATTTTTAAGAAAATAGTTTAAACTTTAACATGTATTTAGAGCCAATTAATTGCTTGAGTTAATTGCATCCAGAGAAAAGATTATTTGCAATTCGATCAAAACCATTAAAATTTATTTGTGAGGATTTTATTTCATTTTAATTTACCTAAAATCTACAGGGGGCCCGCATGTTTGCTTATAATTATTGATTAAATAAAAGAGAATTGATCTTATATTGATAAATAATTTATTTAATGTGGGCAATTATGTATGGAATACAATACCAGATAAATGTCCGCCTCAATTAGCCTCACAAATGCGAGCCCTTTTGAACACATTTTTCATTACATTCTCACACATTTCACGCGGTATTTCATTAATTTCATCACGAATATTTTGTTTGAGTTGCTCAAGCGTTTCAGATATCCCCACAAAAAGAAGTCCGGATCAGTCAAATCAGGCGACCGTGGAGGTCAATCAACATCACCATTTCTTGAAATAACTTATTGTGGCAAGAGGTCTCGCAGTAATTCGATTGTAATCCTGGCTGTATGCGATGTAGCACCATCTTGTTGATACCACATGTTAATCAAGCCTAAATCCATGCAGTTGTAGCGTTAAAAAGTTTTCAATCATATCACGATATCGCTCCCCATTCATAGTTACCGTTACGCCGTTTTCATGTTCAAAGAAGTAAGGTCCAATGATTCCTCCTGACCAAATTGCACACCAGACTGTCACTTTTAATGAATGCAAAGGTGACTGATGAATAATTTGAGGGTTTTCCATTGCCCAGAACCGACTATTCTGTTTATTCACACATCCATTCAAATGAAAATGTGCCTGGTCACTCATTATGATTTTTTCATGAAAATCGGGGTTGTCATTGGCGAGCTGTTCTAACGATTAAAACACTTTGGTTTATCGAATATTTTTCCATAATAAATTTGCCACGTGTCTACTGCACGACTACCAAATATGAACTGTCAAGACTAATGTTTACGAAAATGACGGCAAAACAAAGTAGTATACCTTTCCGGTGGACACCCTGTATTAATAAAACAAAAATATTGTATTGGTGATTAAAAAAGGGAAAAGAAACTAAAAATCAATCCTACACTTAAAAAAGTTTGTAAGTTAAAATAACTGAAAATATCATTTAAAAGAAATGATATTTCATTTAAAAACCGGTCTACTTAATTTTCATTTAAATTAAATGCCATTTGTTATTTATTTTTAAATGTTGATTAATCAACTGACACATCCGTAAGAAACAAATGATATAATCAGTTCAAATAAATGTCAAAATTTTACCTACTAATCCTTAAAAAATAAATGTTTTTTTCATTTATTTGAAATTATTTCCGTTTTTGTATTTTTTATTTTTTTTTTTTTTAATATACTCGTACAATACAAAATGTATGTATGCATATGAAGCTATAAACACTTTTTGTGTGAACGTATTTGTGTATGTATGTGTGTTTATGAAGTTCTTGAAATTTGTATTGAAAAATTTTGTATATATACAACCAATTTAAATAAAAAAACAAATTAAAATTTTTTGAATATTTTTTTTTGAAACAGACAGCAAACAAAATTTAAATTTTGTAATAACTGTTACGGACACAAATAAACCACAAGTTTCCGTTTTGTGGGTAATTTTTTATTTAATTTCAAACAAATGAAAAAAATAAATGAAAGTGAAAAAAATCGGTAAATGATAGTAAATTATTTCGAATAAATGTATAAAAAAGCTAATATAGATATTTCATTGAAAAATAAATGCATTTTCCTTTATTTTTAAATGGAACGGAAAACTTTTTTATTAAACTACAAACAGTTAACTACATAATATTCTGAGTGTATTATTCAATTATTTATCTTTAAAAATAAAATTTGTTTAGTATTTGTGCGCGATGGAAGCAACTATTTATATAGTGAATGTATAAGATATTTGGTACAATCTATCAAATTTCAAAATTGTCTATATTCAAAAGTGGTTGTTCTGATCAAATATAGGGTCCGCCATCTAACGTTTTTTTTTCAACTAGTGCTTATTTCGTGAATGGTAACACTTAGCTCATGTCTAATTTGACAGATAATTAGTTTTATCCGTCTGCTGAACGAATATGGTTGTGTATACGCTTGAACAACGCTGGGAAATATTGCGACATTACTTTGAAAATCATGGTAATGTTGCAGAATGTCATCTTTTCAATGTCATGCTTTCAGATGAAGCTCATTTTGGTCTTGACAGGTATGTAAACAAGCAAAATTATCGCATATGGGGCACAGAAAACCCGCACGTATACATTAAAAAGCCGATGCACCCAAAACGAGTCACTGTTTGGTGCGGATATTGGTCCAGAGACATAATTGGGCCATTTTTCTTCGAAAATGAGCAAGGAGTGGCCGTTACAGTCAATGGCGATCGTTCTCGGGCCATGTTGAACGAATTTTAGTTCACAAAAATTGAAGAGGAGGATATTGGCAACATTTGGTTTCAACAGGACGGCGCTACGTGCCACACAGCCGAAGCTACACTCGATGTTTTGCGCCCTGTTTTTGAAGATCGCATTATCAGCCGCAGAGCTGATGTCGTTTGGCCACATCGGAGCTGCGATTTAACACCGTTGTACTATTATTTGTGGGGTGCCGTCAAAGATAAGTGTTACGCCGGCAAGCCAGAGACAATTTTCACTTTAAAGGACAATATTCGTGAAGCCATTGGTGAAATACAGCTGCACACAATCGATAATGGGCTTAAAAATTAGACCGATCGTGTAGGCTACTGCATGCCCAGCCGAGGTAGCCAATTGAATGAAATTATTTTCCATTATTAACTGGAAGGATTGTACTTTCAAATAAAAAAAGATATTTGAGAAAATATTCAGTTGTTTTTTTTATAGCATTTTCGAAAAAAAGTTATTTGGCGGACCCTATATATCATTTAATTAGGGTTTTAGTAGAAGCACCGGAATTGTGGATTGTATTGATAATATACATATTAATAAACCAATTTTATACTAAAATTTCTTTTCCCAACAAATTATTTAAATTCAAAATTAGCCATCAAAATTTATAAGTGTTTGTGGTGTAGTGGGTAGAGAGGAATCTCAGTACTCAGAATTTCCGAGTATATTTAAAAAATATTTTTTTTTACTAAACTAAAATATAATATTTAAATGTTTAATTGTCAAATATATCAAAGAAAATTAAAATTAATTGCGGTGCAGTAAGCAAGAGTGTAAACTATGAATCTGAATGCTCGAATTGATGCCAGAAAAATAAAATTTTTCTTAAAATAAAATTTTGTGGTATATAATAATATTTCTGTGGAATATAAAATTGAAATTGTATAACAGAATATTGGCTTTCACAACTAAAAATATAATTAAATATGAAGATAGTTGTCGTCACTGCCAGAATTCGATTGGCAACAAATTCGATGATACTGTTTTCTGGCTGTACCCATCTGATATTTGTCCAGTTTAAGTTAACAATATATGATTGTTTTTTTAAGACATTTTGTAGTAAAACAACCCGACTAAATTGATAACATTTTGATTTTTATGAAAACAAGACAATATTATGACTGTAAATGTCAAAGTCATGTTTTATGTGATGTATAATTATTTATTGATTGTTCCCAGCATTTTATCGTAACATAATTATCATATTCTTTCATAGTCAGAATTTTTGTTACCACAGTATGCTTACAGCCCAATCATGTTATAAAATAGAAGTTGTCAATCATAAAATATTAAAATATGGTAAGAAAACCAATAATTTGGTTGTGACAACAATACCCGATTGCAGCAAGCACAGTATGTGACCTTCTTCGAGAAAAGCGACCTAGTGTGTCAAAAAACGGGTTTGAACCTCAGAGTGGATTCTGGTACCCAAAAGGGTGTAGAATAAGATGAAATGAGTTGGATTTCTGATAAAAATTTATTTACCCCATAAAAACGTACAAACCAAACTTGGGAAAATCGATAAAAATGAGAAAAACATTAAAATTTTACTTTTTTTTTTATTTTTTGGTTTTATACTGTTTTTTTTTCGTCAGTCTTCGAATTTTTTTGGAGTTTGGACTTTTTTTCGGTGTTTTGTGATCTGGTACATCGATTTTCTTCCATTTGGCTGAGTCTAGTCTTTTAAAATCATCATCAAAACTGTCAGAAATATCCATTTTTCTAAAAATTACTTCAAATTAAAATCAGCTTAGTAACAAAATTACAAAATAACCAAAATTGCGAAACAACTTTTAAGATATTGATAACACTCGTTATATAGTTGGCACAATACTGAAGCGTCACTTCATTCTATTCCTTTCTTATAGTTATTTTTTTACAAAGTTCGTCGTATTAGTATACGCACATCAATACTTTGCTGAGAGCGAACAGATAGCTGAAAACGAACAGAGCAGCAACAATAGCAAAGGTATTGTCACACTAAAAGCGAAAAAAATACGTCACCACAAAGGCATGACGTCACCAAAGTCGAAACACAATCATAAATAACCATACAGGGTGGCGCAAAAATATCCTTCCGATGTTTTTTGGCTGTAATTTAAAAAAAAATTAAAAACTTTGATTCTTCTTGTGGATTATTTTTATTTGGTCTTTTAATTTTTTACATCAAGTCGAGAATATGATGTCATGAAAATGGCCGCCGCCACAGTTAATGTCATTTGAGCCCTTTTTAAGGCATTTTCCATCACTTTGGCCAAAACTTCCGGCGATAGGTCCTCACATTCTTGACGGATATTGTCTTTAAGAGCTGCAAGAGTCTGAGGCTTGTTGACATAAACCCGCGACTTCAAAAAGCCCCACAAAAAGAAGTCTGGAGCGGTCAAATCAGGCGATCTTGCTGGCCAGTGCAAATCGCCAAAACGGGAGATTAGGCGCCCGGGAAATGCATTCTTCAGCATATCGGTTGTGGCACGTGCAGTGTGTGGCGTTGCACCGTCCTGTTGGAACCACAGGTTTTCCAATCCCAATTCATCAAGTTGCGGCAAAGAGAACTCGTTGATCATTGCTCTGTAGCGCTCACCATTCACAGTAACCGTTTGGCCCGCGACGTCTTCGAAGAAAAAAGGTCCGACGACTCCTCCAGCGAAAACAGCACACCATACAGTGACTTTGAGCGGGTGTAATGGCTCTTCGTGGGTTACACGCGGATTTTTAGTGCCCCAGAAGCGTAAATTTTGCTTATTTACGTACCCGCTAAGATGGAAATGGGCCTCATCACTCATGATTATTTTTGATGAAAAATCATCTTCATTATTGCTCAAATAAATAGTCACCAATATTCCGCGTTCTGGAGCAGTGTAGCGTATCATTGTTTATTAACGTGTATTTCGCATGTGTTTACTACACAAATGTCAAAACAGAACTGACATTAGCGGCCAATCGAAAAATTTATAGCATTTTCTGATAGGAGGATTACTTTTGTGCCACCTTGTACCAAATCGCATCTCCCAACTGAAGGTGTGTTCACAGTGATAATGCGTTATGAAACGTTAAATGCGTTTTTCTCAAAACTTCATTTTTACACACTAGGTCCCTTTTCTCAGAGAAGGTCACATATAGTAGCAGTGATCATATTGCAACCATGTTTTTTCTCTGCGTGTTCTAATAAAATTCCTGTTTCGGATAGGCAAATACCAACAGAAGATATTCCTTAATATTTCAATATGTTCAAACCTATGAAGCAGCTGTATCAATGTATCAATAGTCAAACACCACGATTTAATGCACTCACAATGAAATCACGTAAAATCGTCAGAATATAATGGTACGGCGCCTAAAATTGTTGCAAAGATTTAATACAAGCTAATATTTTGACACCAAATGTACAAATATATAAATACCCAGCAAAATAAAATGGATGTTATTCTTTAAGAATCTCTTTTTCAGAACATCTAAAGAAGTTAATAGTGCAAATTTTTCGATTTGTACACTTAAAAAAGTTTGTAAGTTAAAATAACTGAAAATATCATTTAAAAGAAATGATATTTCATTTAAAAACCGGTTTACTTAATTTTCATTTAAATTAAATGCCATTTGTTATTTATTTTTAAATATTGATTAATCAACTGACACATCCGTAAGAAACAAATGATATAATCAGTTAAAATAAATGTCAAAATTTTACCTACCAATCCTTAAAAAATAAATGTTTTTTTCATTTATTTGAAATTATTTCCGTTTTTGTATTTTTTGTTTTTTTTTTTTTTTTTTTAATATACGCGTCCAATACAAAATATATGTATACATATAAAGCTTAAACACTTTTTGTATGAATGTGTTTGTATATGTATGTGTGTTTATGAAGTCCTTGTAATTTGTATTGAAAAATTTTGTATATAAACAACCAATTTAAATAAAAAAACAAATTGAAATTTTTTGAATATTTTTTTGAAACAGACAGAAAACAAAATTTAAATTTGTAATAACTGTTACGGACACAAATAAACCATAAGTTTCCGTTTTGTGAGGTAAATTTTTATTAAATTTCAAACAAATGAAAAAAATAAATGAAACTGAAAACAAGTAAGAGCGGCTAAATTCGGCTATGCCGAATCTTATATACCCTTCACCATGGTATTCTGAAGGAGATGAATACATCGTTGGAATCTACTACCTCATAGCTCTCCACAAACAAGCGGTATCCCCATTTATTTTTTCTTAAATGTCCAAAAATTTTAATCCAAAATAATATGTCATGTAAAATCTCAAATTTATATTTTTCCATATGTTTCAGCGCTTTTCTTGTAAAATTTGGCATTTTCTAGGCAAAAAAAAGTTGGCGACACTACTATTTTTTTTTATTTATATCATTCACAATAGTTGTGAAACGTATTTAACCTACGTATTTATCTTCACACTCTTATTAAACAAAGGGATTTTACTGGAAAAATTAGAGGTAGTCCTGGTTTTTTGCTAATATCTCAGCCATTTATTAACCGATCTGTCTGATTTTTAATAGCAAACAGAAATGGATCACATGTAACAGAAATAAAAAAGAATCAAGTCCTCATCATGTCTGGGTTCTTCGGAAAACCCATTTCAACACACAGACGGACAGACGGACAGACGGACAGACGGACAGACGGACAGACGGACATCGTTAAATCAACTTCGCTCTTCATATGGACCCAGAATATATATACTTTATAGGGTCTAAGATCAATATTTTAGAAATTACAAACGGAATGACAAACTTATATATACCCTTCCACCTATGGTGAAGGGTATAAAAAGTGGTAAATGATAGTAAATGATTTCGAATTCATTTCATAGCACCGAAACACACTACTTCCTCCCAATGACACGCCAATGTTAAAATTATTAATGATTCACCGAAATTTTCACAACTTCGGGTTCAGTAGATGTAGTGTTTAACTACTTCTTCCTCAACTCTTATTTTGCTGGGTATATATGGACAATAGCCATCGTCTATTAAGAATAATACTCTCAAGTATGTACTGACATCCGTGTCTTGGTTTTATTTATACAAAATTAATATAATCCTGGAGATTGGCGATAATTCATTGACTCGTCCAAAAGTAGCTTAAAATTTAAAAAGTTCTATTCAGTTAAAACCAAGCACAAATACTAAAGAGTTATAGGGATCAATGAAAAAAGAATGGAGTTAATTAAATATGAAGAACATATGTGGAAAATATGCGCAGAATTAAATGTTTTGACTCTTTTAAGAGGCATGTGATTGAGCTATACTTAAAATATGTGTTTCATTTGCTTATTAGATTGCAAATAAATAATATTATTGAATTTATACTTGTACTGATAGACACATTTTTGCATCCTCCACATCAAACTAGAAATTGTAAAAAAATTTAAAAAATAATTAAACACATATGCTTTTACCAAATTTCACCGAATTTTCCCACGGTTAAGCGATATGAAAGTAAACGAAGGTACGAACTTTTTACCTGCTTTACTAAATTAAAATTATTTTACAAGAATACTTAATGAACCAGACATTCGTCGTTCAATAAAGGACTAACAGCTTGATGTTTCCTTTAATGATATCAAGCTATTGGCCTGAAATTGTGTGAAATCATTAATTGAAGATTTTATAGAAAATCATCGGTCTGAAAATTGGTGTATTTTAATTGAAAATGTGCTTACCACATTTCAAAATCTAAATGTCATTAAAAGTGCATTTTATGCATTGTCATGCACTGAGAAAACAGATTTGTTGTGACAACCGAATTTTTTGGCAACCGAATGGTTTGGTTGGAGCCACTCAGGTATTTGTTTGTGGCGACCGAAATTAAGTTAATACAACAGAATTTCGGTTGAAACCATACATTTCAATTGGATCAGGAATACATTTAGTTGCGACAACCGAATAATTCGGTTGCTGCCATCAAACTACTCAGTTGGCAAGAAATTCGGTTGTCACAATGAATCTCTTTTCTCTGTTTAATGAACAATCAAAAGCCGAATAGAAACTGCTGGACTCAAATACTAGTATAGTGGCGAAAGACTTGATTATTTTTTTTAGAGGATATTTGTTGGAACTTGCAGGAGAAAGAAGAAGAATAAATTTCTAAATAACAACTTTAACTTTCACAACAAAAATACGTGGTTAAAATTTTTAAAGAACAAATAAGTAATAAATTTTATTTTTCTTAAATTTTATTCGATTGAGTTAAAAAATTAACAAAAAAAAAAAAAAAAAATAAAAAAAATTAAAATGGAGTTATTCTAAAACTTAAGTAACGAAATATTTAAATATACTTAGGGCTGAATTTTACAGTGCAAGCTTAGCATTTAGAAATTTTGTATAAAAATTTCTTAATTAACTAAATGCTTATACAAAGTAAATGCTAAGTTCACCCTGTGAAATTGGTCCTTAGATAAAAAGTTATAAAACAAACCTTTTTAAACGATAAACTTGAAATGTTTTATTTTTAAATTCTACTTATTTTAAATTATGCTTCTTTCGTCTGGTTATTAAAATTTTTTATCTGTCTAATATTTTTTTAACAGATAATCTAGAAAAACGGTTAGCGCCATTGGATTCAGCGTAGTCGATTAAGTTTAACCCACCAGGTATCTTGCTTGTCAATTTTTTCAACTAGCACAGTGTTATCGATGCGAACTTAGTTTATTTCACTTAAAATAGTTTGTAAGTTAAAATAACAGAAAATGCCATTTAAAAGAATTTTCATTTAAAAACCGGTCTACAAACTTTTAAATCAAATGGCTTTTGTTATTTATTTTTAAATAATGTTTAAACAATTGACACATCCGTAAGAATTAACAATTCCTTAAAAAATAAATGATTCTATCATTTATTTGAAATTGTTTCCGTTTTTGTATTTTTTGTTTTTTTTTTATCCACAAAATGTATGTCTGTAATTTTTGTGTAAATGTGTTTGGGGGTTTATGAAGTTCTTGTAATTTGAAATGAAATAATTTTGTATATAAGCAACCAATTTTAATAAAAAAAACAAATTGTAATTTTTTGAATATTTTTTTTGAAACAAAAAGTTTAAATTTTTAATAACTGTTACGGACACAAATAAACTACAAATTTCCGTCTTGTGGGTAAATTTTTATTCAATTTCAAAAAATAAAAAAAATGAATAAACCTGAAAAAAATCGCAAGTGTACAATCATTTCGAATAAATGTATAAAAAAGTTAATATGCACTGATATTTCTTTAAAAAATAAATGTATGTTCCTTTATTTTTAATGGAACGGAAAACTTTTTAATTAAAGTACAAACAATAACCTACATAATATTCGGAGTGTTAAGTGCTGTTTGATTAATTAAAAAGCCAACTTTTAAAATGAATTTAAGACAAAAGAAAAATAGTAACAAGTAAGAGCGGCTAAATTCGGCTATGCCGAATCTAATATACCCTTCACCATGGTTGGGAAAAAACTGAAGTTTATATATGAACATATATATAATGGACAGATTTATATACGGACGCCTTTAAGAGGAAATTAACCATTTAGTTTGGTGATAAAACTTGGACTCGGGAAGATTTATGGTTTTAGAAAATAGGTATTTAAAAAAAAATTATGTTTTGGGCATAACTTTTTTGTATCTGAACCGAGTTTTTCAGCAAATATGTTATACTAAAGATTTTCGATCTTTTGCTATGTAAGACGTATCCATATGTCATATTACAGCTCTAGAATAGTGTTTGTTGTTTGTGTATAAAAGGTGAAGAGGTGAAAGAAAATAATGTCAACAAATCGTTAAAAGAAATCAGTAGAACTGCATGTGTTTTATTTTTACAAAAACGTTTGATTTAGCTGGCAAATTTGCATTTGGGATTTTATTTCGCTTTTTTATTAAAAATATTTTTAATTTCTTTAGCTTAATTTTAAAAATTTGAAGGAAAATAGTTTATAATTTTTTTTTATAAATTATTATAAGTTAAGACCTAAAATAGGGAAATTATGTATAAAATTTTCTTAATATATGAGAAATAAAATGGTTTAAAAATCTTTTTATAAATTCTTTTAAATCGAAGCAAATAATAGAAATAAAACCGTTTGTATTTTATTTGTATCAGAGGGTTTTTATAAAAATTTTGATGTTTTTAGCCCATTTATGGATTATTTAATTATTAATATAAAATTTTATATAAATTAATTATTAAATGTTAAAAAAAAACAAAAATAAACAAAAAAGAAAAGGCTTAAGAAAATAAAAAAAAATATACAAAAGAAAGTGAATTGACCGGGATTCGAACCCGCGGCCTTAGAGAAAAAAAGTATTTGTGACATAGCGTCTAGACAACTGAGCTATTGAAGCTCACACAAAATCATCGTCAATAGAGGTACATATATAAAAGTCTTCGTTCATTAGAGATTTGTTTAGTTTTTATTTAAATGACAAATCTTTGTATGTGTGTTGTTTGTGTATAAAAGGTGGAGATGAAAGAAAAGAATTTTAACACATGGATGTGTTTGTTATGCTTAATATTCTACATACATATTAAACAAAGGCATTTTACCGAAAAAATTAGAGGTAGTCCTGGTTTTTTGCTAATATCTCAGCCATTTATTAACCGATCTGTCTGATTTTTAATAGCAAACAGAAATGGACAAAAACATATAACAATCAAGGGTCTAAGATCAATATTGTAGAAATTACAAACGGAATGACAAACTTATATATACCCTTCCACCTGTGGTGAAGGGGATAAAAATATTAAAAAGTAGTTTGTAAACAAACAGCGAGGTGTAATATTGTGAAGAATAAATTTTGAACTTAAAAATTTTATAAAAATATATTTGGAAAAAATTTAGGAAAATAAATTGTGAAAAACCTAATGAAAAGACGTAATTCAAATTTCTTCTGGGGCCGCACTAAAATCGATGAAGGGCCGCACTTGCCTGCCGTTCTAATATATTATGTAAATTAAAATAGATTGGCCGGAAGATTTGTAATTATTGGAAAATTTCAAAATAAAAAAATCTGATTTTGTAAGTAGGCATACCTTTAAACATCGCCAACAGCAATTAGGGCCCTTGATTGATTTCTTAATGCATTCCCTCAATTTTGTTTATTAAGTGAAGTTTTCTAAAGTGAGCTCATTTAGGAGTATCCGTTATGGGCAAGTTTTACTGTAGTTGTTGTTAGTGAACAAAGCGTAAATTACTGTTAAGTTACTTTTATGTTCATTTTTTGCACTTGCGTTGCAATATTTCTTTCCTTTTATCTAAAAATAATACTTACAAGTGCGATTTTTTTTTTAAATATTAAGAATCCTTTTCATGGCGTTAGTTTTGTATGTCTTTTGGCTATTTTTAGTTGAAAAAAAAAGAAGAATAGAAAATCTAAAAGGATTTTTTACAACAAGTTGATTGTAGCATTATTATGCTTTCAGCAATATTGGTACTCTTTTAGAATCTATGTCTTTGCTGTCTTTGTTTAAGAAAATATTCTAATTGATTTATGTTCAAGGAAAAGAACGAAATAAAGACATTAATTAATAGTACTTTTTAATGATTTTATTTCTTTTTTTTTTTAAGTATATTATATTTATTCAAAAGTATAGATATAGTTATTAAAACTCTTTTCATATAAGCAATTACAAAAAATTTAGAAAGGGGCTTTGCTAATAAGTATACGGGTGTATATACAAATGTATACGGATATCGTTTAAAATTAACAAACATTTCTATGATTTCTATGAAGTTCCTGCGCTCACCAAGAGATAGCACTGCTAGCTCCAAACTTTTTGTTTCTCAAGTTGGTATAACTGTCCTGAGAACACATGCAAAGTTGCAAGTCATTCGGTCAATTCTTTCTTTGTTTACAAGCCATTTGAAGTTGACGTGTCATTGATTTTTTTTAATATGGAAAAAATTGAATATCGTCCAGCCATAAGATTCTTTGTTTTGAAGGGTTTAAAAGCAAAGGAAATTTATGAACAATTGTTAGAAGTGTATAAGGAGTCCTCACCTTCGAAACGCACCGTTAAATTTTGGGCTGGTGAATTTAAACGTGGTCGTACCAGCCTTAAAGACGATCCACGCGAAGGACGACCAAAAACTGCAACCACAGCAAAAATCATTGAGCAGGTACATAATATGGTTAGTGAAGATCCAAGTTTGACTAAGCGTGAAATTGCTAATGCCATAGACATCTCAGACGAACGAGTACTCCATATTTTACATGAAGAATTACGTATGAAAAAACTGTTTGGAAAGTTAGTGCCGCACACATTAACAATTCAACAGAAACAGGATCGAAAACAAATTTCTCAGCGTAATTTGGAGCGCTTTAAGACGAATAAAACCGACTTCTTGCGTCGTTTTATAACTATGGATGAGACTTGGATCTACCACCATGATCCTAAATTGAAACAAGAACGTTTACAGTGGACTGAAGCTGGTTGTTCAGCTCCAAAGCAGGTGAAGTCACAACGATCAGCAAAGAAGGTTATGGCTTCAGTTTTTTGGGATGCAAAAGGAATTTTGTTGATTGATTATCTTTAGAAAGGTAAAACAATAAACTCTGAATATTATTGCAGCCTTTTGGATCAGCTGGATGAAAATATTCGTGAGAAAAGACCTGGTTTTAAGAAGAACAAAATCATTTTTCATCAGGACAATGCACCTGCTCACAAAAGTGTTTTGACGATGGCTAAATTTAAAGATTTGGCTCCCAGTGACTACTATCTCTTCAGAAATCTCAAACAATTCCTTCGTGGAAAGCATTTTTCGTCGAATAAAGAGGCCATAGCAGCCGTAGACAGTTATTTTGCAAAGCTTCCGGAAAACCATTATAAGGATGGGATAAAATTATTGGAATATCATTGGAACAAGTGTATTGAGCTTCTCGGAGATTATATTGAATAAAAAAATATATTTCGTAACAAAAACAGTATTCTTTCATTTCGAGCGCAGGAACTTTTCAACCAACCTGTATGTACTATATTTAATTTTCCATATATCAATGTAATTCAAGCTGCCTCGGAACTCAAAAGTTAGAGAAATACCTGATGCTCTAAATTTTATTTATCCGATATTTATAAATCCTAGCACATATGAAAGATTTTCGATATATTCTCTTTACATAAATATTTTAAAAACGTCATTTACTCGCGAATATTTTTGGTGACAGGCGATATTGTAGAATATATCATATCAAAAATTCAAAATAAAATTTTCCATGTCATCGCTTCCCATATTAAAAACGTTAAATTTTTAATTTTGTTCAATACACAGGTGAAGAATAATTTTAAATGTATGTGTGTTTCAGTGCAAAGTGTAAGGTCGTTAAATGCTTATTTTTCTTTTTCAAAGACTGTTATTTTTCTAATTTTTTTAATATTTATGTCAAATGCTTTTAATTTTAACATTTCAATTAGAGTATTCAAAAAACCGGCCTTTTGGAAAAACCGGTTTCGGTTTTCTTCCAAAAAATCGAAGTTTAAAAAAACCGGTTTCGGTTTCGGTTTTTGCAGAAAAAACCGGTCAACCGGTTTTTTCGGTTTTCTTTTTAATTTGAATAAAAAGCTTATATAATTCGTTGTTTTAATTACAAACAAAAAAAAAAGAAATTTAATAAATAAAGTAATAAAAATAAAAAAATTTATTCTTTGAAAAAAAAAAATATTTTTGGACTTAAGAGTGGATTCTGGTACCTAATTGGGTGTAGAATATGATGAAATGAATTAGATTTCTGATAAAAATTTATTTGCCCCATAAAAAAGTAAAAACGAACTTGGGAAAATCGATAAAAATGAGAAAAACATTAAAATTTATTTTTTTTTAATATTTTGGTTTTAAATTGTTTTTAAATTGTCACTTAATTATATATTTATAATTTTTTTTATCAGGCTCAAGATCATAATTTTTAATGTTACTAACGAATAGTAAACACTAATTTATTTTATTAAATGGAAAAAATTGTAAGGATCAGCGCTAGAGGGAGTGACACTTTGCACACTGTGAACTCCCTCTAGCGCTGATCCTTACAATTTTTTCCATTTAATAAAATAAATTAGTGTTTACTATTCGTTAGTAACATTAAAAATTATGATCTTGAGCCTGATAACAAAATTATAAATATATAATTAAAACAGATAGATCAAATAATGTACAAAATTTACATTTAAATTGTCACACTAAAAGCGAAAAAAATTCGTCACCACCTAGGCATGACGTCACCAAAGTCGGCACCCAATCATAACTAACCATACCAAATCGCATCTCCCAACTGAAGGTGTGTTCACAGTGATAATGCGTTATGAAACTTTAAATGCGTTTTTCTCAAAACTTCATTTTCACACACTAGGTCGTTTTTTCTCGGAGAAGGTCACATATAATGATGAATGATTTTATACAGTCTCTTTTTTAGGATTTTGATTATTGCTTATTGTGTTATTTATATCAGAAGTTAAACTATTTGAATTCATCGGAATCTATCAGACTTACATCTAAATCTTCATAATCAAACAAACGATTATAAAAGTGTTCGGAAAAAATAAAAGAGACCAAGTAACCCAGTTGGTGATGTAATTAAAAAAACCGGTTAACCGAACAAAAAAGACCGATTTTCGGTTTTCTTCGAATTTACAAAATATTCGAAAACGATCGGTTTTTTAAAAAAAAGAAACCGGTTGACGGTTTCGGTTTTTGAATACTCTAATTTCAATACTATTGTTAATTAGTGCGTATGAGTAATTTCAATTTTTTTTTTATTTTATTACTTATACGTAACAGTGTACCCATACTTATTAGCAGAGAAGCAAAAAAAAAAGAAAACAAAATTCAGTGTACCTAAGACAAAATAATATTGGGAGCCGAAATTTTCTTAAGGAAAAATAGGAATATATTCATTTTGAGGGCTGATAAGGGTGATTCACAGTAGCTATCAAGATCATGATACAAGAATGAACAATACAGTAGGAGATATTACAAAATATAGTTTAATAAATAAGCATCCAACGAGTAGACTACAAAATATTAGTACACTTGAAATAGCTTGTAAGTCAAAATAACACAAAATGTCATTTACAAGAAATGATATTTTATTTAAAAACCGGTCTACTTAATTTTCATTTAAATTAACAGCCTTATGTAATTTATTTTTAAATGTTGATTAATCAACTGACACATCCGTAAGAAACCAATGATATAATCAGTTAAAATAAATGTCAAAATTTTACCTACAAATTCTTTAAGAAATAAATGTTTTTATCTTTTATTTGAAATTGTTTCCCTTTTTGTATTTTTTTTTTAATATATTCGTACAATACAAAATGTATGCATAGCTATAGACACTTTTTGTGTGAATGTGTTTGTGTATGTATGTAGTTTTTGTAATTTCAATTGAAAAATTTTGTATAAGAACCAATTGAAATTTTTTGAATATTTTTTTTTTTTTTTTTGAAACAGACAGCAAAGAAAATTTAAATTTGTTATAACTGTTACGGACACAAATAAACCACAAATTTCTGGTTTGTGGGTAAATTTTTTTTAAATTTCAAACAAATGAAAAAAATAAATGAAACTGAAAAAAATCGGTAAATGAAAGTAAATTATTTCAAATAAATGTACAAGAAAGTTAATATAGATATTTCTTCGAAAAATAAATGTATGTTAATTTATTTTTAAATGGAACGAAAAACTTTTTTATTAAACTACAAACAGTAAACTACATAATTATCTCAGTGTAATAATTTAGTTGATGAACTTTTTAGAAAGAAAATTATTACGAATACAGATAAAATTAAACTTAAAACTAATATTGACAATGCACCTGGATTACGAGGGCGGATCAATAAGTCCGTGACTTCTAACCTGTTAATAGACACTTCAGTCAAATTTTGAGCAAGTTCTGGCAATTAATTTGCGTTTTCGAGGTCCTTAAAATAGGCATTTGTTTGATCAATCATTTCATTGTTGGAGCTAAATCTCTTTTCACCGAGCCATTTCTTTAGTTTTGGAAATAGAAAATAGTCGCTGGTGCTTAATCCGGCGAATGAGGGGGCAATTTGATGTCTACTTCATGTATTTTTTCTATGCAAACTAAGCTGTCAAACGAAGATTATTTAACAAGAGGATAGAAAACCATGAAATATTGGTTTCTTTTGATGTAGTTTCCTTATTCCCAAATATTCCTGTTGATTTTGCAATAAGTATTTTAGTGAAAAAATGGAATGTTATTGAGGAACACACAACTATTGATAAGAGTTTATTTTTATAAATTTTAAAATTATGTGTAAAGGATAATAGATACTTTCAATATTCTGGGAAGATATATTCGCAACAAAAAGGACTTCCAATGGGAATTTCTCCAATTGTGGCTAATATATTTATGGAGCAATTATAAGATATATGTATACATATTTTGATGATTTATTTTGTGTTATTTCTCAGAATGCAATTAATAATATGTTAACAACATTTAATGAATTTAGTCCATATGTTAAATTTGCAATGGAAAAGTATTGTAATTCTAAACTTCCTTATTTAGATACTTTAGTAATAAGAAGAGGTGATAATTTAATTATGGATTGATACAAAAAACTAACAGCTCCTGGAAGAATTATAAATTTTTATTTAAAGCATAGCAAAATAATTATTATTAACACTGCCAAGAATTTGTTAGAGAAAATATTCACTATGTTATTAGTGACAAAGAATTTCATAGAATGAATGAAGAAAAAATTAAGAATTTATTAGAAGTTAATGATTTTCCGACGAAATTAATTTGTACGTTTATTAATCAAGATAAATGTAAAAGGTAATAAGTATTCAAGCTCAAGGTCTTGAGCTTGAATACTTATTACCTGGAATTTGTATAAGTTAAGATACGCATTGCAACACTACAGAATATTCGTGGCAAACATAAGTGCTACCCTGCAATTTTACTTTTTATGAAATATTATCGCTACACGCGCACTCAAAATATTATTATGACATTAATTTGGTAGCAGACGCTACCTTGCATTTTTATTCTTTATGCTTGTTCACACAAAACGTGTGATTTCCGATTTGCTGACGAGCATAATTGCTGTGGGTTTGTTTCGATTTAAGTTGTAGAATTCTTTATTAAAGAGTAGTATTAAAATAGTACTCGAGCTCGCATAGCGAGATTAACGGAATTAGTTAAATAACAAAAATAACACTAAAGTAAATCTTGTATTGTTAAACTATAAGTTGAAAGTAAATTTTGTAATGTGGAACTATAAGTTGTATTGGCACTCATGAATTATAAAAGATTAAATTGGAAAAATAAAAATTTATAAAATTAAACAAGATATATGTGACTTTTATTGAACGACATTAATCAGCTCGCATAGCGAGAGGTACAAGTATAATTTATATAAGAAACTTTAAACAAAAAACAAATAAAGAACAAGAATAGCAGGACATAAATCAGAACAAAAATATATAATTATTAATTCACAGAAGACAGCATTATCTTCTCATTGTTCGATATTCAATCACTATCCGGACTTTGAAAATGTATCGGTTTAAAATACAGAACATAATTATAAACGTCGTTCTATATTAGAAATGTTACAGGTAATTAATACACCAACAACACATAGACTTAATTTTTAGGCAGATATTGAAAATGTAGAATTATAGATTTTAAATACATAAGAAATAATATATACTATACGAGTATATTAATTTATAACAAGTATTACAGGTTGGTTGAAAAGTTCCTGCGCTCACCAAGAGATGGCACTGCTAGCTTCAAACTTTTTTTCTCAAGTTGGTATAACTGTCCTGAGAACACATGCAAAGTTGCAAGTCATTCTGTCAATTCATTTTTTGTTTAGAAGCCATTTGAAGTTGTCGTGCAGTCATTAGATTCTTTGTTTTGAAGGGTTTAAAAGCAAAGGAAATTTATGAACAATTGTTAGAAGTGTATAAGGAGTCCTCACCTTCAAAACGCACCGTTGAATTTTGGGCTGGTGAATTTAAATGTGGTCGTACCAGCCTTAAAGACGATCCACTCGAAGGACGACCAAAAACTGCAACCACAGCAGAAATCATTAAGTAGGTACATAATATGGTTAGTGAAGTTCCAAGTTAGGCATTTTAGATGAACGAGTACTCCATATGTTACATGAAGAATTACGTATGAAAAAACTGTTTGGAAAGTTAGTGCCGCACACATTAACAATTCAACAAAAACTGGATCGAAAACAAATTTCTCAGCGTAATTTGGAGCGCTTTAAGTCTTGCGTCGTTTTATAACTATGGATGAGACTGGGATCTACCACCATGATCCTAAATTGAAACAAGAACGTTTACAGTGGACTGAAGCTAGTTGTTCAGCTCCAAAGCAGGTGAAGTCACAACGATCAGCAACGAAGGTTATGGCATCAGTTTTTTGGGATGCAAAAGAAATTTTGTTGATTGGTTATCTTCAGAAAGGTAAAACAATCAACTCTGAATATTATTGCAGCCTTTTGGATCAGCTGAATGAAAAAATTCGTGAGAAAAGACCTGGTTTAAAGAAGAATAAAATCATTTTTCATCAAGACAATGAACCTGCACACAAAAGTGTTTTGACGATGGCTAAATTCAAAGAATTAAAGTACGAATTGCTTGAACATCCACCGTATTCACCAGATTTGGCTCCCAGTGACTACTATCTCTTCAGAAATCTCAAACAATTCCTTCGTGGAAAGTATTTTTCGTCAAATGAAGAGGCCATATCAGCCGTAGACGGTTATTTTGCAGAGCTTCCGGAAAACCATTATAAGGATGGGATAAAATTATTGGAAGATCATTGGAACAAGTGTATTGAGCTTTTAGGAGATTATATTGAATAAAAAAATATATTTCGTAACAAAAACAGTATTCTTTCATTTCGAGCGCAGGAACATTTCAACTAACCTGTATGTATGTTGCCTAGGAAACATTTATTTGTCAGACATTTTTGTAAACATTTTTTAAAAACTGTCATTTTGTTTTATAATTTGTCATATTTATAATTTCCTGAAGATGCTACACAATGGATTAGCGAAATATTAAATAATAATTAATATTTAAAAAAAACACACCTTAAGCTCAAAAAATAAATTAGTTATAATATTGCAAACTCTTAAAAAAATGAAATGAAACTAGCAAATTCCTTTTAATAAAAATATACACTTTGTGGCCAAAAAAAAAAAAAAAATGGAAAAGCAAATCTTAAGAAAAATCTGCTTTACAGCTCAAAACTGGAAATTTTGAGTACAAAAAATGAAAAAACCGAATACCATCACTATTTTGAAGGTTTTTGCAATAAAGTAAAAGAAATGCTTAATATTTATTTTTTTCAAATTCCAACTTCTTTTTTAAATAAATTTTGGGTAATTTTTCCTAAATAGCAAAAAGAGTTAAATTTACATAAAATTTGTCTTCACCACTACAAACAAGTTTTTTGAACGCTTTTAAAATACACCAAAAACAATTAGAGTGGTGTATATCACACTTTTTTTTAAAACATTTTTTAATCACATACAGTGAAAATAAATTTCCGTCTGAGAAAAATAAAACGACCCATTAAATTATGTTAGTAATTTGAAAAAAAAAATTGATCACACTTATTGAAAGTATTTTGAAAATTTTGCAATATATCGCAGCCTGTTAAGAAATTGTTAAACATTAGAATGAAGGGGTAAAAAACGGGGAGATACTCGAGTCCAGGGTAACATATAGGACTTTAGACAAGACCGTAAATGCGATTAGAGAATGTTCTCAGGTCAATGGCGGAGCGTATGCAGCAAGATCTAATCTTTATTTTTTCGTGTTATTAGGAAAAGGGCTTATCCATCAACTAATCGAAGACCTTACTGATACTATTTACAAACAGAAGGATGGTCAATCTGTATATGCCTGCTGTAGGAGTTACGACAATAGACTATTCAGACAAAGTAAAGTATCTGGGCATAACAAATTCCTCACTAGGAATGATTATATTGACTCGTTTTCAAAAAATACTAGCAGACCATTCTATGCCTGACAAAGGTTCTTTGGAAGGACATGGGGTTTGAGACTGCGGTTGGTATACTGGTCATTCAACACTATTGATCTAATGAGGTCGAAAAATTAAAGAAGAGGGATACTCCCATTATGGGGACGACCAGACTTAGGGAATTTGTTGGCAAGAAATGGGGTGACATGAGGATTGCCAAGATCTGTAGGGACAACCCGATCTCAAGAGCCATTGACAGGATATTAACGGATCAGGATATCGTCAAGAATTTTGACATTATGTTGTTTGATAGGAGCGCGTGGACAAACCGGTCTTGGTAGCCTGATCTGGGGGCCAATTCCACGCTAGTGGGGGATCAGGGCGACTACTAGTCCTTGGGCACTGCGATCCCAGGTACCAACAGTACAAGAAGAAACAATCGGACACTGATGTATGCAGATTTTGTAAATTGGAATCGGAGTTGTCGGGGAATGTTCTCTACGAATGTTCTAGGCTTTGTGTTGGAAACTCAACTTTTTGAGTGACCGTCTAGTGTCGCCTTCCGATACTTGTAATATTTGTCCTAGCAGGATGCTTATCTTTGTAGGAAGCTTGAATATTTAGGGGAAATCTAGATTATTGTAACCTTTTGGATCAATTGAATGTAAAAATTCGAGAAACACAAAAAAAAAAATTTTTGATATAGCAAAAATTAACGAATTGACAAATTGCTTGACCACCCTTGTCCTTATTCTACTGTTATAGCTTCCTGTAACTTCTACCTATTCCCAAATCAAAAAAGTCCTTGCTGCAAACGTTTTACATCGAAAAATTATGTAATTGCTCCTGTAAACGATTATTTTGCAAGGGCTTTTGGAAAATTATTTTGATTGCTAGAAAAGCATTGGACGAATTGTATTAAAGTTTCAATAGTTTATATTAAAACAAGTAAGAGCGGCTAAATTCGGCTATGCCGAATCTTATATACCCTTCACCATGGTTGGGAAAAAAATTAAGTTTATATATGGACATATATGGAATGGACAGATTTATATAAGGACGCCTTTAAGAGGAAATTAACCATTTAGTTTGGTGATAAAACTTGGACTCGGGAAGATTTATGGTTCCAGAAAATAGGTATTTAAAAAACAATTATGTTTTGGGCATAACTTTTTTGTATCTGAACCGATATTTCGAGTTTTTTCAGCAAATATGTTATACTAAAGATTTTCGATTTTTGCTATATAAGACGTAGCCATAGGTCATATTACAGATCTAGAAAATAGTGTTTGTTGTTTGTGTATAAAAGGTGAAGAGGTGAAAGAACAGAATTTCAACAAATCGTTAAAAGAAATCACTAGAACTGCATGTGTTTTATTTCTACAAAATAGTTTGATTTAGCTGGCAAATTTGCATTTGGGATTTTATTTCGCTTTTTTATTAGAAATATTTGTAATTTCTTTAGCTTAATTTTAAAAATTTTGAAGGAAAATAGTTTATAATTTTTTTTATAAATTATTATAAGTTATGACCTAAAATAGTTGCACTCAAAGGTAAATTATGTATAAATTATGTATAAATCGGAGCAAAAAATAGAAATAAAACTGTTTGTATTTTGTTTGTATCAGAGGGTTTTTATACAAATTTTGATGTTTTTAGCCTATTTATGGATTATTTAATTATTAATATAAAATTTTATTTAAAGTAATTATTAAATATAAAAAAAACAAAAAATAAACAAAAAAAAAAAAAAAAAAAATCTTAACGAACCCGCGACCCTTCCACCTGTGGTGAAAGGTATAAAAACGTTTGTATTTTGTTTGTATCAGAGGGTTTTTATAAAAATGTTGATGTTTTTAGCCTATTTATGGATTATTTAATTATTAATATAAAATTTTATATAAATTAATTATTAAATGTTAAAAAAAACCAAAAATAAGCAAAAAAAAGTCTTAAGAAAATAATAAAAAAAATGTACAAAAAAAAAGTGAATTGACCTGATCGAGATTTGAACCTCGAACCCCGCGGCCTTAGAGAAAAAAAAGTATTTGTGACACAGCGTCTAAACAACTGAGCTATTGAAGCTCACACAAAATCATCGTCAATAGAGGTACATATAAAAAGTCTTCGTTCATTAGAGATTTGTTTAGTTTTTATTTAAATGACAAATCTTTATATGTGTGTTGTTTGTGTATAAAAGGTGGAGATGAAAGAAAAGAATTTTAGTTATTAATATAAAATTTTATATAAATTAATTATTAAATGTTAAAAAAAAAACAAAAATAAGCAAAAAAAAAGTCTTAAGAAAATAATAAAAAAAATGTACAAAAAAAAAGTGAATTGACCTGACCGAGATTTGAACCTCGAACCCCGCGGCCTTAGAGAAAAAAAAAGTATTTTTGACACAGCGTCTAGACAACTGAGCTATTGAAGCTCACACAAAATCATCGTCAATAGAGGTACATATATAAAAGTCTTCGTTCATTAGAGATTTGTTTAGTTTTTATTTAAATGACAAATCTTTATATGTGTGTTGTTTGTGTATAAAAGGTGGAGATGAAAGAAAAGAATTTTAATTATTAATATAAAATTTTATATAAATTAATTATTAAATGTTAAAAAAAACAAAAATAAGCAAAAAAAAAAGTCTTAAGAAAATAATAAAAAAAATGTACAAAAAAAAAGTGAATTGACCTGACCGAGATTTGAACCTCGAACCCCGCGGCCTTAGAGAAAAAAAAGTATTTTTGACACAGCGTCTAGACAACTGAGCTATTGAAGCTCACACAAAATCATCGTCAATAGAGGTACATATATAAAAGTCTTCGTTCATTAGAGATTTGTTTAGTTTTTATTTAAATGACAAATCTTTATATGTGTGTTGTTTGTGTATAAAAGGTGGAGATGAAAGAAAAGAATTTTAATTATTAATATAAAATTTTATATAAATTAATTATTAAATGTTAAAAAAAAAACAAAAATAAGCAAAAAAAAAAGTCTTAAGAAAATAATAAAAAAAAAAATGTACAAAAAAAAAGTGAATTGACCTGGCCGAGATTTGAACCTCGAACCCCGCGGCCTTAGAGAAAAAAAAAAGTATTTGTGACACAGCGTCTAGACAACTGAGCTATTGAAGCTCACACAAAATCATCGTCAATAGAGGTACATATATAAAAGTCTTCGTTAATTAGAGATTTGTTTGGTTTTTATTTAAATGACAAATCTTTGTATGTGTGTTGTTTGTGTATAAAAGGTGGAGATGAAAGAAAAGAATTTTAACACATGGATGTGTTGTTATGCTCAAAATTCTACATACATATTAAACAAAGGGATTTTACTGGAAAAATTAGAGGTAGTCCTGGTTTTTTGCTAATATCTCAGCCATTTATTAACCGATCTGTCTGATTTTTAATAGCAAACAGAAATGGATCACATGTAACAGAAATAAAAAAGAATCAAGTCCTCATCATGTCTGGGTTCTTCGGAAAACCCATTTCAACACACAGACGGACAGACGGACAGACGGACATCGTTAAATCAACTTCGCTCTTCATAAGGACCCAGAATATATATACTTTATAGGGTCTAAGATCAATATTGTAGAAATTACAAACGGAATGACAAACTTATATATACCCTTCCACCTATGGTGAAGGGTATAAAAATAAACATAATCTTAAAAATCTAACACTTGTTATCCCTTGTTAGGCTTTTTTGGAATTTTCGCCACGAACATTGTAAAATAGGGATTAAAAAGAGGAAAAGAGCCCTATTCTCGGAATATCCAAAAAGCATTGGCTAGAAACCTGTTATTTTAAGAACAAGTGGAATTAATGCACTAAAGCTGGGAAATGAAATGGGGTGAAAGGCGGAACAAGTTAAATTGGGGCACTAAGCAAAGGTAACGAATTGGAACAAAACTCGGAAAGAGTGCCATTGAAGCTCTAGGCAAGGCGAACGTAATTTAATGAACCTGGGGATAGGTGGAAATGACATACTAGACGAGGGGAAAGGAATGAAGTGAAACGGGGTGTAGGTAAAATTATTTGTTTTTAATGCAAAGAAAGTTATTAACATAATTGAAGTTTATTATACAATATCAGTTTGCGTTAATTTTCAGAATTTGATTTTTAACACACATAAAATATATATAAAACTAAACAAAAGTTTATTAAATATGGACAAGAAAATACAGTAGAAGTAGTATCCTAAACAGGGAATGAATGGAATTAAGACATAAGACAAAGAAAGCGGAATATAATGGTTTGGAAAATTAGTTAAATTAAAACAGTAGACAAAAAAAAAAAAAAAAGAAATGGAATGGAATGTATAAAAAATAAAACCACAAACACTTATAGAAAAATTGCATTATTTTTCTCAATATGAAAAATTATGATTTTCTAATTTAAGAAACTGAAATTTGTCTCAAATGGAGATTTTTAAGAAAATCAAAATACATTTTTGCTAGAAAAAAATCGCATATGTATGTGCCTGTAGGGACAAAGTGAAAAATTAAGTTTTATCAAACTATATATTTTATAAATTAGACAAATAAAAATATTAACTTCGGCTTTTCGGAGTTGCAAATAAAATTAAAAATTGAGAAAACAATAGCGAACCGAAAAAATTATAAATTTTTTCCCTGTGGAAAAAAAGGGTCAGTTGGAAATTGGGACCTCTCCCATGATAGGTGAAAAGAGGAGAGGTTCCAAAGATACATATCACGAGACAGGTGAAAAGAGGACCCGTTCTTAAAGTACCTATCACGTGAACGGTTTAAAAGTATATATCACTGAAAGTACTAGTCCTGTGGTAGGTGAAAACAGTATAGGTTTCTAACGGTACAAAAAGTCTCTTTCACGATCGTATAAAGAGTCTTTTTACGTATTGGGTCTGAAAGTACTAGTCCCGTGTTAGGCGAAAACAGTATCAGTTCTCAAAAAACTTTTCGCATTCTCGTTTTGAATGCCTTTATCAGGCGATGAGTTTGAAAGTACGAGTCTGATATGTTCTTTGTGTGACATGTTCTCTGAGACTATTCACAGAGGGCAATTGACACACTCCTAGGACAAGTCGACGTTAAAGTGACCAGTCCTTTTCATATAAAAAATTCAGACCGGTTCCTATCACAAAGAACAGGTAACGTGACGTGTTCTGAGATAGGTTCTTTCTACCACAAGGTTCCTTCTCGACCTTTTTGTTGTCCCGAGCTTACAAAATGTTTTTATTTTATATTGTAAATTGACAGCATCTTCTGCAAACAGGAGTAACAATAATACAATTACAAGTACATGACACAATCGCTTTATTAAAAGTAAAAGAAGGTTTGACTCAGTAATTGATAACAACATTTTGGTATTTTTATAAAATTAACAAACATTTTTTATTGCTATAACATTTATCCAATGTACTGCCATGTAATGAAAATCAATCAAATTGGATTTCTATCAATCACTTTACAAATCAAAATTTAAACAGTGAACAAACCCAACAAAGATATTGTATTTGGAATTAGTTTAAATAGCTTTAGTTAAAACTTTTTGAGAGGAACAATTATACGCTATGTTCAGGATTAATATTTCAAAAACCATTGATTTCAAATTGATCGATTTCTTTTTCATAAAATATTAGTGTATTATTTTAAGGTTTTCGTATCAAAAATCACAACTGAATAATTCGGTAACAAATTCGATGGGCAACAAATTCAGTTGTCAACACAAATCTGTTTTCTCTGCGTGGATAATGGTTAAATCCAAACCGCGCTAAGCATATTAAGGAATGGCTAAATTTAGCCATATAATGAATTAATTAGGCCCTACAGCCACACGCAGAGAAAAAACATGGTTGTAATATGATCACTGCTACTATATTGTGCTTGCTGCAATCAGAAATGGTTGTTACAACCAAGTTATTGGTTTTCTAACCATCAACATGGTCGCTACCATCATTATTTAGTAAATATTTTACTATTTTATGATTGGCACCTTCTATTTTATATCATGATTGGCTGTAACCATACTGTGGTAACAAAAATTCTGACTATGAAAAAAGTATGATAATTATGCAACGATAAAATGTTGGCAACAATCAATAAATAATTATAAAATCAAAGAAAGAAAAGTTCTTAAAGTCTGTGATTTTTTTCCTAATAATTTTTCTTAAAAAGTCTTTAATATTAATTTTTTTATAGAAAAAAAATTTCTAAAGGAAATATTCTTAAATTTAAAAAGCTTTTTCATTGTTTCTAAGAACTTTTCCCTTAAGATTGCCCAGGAATCATAATAAAGTTATGAGGGGTCATAATATGATACGTGCTATCATATTATGATTACGTGCGATCATATTATGATAAATTCAATATAAAATGTTTATTTAGGACCATAATATGCTAATTTTTGAATCATAATATAACTGTAGGGACCATATTATGCTTATTTTATTATCATCATATGATAACCATAATATAGTACGATTATGGTTGGAACAACCATAAACCGAAACATATATGATGCTGTTCGAATATGATTGACCCAACCATGTTATTTCTTTGCGTGCATATATCATATAAAAATATTTAAAGTGATGTACAAATGGGATCGATAAGTATATATTTTTATTTAAGTGCAAGGTTCCCATAATGAAATGTATGGTCGTCATATGGTTCTTTTTTCTTGTGCAAAGATAGGCATTTCTTTTTCTAAAATATATTATATTTTTCCTAATATGTTTTTAGTTTTAGTAATAATCGTGCTCGAATACTCAAACATTTCAATGCATTTGTTAATTAAGGCGTATGAGTAATTTTAAATTATATATTTTGTTACTCATACGTAACAGTGTACCCACAAATAGGAAGGTTTTTTTTTCAACTAACAAGCAACGTATACCTTGTATCACCCAACGATTGGGATTAAATTTATATATTTTATAAAGGGGCCAAAATAATTGAGTATATAGATTTTAAAACGACCCAGTCTGTTATTAAGTTAGATTATTTTTTGGGTGCATTTTTCATACTCTCAAAATTAATTACAAATAATTTGGCTATTGTATAAAAGCTGCTACATAAGAGGCCAATTATATAAAAAATAAAACTGTTTAAAATATTTGTATATAAAAAAGTTTCGAACGTTTTTTAATTCCAGTCTTCACCACCAAGTTTTGAAATTACGCCACTTTAAATGTAGACATGTTTGAGGGGAGCAAACTTCACTTTCACATATTCTAATTTTTATCAAAATCAGTGTTCCTCCAAGGATAATTTTCTTTAAAGTCAAACTCGTTGGAAGTGCAGTGAATTAATTTTGTTCTTTTAATTTATTATATTTCAATATCAAAATCATCACCTGTGTCTATATATAACCTAAAGATTTCTTTTACATTCTAAGATCCAAATTTAAAATTTTCTCTAACATTTCAGCAATTTAGAATTTAATTGTGTAAAATGGTGCGTTTAATACTTAATATAATTTTTTTCGTATTTAACTACCGTTACATAACGACCATCAACAATCATCTTCAACAATCCTTAACCATCCAATTCTAAGCACACCAAAAGCATTGAAAACAATAACATTTACTAATACAAAACAACATTCTTGTGTCTGTATACAATGAAGGCATTTTAGTACTAATGTTGCTGATATTTTAAAGGAAAAAATTAATTCGTGGAATGGAGTTAGCTGCAACCGATTTAATTTTACTCTACACTCAGAAAAAAACTACTTTAATATTTTTGTACTAATTTTTAAAAATAAAACAAATTCGCAAAAAAAAAGATTATTTAAAATGATCGCTCAAATTTAAAAAAAAAATTGCTTTAATCGTTAGAATTTTTAAACATTGGTGTAATTAAAAAAAAAACAAAACAGAAAGAAGCAATTGAAATAAAAAGAAATAATTAGAAATTGATAGAAAACACTAAACTTATAAAAAAACACAAAATTGGGAAAAATCGCTAAATTTGATAAAACCGCCAAAATCGGAAAACTTCAAAAAATAAAAAACATCGCCAAAATGAAAATAAAATCAGTAAAATTCAAAATAACTTGCCAAAATTCAAAAATATTATTACATATATTTTTATAAAATTTTATTTGCATTTCATGTAGGAATAAATTCAAAATTATGTTGTTCTCAGCGTCATAGAGGCGTTAATGAGACAAATTGGCAAAAATAGATTCGTCTACAAAAATATTTTCATAATAATTTTATGAATTTTAAAATCATATTAATATTTGAAAGGTCTATTCATAGTTGAAGTCTTTAAGATTTGATTTAAAAAATTAAATTCAACACGCTGCTTCGTAGTTTCTAGTTAAAATAATTGATAAGATTAAAAAAAATGTACAAACAAAATTTAAAAATCATCACAGTTAATTAATTTGCCATAATTAAAAAAAAAATCGAAAAAATTTTAAAAAATCTTTAAAATTCTTAAAAATAGCCAAAAGTTAAAAAATTTAAATTTATAAAAATCGCCAAATAAAAAAACTTTAAAATTTGAAATAACTCTCTAAAATTGGAAAACTCCCTTAAAGTAAAAATTCTTAGTGATTTGAATGAAAAACCCCAGAATTAAAAAAAAAAAAAAAATTTATAAATTTAAGGAAACCTCCAAATTTGAAACATGTCAAAAATTAAAAAAAAAAAAAATACGGTACGGGTAAGAAAATCTACAAAATTGGAATTAAAACCCCCAAAATTAGAAAATAAATGACTGGAGTGAAAATAAATAAAAAAAACGAATTGACAAATTATTAAAAATTATACAAAAAACTGTCAATAATTAATTAAATTTAAAATAAAGGGTGTCCCAAGAAGAACGCAATTTTTAAATTTTAAATAAAACACAGATATTTAAAAAAAAATCGTGAAACTTTATTATATCGTAAAGTAGACAGAATGAGGTTATGTATGGAACAATATATCGTGCAGATGGCCGCCGCGGCTTTGCTGGCATGCACGCGATCTTTTAATGAAATTTTCAATGACCGTTTTGCATGAATGCTGCGGTATTTCATTAATGCAGCGTCCAATTTCCTCTTTTAAGGTTTGAGTCGTCGTCGGCTTATTCGCGTAAACCATCGACTTCAAAAAACCCCAAAGAAAAAAATCTAATGGTGTTAAATCGCACGATCTAGGCGGCCAATTCTGATCTCCAAAACGCGAAATAACACGACCGGGAAATGACTGGCTGTATGACATGTGGCGCCGTCTTGTTGGAACCACATGCCCTCCACATTCATTTCTTCAATTCTAGGCAAGAAAAAACTGGTTATCGTTTCACGATACCGAACACCATTGACTGTTTGCGCTTGACCTGCCTCATTTTCATAACAAAAAGGTCCAATGATTCCTCCAGCCGAAAAACCACACCACACAGTGACACGTTGAGGATGCATTTGCTTCTCGTGAATCACTCGAGGATTTTCCTCACCCCAAATGCGAGAATTCTGCCTATTGACGAAGCCATCAAGATGGAAATGGGCCTCGTCACTGAAGATGATTTTATCGGCAAAATCAGCATTTTCATGTTGTCTCTCCAATACCCAATTAACGAACTCCCTTTGCTGTCCATGGTCAGCTGGCTTCAGTTCCTGAGTCAATTGAACTTTGTATGCATGAAGATGCAAATCTTTCGTCAAAATTCGCTGCAAAGTGGATTTGGATACACCAATTTGCTGAGCTCGGTGTCGAATTGAGGTGGATGGAGTTTGAGCGACATCATCACGTACAGCTGCGACATTTTCGGTCGATCGACCTGGTCGATGGCGCGTTGTTGTCTTTACATCACTAACAGACCCAGTTTCGGCAAATTTATCCATTAATCTCTTTACAGTTGACTCTTTTGGAGCATTATTGTGACCCCAAATTGATCGCAATTTGCGAACTGTAGCCGCAAAACTTTCACCATTTTGGTAAAACAATTTCACAATGAGAATGCGTTGTTCATTCGTGTAGCGCTCCATTTTTACTAACCTCGTACCTTCTACTAGCAAACAATAACAATTGTTCAAATGTCAAACAATGACACTTCTAATGTTGCCAGATTTAAAAATTGCGTTCTTCTTGGGACAACCTTTATTAATATTGATCACAGAACACACTTGTTGTTCCCTTCATAAACATTTTCTTACTAAATTATTTTATATTACTGTTCTACTCTGTTTGTTCATTATTATAATATTTGTTATTTTCTTTAATGAAATTCTAGGATGGTGAGAATAAAAATTGATTATTCATCCAGATGCCGTTGGTCTTTGGTACCAATTTAATTTAAGCATGTTTACTTGTCGTATTACCTCTGTAAATCCAAATAGGGTATTTTGTTGTTATGTTCTTCTTCCCTGGTGAACTGTATTTGTCGGTTGTATGAGTTCAATGTATTGAGGATGTCATTTTTTAAGTTCCGTATTATAATCGCGAACAGGTCGTCAACATATTTCGTCAATATTCTAGGTTTGACATTCATCTCACTAATCATTAACCAATCAAAGTTAAGGACTAGACTAGCATCTTAGAAATCTGACCAGAAAGCTTTAGACAAACCAATTGGACAAAAAACGGCACTTGCGGCCCACTGTACCATAACAGAATATAAACCAAACTTTGAGAACGTAAAAATATTACAAAATAGAACAACTATACACAAAGATATACATTGGAGATGCTCCACATAATCAATGTTCCAGCAGAAAAGACAAATTGTAAACAAACACAGTAAAATAAAATAATTTAGTAAGAAAACTTTTATCAAGGCAACAACAAGTGTGTTCTGTGATCTCTATTAATATTTTAAATGTAATTCATTTGTGATAATTTTTGTTTTTTTATATAATTTTTAATAATTTGTCAATTTGTTTCATGTACTCATTTAGAACCCCGGAAGATGACCAGAGAATCTAGTAGAAATATTGGAAATTAAAACATTAATAAAAATCATTAATTCGTGTTTTTATTTATCTAGACCTCAGAGCTGAACCATAAAATTCAAAATTAAAAGGTCAACTATATAAAATCCATTAATAAGAAAATATTTTAAAAATTCGATGTCGTCTGTACGTTGAAAATTAAAAAATATAAATGAAAACGGATTGTTCACGCAAAGAAAAAACATGGTTGAGAGAATCATATTCGAAGAGCATCATATATTTTTGGGTTTATGGTTGTGCCAATAATAGTCGTACTATATTATGGTTATCATATTATGATAATAAAATATCCATAATTTTACCATAATATGGTCCCTACAGTTATATTATGATTTAAATATTACAATATTATGATTCTGTATAAACATATTATGATGCTGAATTTCATAATATGATTGCACGTACTCATAGTATGCTCAAAATGTTATTAGATTATGGTCCCCATAACTATATTATGATTTCTGGATTATCATAATATGATCCATATAAAATATTTATATAGAATCCTTTTGACAATGAATTGATTATTGTAAATAATATTACATGTATAAAAAATCTTCTAAAGTTAAAAAAAAATAAACTGGATCTTAATAGGTCAATTTATGAAATGTTTTAATGCCACATGAAAGGTATTTTCTGTCCAGTTTTAGTAAACAATAAATGATTGTTTTTTTAAGACATTTTGGTTTTTATGAAAACAAGACAATACTCGTATTAGGACTGTAAATGTCAAAGTCATGTTTTATTTGATGTATAATAATTGATTGATTGTTGACAGCATTTTATGGTTACATAATTATCATATTTTTTCCATAGTCCGAATTTTTGTTACCACAGTATGCTTACAGCCAATCATGTTATAAAATACAAGGTGTCAATAATAAAATAGTGAAATATTTACTATAATAATGATGGTAGCGACCATGTTGATGGTTAGACAACCAATAATATGGTTGTGACAACCATATCCGATTGCAGCAAGCACAATATAGTAGCAGTGATCATGTTGCAACCATGCGTGTTTATTGAAAATTTTGGAGATTCGTTCTTTTTTAAAGAATCTAGTATTTTTTATTAATATATTTTTGTTATCAGTGTTAGGGTCGTGTGTTCGATTCCCACCAGAGGCTCTGGTGTGTTTTCGCTACAATGAGCCGATGGAAATAAGGATATAGTTTGTAATTACATAATTAATATACATAAAATAAATAAAATAATATATATAATATATATAAATAAATAATAAATAAATATTTTTTCTAATTTTAAGCGTAATATGTATAGCATTTTTTTTTTGATTTATAGCGATTTTTAAATACTGGTGATTTATACAATTTAAAAATTTTTTTGTTAGATTTGCTTTTTTTTTGTTAAGATTGAGATTTTTCCAAATTAATATAATTTTTTAACTCTGAACATTTTTATATTTAATCTATTTTTATCACTATCAGGATTTTTTTTAATATTTTCGATCGCACTTGGCGTGCGAAATGTAATTAGAATTTTGGTTCTGTGCATATATGCTTTGGTGAATACGAACCCTGCTTATAATATTTTATATAATTTGTATAAATTTTTCGTTCTAAATGACCAAACTTACGATTTGGTTACATTGAAAATAGTATGGGCCATTTGCCCTTCATGATCGGAATGTTTTGTTCACTCCAAAAACTACACCAAAATAAACATTCCGGTCTATCTGAAGAATTCCGTATTCTTCAGGTATCCCTTAAGCTTTCTCAAATCAAGCAACCGAGTGACGGTACAATATCCCTGTGCCAATGCTTTATCCCAATTCTCGAGAAAGCTGGGCTAAAAGAAAGGAAATGTTCCAGAGTCTCATCGTCCTCTACGTAGGTCCTACACACCACAGATTCACTCATTACATCCCGATTTCGAAAGCCGTGTTAGGAGTGTTGAGAGGCCTGTGGGAATTTCTATCATGTTCGCCAGTCCAATGCTCCTCAGTCTTAAGATTCTTCAAGTCATGTCCACATCCGGATCAACCTACACGAACTTTTGTGATCGCACCAGATAGGCCATGGTCCTAGCTCCGTTTTCATCATACGGAAAGGTTTCGGATTTTGAAGGTTAATAAAAAGCTCGTTAGCCTTCTCATTTCCCCTACAGTTCCCGGGTACCCACATACAGAAAATTAAAATGCCAACCGAATTGAAAAGTATATTTTGGTTGCGACAACCAAAAATTTTGGTTAGCACAACAACATTAAATGTGATTGATGAATATTTTAGGTGTTGCCATCAAAATTCAGTTTTATTAATCGCATTTTTGTGGTGAAAACCAATATTCAGATATCCACAGCGAATTTAGTAGTAGCAACGGATTTTCAGTTGGAAACTGACAAAATAAACTTTAGACGCTCCCTGTCAGAATAAGCTTTCATCACCCTTTTGCAGTACAAAACCGTCATCGATTTCACAGGCTCCATTGATAGAGACCTAGCCGCAGCCTAACAATTAGTGAAGATATCTGTATACCCAGAGTAATCAGTCGCAGTCAATATCTAAAACCTAGGCCAGAAAAAAGTGTTGTGGTCCGGAAACACTTTTCGATTCCCAGATCTCCACTAAAGAAACCTGAACCAGTTATTCCGTCCAGTTTGGAGCCATCAGTGTAGAAATGAATCCGTATTGTCTAATATTCCTTCATCTATCCATAGCTCCTTGTCCGGATTTTGAAGGATTCTCTGATGCTGGCTACGCCGACAACGAAAAGATCACCATCAGTCTATAAGTCACCAGTGGAGCCTCATGCTTAACCTGAACATCTATCTGTCTGATGTAGATTGTGGCCTTTATTGTCCTTCATTATCATACACATTCTGCTGAAAACTTAGCAGCTTGTTTGGTACCCGATCCCTGACCATGCGACCGATGATATGCTCAGAAGTCTTGATCAAAAAAGATATTAAGCTAATTGGACGATAAGGTTTTGGGTTAGTATACTTTTTTTTCCCCGGCTTTTGTATAAAAACCACTCTGGCCTCCTGCCAAAGCCTTAGAGTATACGAGATATATAGGCACTTATTAAATATCCCGGCTTCGTTTTGCAGAAACTGAATTATGACCACAATTCTCCAAACAGCTTCTGTACAAAATACCACAATATCCCTCCTTCGAAAATCTTGCCCCTGTGTATTCTAATTTCAATGTCCGAATAATATTTTTATCCCGCTTATTGTTTGCAAGTTAATTTTGAAACTAACTGTTACCAACATGACTTTAAACTAAAAATACTCTCATAATTTTCCACTTAAAAAAAAAAACACATTAATAGCAACAACATCAATGATGGTCATAAATTTTGTTAAAAAATGTTACACTTCATATACATTTTATACAATTTTTGTTACCATTTAAATTTTTAATGAAAACTTTGCCGTTAACAGCACCTTTTTCTTACTTACGAGTATTTTGTCTTCAACAGCAACAATATTATCCAGTTTCCAGTTTCTTTTTTTTTGGAGAAAAAAAAACACCAACTGAAAAAGGAAAAAGGAAACATTTTATCCTTATAAATTTAAGTTTATTTGGAGGGTGGATGATGGTATTGACGTTGTGTTTGTTGTTGTTATTGCATACCCAAAAAGCATTTTATTGTTTTACCATTATTACAGGTGTGCTTAAATAATTTTTATGACCTAAAAGATGGCTTGAATTTATATAAGAGTCTGTGTGTGTATGATACATACGTATAAGTAAAGTTTTGCTATTATTGTATAAGTATTAAAAAAAAGTCCAGGCAACAGGACTTAATGCGTACAGTGAATTTTGATTATAAAGAAGTTGATCCTTTTAGAAACTCAGTGAAATGCAAAAGAAACAGAAACAAAAATTAGTACACTATAAAAAGAAAAGTAAATGTATAGGACTGGCATATTAATTCTTAATGGTAGTCAGTAGAAAACGATTGGTTAATACAAATTTTATAAGTTTTAATCATTTTTTCAAAAAACATACAGATTTTGCAAACTGTCTGTACCGGGGAGAAATTATTAAAATTAGGGTATCTGGAGTGTATAGTTTTTTTTTATTTATCAATGCCTTGCCAGCAATGCGCCAACATTTTTCATGCCTAAGATATCATTATGGCTTTCTGGTACACAACCGCTGTAGTTGTTTGAAAAAAAAATTTCTTCCAGTGCAGCTCATCTTAAGTTAAAAAAACACCTTTTTGCAACTCCCTTGTTCACTTTTGCACGTTTTCATTTCACTTCTTTGTATAATTTTTTTCCTCGATATGTATTTTGGTGTTCTCATGTTTGACTGTAAAGAAATTTGTTTAAGAAATCTATAAAAATCATTGCATTTGTTTCCTTTTTTTCGATTATTTACTTTTCGAATGTATCCTTGTTCTTTCCAAAAACCTCATTTGAAAATGATGAAAAATGTTTTCTTGCAAACGAATATGGCAACTAAATCTTTTTTTTGTATAGGTTGGTTGAAAAGTTCCTGCGCTCATCAAAGATGGCACTGCTAGCTCCAAACTTTTTTTCTCTCAAGTTGGTAGAACTGTCCTGAGAACACATGCAAAGTTGCAAGTCATTCATAACATCGTGCAGTCATTAGATTCTTTGTTTTGAAGGGTTTAAAAGCAAAGAAAATTTATGAACAATTTTTAGAAGTGTATAAGGAGTCCTCACCTTCCAAACGCACCGTTAAATTTTGGGCTGGTGAATTTAAACGTGGTCGTACCAGCCTTAAAGACGATCCACGCGAAGGACGACCAAAAACTGCAACCACAGCAGAAATCATTGAGCAGGCACATAATATGGTTAGTGAAAATCCAAGTTCGACTAAGCGTGAAATTACTAATGCCATAGGCATCTCAGACGAACGAGTACTTCATATTTTACATGAAGAATTACGTATGAAAAAACTGTTTGGAAAACTAGTGCCGCACACAATAACAATTCAACAAAAACTGGATCGAAAACAAATTTCTCAGCGTAATTTGGAGCGTTTTAAGCCGAATAAAACCGACTTCTTGCGTCGTTTTATAACTATGGATGAGACTTGGATCTACCACCATGATCCTTAATTGAAACAAGAAGCTGGTTGTTCAGCTCCAAAGCAGGTGAAGTCACAACGATCAGCAAAGAAGGTTATGGCATCAGTTTTTTGGGATGCAAAAGGAATATTGTTGATTGATTATCTTCAGAAAGGTAAAACAATCAACTCTGAATGTTATTGCAGCCTTTTGGATCAGCTGGATGAAAAAATTCGTGAGAAAAGACCTGGCTCAAAGAAGAAAAACATCATTTTTCATCAAGACAATGCACCTGCTCACAAAAGTGTTTTGACGATGGCGAATTTAGCCAGAACTAAAGTAGAATTGCTTGAACTAACTAAAGTACGAATTGCTTGAACATCCACCGTATTCACCAGATTTGGCTCCCAGTGACTACTATCTCTTCAGAAATCTCAAACAATTCCTTCGTGGAAAGTATTTTTCGTCGAATGAAGAGGCCATAGCAGCCGTAGACGGTTATTTTGCAGAGCTTCCGGAAAACCATTATAAGGATGGTATAAAATTATTGGAAGATCATTGGAACAAGTGTATTGAGCTTATAGGAGATTATATTGAATAAAAAAATATATTTCGTAACAAAAACAGTATTCTTTCATTTCGAGCGCAGAAACTTTTCAACCAACCTGTATCGCATAAGATTTTGTTACAATGTGTATTGATAAAGTATAAACCCAGTTAGAAATTGGCGATGGTTCAAAAATAATTAAATGGTAAAGCATTTATTTTAAGAAATGTTAAAAATAAAGTTTTACACCTAGAAAGTCCTGAGCTGACTGAAATCCCTGTAGTCATATATTTTTTTGCTCTTTGATGTATTTTTTTTATTATATTCTTATTTAAAAATATTTTTTGTTTTGTTTTTAATACATATAGACTTTTCGATTATGTTTTTTGGTTTATGTTGTGTCAATATTGTCAAGATTATGACAACATTGGCAACTAATGCTTTTACGAGTACTTTCCTACACCCAAAATATTAGCAAAATATTGTTCACTATTCACTCATTTCACTGCTTCATTAGTAATGTCCCCGAAAATTTTTCTACCTGGGTAATTATGTATGTTATTGTGTATTCTTGGACTTTGAATAAAATAGCAACGCATTGTAAGGGTGTTCTGTAGGGTGATACTTATTTTTTTTATTATTTTGAGAAATAAAAAATTAGAAATTCAGTAATTATTTTATAACTGAATATAAAAAAATTTATATACACTGAAAATTATTTTCCACTTTTAAAAAAAAACAATTTTTTGGATTTTTTTTCTAATGTTAATATTGGGAAAATAAATTTCAAGAATTCCTGCATTTTATCTAAAGATCGGCCAACTCTTTTTTTTTATTTATATAAAAAGCTTAGATGTTTTTCTATAGAATCAGAATTCGTTGAATATAATCTACGTTTCATATTTTATATAATATTTATTTTATAATGGGACATCGGCGATTTGTAAGATTTAATCAAATTACCGTAAACTATTTTCTGGGAGGTCATCAACTTGATTTGGTCGACAGTTTCCTAGATCTAGGTATTTTGCTTGACCCTAAGCTAAATTTTATTGCACACACTACAAGTGCAATAAACAAGGCTTGGTGTATACTTGGTTATATAAAACGCTGGTCAAAAGAGTTTAATGATCCGTACATTGCGAAAACATTGTACGTGTCTCTTGTGCGCCCGATTCTGGAATATGGTTCGGTAATATGGGATCCAATTTACCAAACACATTCTGATGCAATTGAATCCGTGCAAAAGCAGTTCCTGTTGTTTTGTCTTCGAGGATTACAGTTTAGCCCGTATAATTTGTCTTCATACACCGCTCGACTTGCTCTTATTAAGCTTCCTACTTTAAAAAGCCGTAGAACTATGCTGAATGTGTCATTTATTTTGAATATAATTAATGGTGATATCTGCTCTGGATTTTTGATTGATGAAATTTCATTTAACATTCCCCAACGTGCATCCCGTAATTTTTTACCATTGTGGGTAAATTTTTTTAGAGCTAATTATGCTGATGCTGACCCTCTCAGGAGAATGTGTAATACATTTAATCAATTATATAGATTTTTCACTTAATCCTAGAGTAATAAAAACGCAATTATAATTTTTTTAAACTTTTAGTTAAGTTATTTTAATAATAATATTTTTAAAATGTCTGTAAGGAATAAAATTCCATAGATAAATAATAAATAAATAAATAAATAAATAGATAGATAATTTGATATTCATCATACGTGGTGTAGTGCTTATTTATTATTGCTTTGCTACAATGTTGCCGTTTTTGGTTATTTTTAACCAAAATTGGTTATTTTTTTTCCAATGTAATGTGAACTTTTTTCATTTTGGTAACTTTTTTAGCAATCAAAAATATAAACTGTTTTTTCTGTGTTTTTAAATTTTATTTAACAGTAAAGATTTTTATATACGCGTTTTTATTACGTTGATTTCAAAACACCGTAAAGCACGCACCTGTCAAAGCTTGTACGTAAACGGAATATTAACGAACCGCATAATCGGGTTTTCGAAAGCACTACGTTTTTACTCCGTTTGCTGTAACCGTTTCCGTGGCGTTTAAACGGACTTCACAGTTTTTCATCAATCTTGATTTCGTGCCAAACGGTGTTGTTTATTGCTTTTATAAAAATATAAATATGCAGCCAAACAGAATAGAATATATATCTAAAATTGCGCAACCCTTCTGGGAACTAGTGACGAAGCACTTTTATGCGGCTTATCGAAAAGTACTTTTTACATTTTAAATATTATCGGCTGAACAATAAACTTATTTGTTTTTTTATTTCTATCAGGTAATAAACTTTATAAAAGGCCAAAATTAAAACGTGGTAATGGATAGTAATTGCTTTTTTCAAATGTTTTCTTTGTGTTGTTTATTTTTTTTTTTTTTGTTTTAAGTAATCTCAAAAAAAATAATAATAGGACCAAGAACTCAAGACCGTTTTTACACCACACAACTGTCCGTAATCGGTCCTTCAATGACTGGCTTTCAACGGACTTAACTTTGCTTTTAACGCCTCACAAAGACACAAATTCGAATTAGTTTCGATGTTCCTTAAAATCCCTTTTCTTGTACGATTACGGATGCAGAAAACGGTACGTAACCGGAGTTGGATTCCATTTATAACGTACTGAAAACGGTACGTAAGCGGAACTTTTTTTTTTTTTTTGGGTTGTTTTGGGTTTTTATTGAAAAAGACTACAGTCAATGCAAATAGTGAATCCGAAGATTTATCATTTGAATGCGACAATGAAAGCAGGTAATATAATTTTTTATAAATTTTTTGCTATAAAATAATATTCCCAGTACAAATTTAATGGGTGTATATTAACTATTTAAATAAAAACATAAAACATAAAGTTGGGATTATATTTTTTCTTATTTGATAACTTTTAAATTTTGGTTACAAAAAATTTTTGTCCGTGGCAACATTGCTTTGCTATATAAATATATAAAATTACTGACTGAGTAACCACTAGAGCTAGAAAGCTGAAATTCCATAAAAATTCACTCTCTAACCTAGATATCCCCTAAAACGGAATTTTTAGAAAAGCCAATTGGGAGAGACAACGAGGGGAAAATCATTTATTGACGATCTGGCCAAACCCCATTGTCTGGAGTACTAAAATTTGAAATACGGATTAGCTGGAGTATGGGCTTAGTCAATAATAAGGTATATTTTTAAATTTTTTCCAAGTACTTAGTGAAAATGTAGGTTCAAGGGGCGAAAAGTAACCCCCTTATCGGCCTACATAAATCCCTGGAGCTAAGAAGTCAAAATTTGGAACAAATATTATTACTACGGTAGAGATACTAGTTTAAACCAAATAATACGGGGAGGTGCAAAAAAGTGGAATATTCACCCCTTCGGTGGCCAGCTCAAATCGGTAGAGCTAAAAAGTTGAAATTTAGTATTAAGGTTTCTTCCCTGATGCAGATATGAGATAAGACTCAAGTTTTAAAAAATTATATGGGGAGGGGCAAAAAGGACCTTGACGGTCTGAAAAAACCGCTGGAATATGGATGCTGAAATTTTACTGACGGTCTACTCAAGCCCCTTTGGCTTGAAACCTGAAATTTAATATACATGTTCGCAAGAACTAGCCCACAATCTAGATAGTAGTGATGGTCTGCCGAATGTCCTTGTGGCTAGAAGTCTGAAATTTCAAATATGTCTGCTATAATATTTGGATTACGCTATCAGACAAAATAAGGTATAAATCTGTTAAAAGTATAAATCATAGAATAACTTAAACTGTTTTAAATTTGTCAAATTGATTTCAAAACACAGAAATGATACCATTCATTAAAAACGGAAAATATTGACTTTAAATGGGAGTTTGTCTACAGAATAGAAAAATATTGATCAGATTTAAAATTGATAGGACCCAAAACTATCCACAATTGAAATAATCATAAAAATTTCATAATTTTACTTATAATGACTAAATCGTCAGTTTTAATGGGCATGGATATGATAAAATTAAAATTTATAACATATTAAATTTTTTTAATTTACAAAAGTATAAAAAAAGTAAAATTAAAAGTAAACCTTAGCTAAGTTCAAAGCCTCATAATTTTGAATCTTGCAACCCAGAGAAAGTTATTTTTTATTTTATTCAAAAGAAAATTTAATTAGCTTTTTGTCATCTGCACATTACTTAAAGATATATTTTTTTCTAATATACACTTAAAGTAGTTTGTAAGTCAAAATAACAGAAAATGTCATTTACAAGAAATGATATTTCATTTAAATACCTGTCTACTTAATTTTCAATTTAAATTAAATGCCTTTTGTTATTTATTTTTAAATGTTGATTAAACAACTGACACATCTGTAAGAAACAAATGATATAATCAGTTAAAATAAATATCAAAATTTTACCTACCAATTCCTTAAAAAATAAATGATTTTATCATTTATTTGAAATTGTTTCCCTTTTTGTATTTTTTTTTTACAAAATGTATGTATGCATAGCTGTAGACACTATTTGTGTGAATGTGTTTGTGTATGTATGTGTGCTTATGAAGTTCTTGTAATTTGACTTGAAATAATTTTGTATTGTTGTATAATTTAAATAAAAAAACAATTGAAATTTTTTGAATATTTATTTTTTTTTGAAACAGACAGCAAACAAAATTTAAATTTGTAATTACTGTTAAGGACACAAATAAACTAAGTTTTGTGGGTAAAATTTTTATTAAATTTCAAACAAATAAAAAAAAAATAAATGAATCTGAAAAAAATCGGTAAATGATAGTAAATCATTTCGAATATATATATAAGAATTTAATTGGCATAGATATTTCTTTGAAAAATAAATGTATCTTCCTTTATTTGTAAATGGAACGGAAAACTTTTTATAAAACTACAAACAGTAAACTACATAATATTCTGAGTGTATAGACGTATTTTGAATGCAGTTATTATTGGCAGCGCTCATTGGATAAGAATTTATATGAATTTCTGTGGATCTCTTTGATAAATGGTGCTTGTATAGTATTTTCAAATGCATTTAATCAAATTTGAACAGTTTAAGATTTTATAATTTATTTTGTCCGAGACTCTATGTGTTCCCCAGATTATATGCTAATTCTCTAATAAGGTGCTTTTTTATTTTTCTCCAGGAAAGTGTTTAAAATCCCTTAAGAGCCTGCCCAAACCGCTTTATTAAGACACCTAAAATTTAGAAAATATGTACTTAATTTTTAAAAAATTTATTTATCGAATTCGAATCAATTTGGATTTCTCTATTTCGAAAGCCTTCGATCGACTTGACTTACGTGTGTCAATTTTTGTTTCTTACGCATTTGCAAATCACAGACATGCCAGATCATATATTTTGAGCATTTGTTACAATTTTCTTTAAAAGTAGCAAAAATACTACTAAACTGCCTAAAGATAAAAACAACCCTGTTTAACAGTGATCAGCTATATATGACAAATGAAAAAAAAAAAAAATAACAATAAACAAATCAATTTTTATTTCAGAATGTGTTAATTTTTGAAAATTTTCGTTAACGATTGGTTGTGGGTGAGATTGTTAATCGAAAAGCTTTTCTGTTGCCTGTTGCTGTTTTCTGTTCGGTGCGGTCACTGCTCTTGTAAAATAAAAGATGTAAAATAAAAAATGTAAATATGAGGTGCTTGGGGTAAACGTAAGTTACAAACAATACACACTTAGTTCTACCACTCAGCAACAGCGTAATAGGGGCTGAAAAGGAGTTTAGTTTTCTGGTCAAATTTTCCTCCTATGCAGAAAATTTCTTTGCTTCGAACACCAGAGTCCCTCTGGCAAAATTGGGCCTTTCTTCAATACAAAATACATGCGTCTTCGGCTGGTCCATTGTTGATTTTTTAACTAAAATTTACAATTCTTAATAAACTATAAATAATTGTATTATTATGTACTTACCTTTTGTTATCCATTGCGTTTTTTACTTCATTTTGCTTTTAAAAATATCAAATATATCTTTACTCGACAAAAAAAAAAAAAATAGCAAGTGACTGATTTTGACATTTGCGATCGAGCTGTTCGAAATAGAGAAACCAAATTTTGTATGAAAACAGTTACGTTTTCATTCGACTTGTCGTTCGAGTCATTGTTCGCATAGAAATAGAGTTAGTGAAACCCAAATCAGTTTTCTTTCTCCTAGAAAGAGAACGAACGTGTTCTTTTGAAATAGAGGAACAGGCTAATAGTCTTATCAGCCCTTAGCTAGCTCTAAATAACAACGTTTTCAATTCTTAATTTTTTTTATAAGCTTATAGTAAGCATTAGCTGGGTACTTTTATTTTGTATAAACTTAATAACCACTCTGTATATGAACGATTTTTATCTGGCTACTCCTGGCAATCAAGGTCTTTAGACCGGCCAACATTTTGTTTACGCTAACGCTACGCTGAGTATTAAATTTATATTTTTCATACAAACACTAGTAGACTTTTGACCAGACAGTGGTATGGTATTAATATGTTAAATTTGGTACGTTTTTTTTTTTATAAAATTAATAATTTATTCTATTTTTTTTATTTTTGTTCTGAATTTTACAATGAATAAAAAAATTTTAAATTTTTCTCTATTTTTCATACATTTTTTTGTAAATTCTTATTTCAATTATGCATATTTTTTTTTTTTTAGTTTTAGAATTATTACAAAATTTTTATATTTTGAGCCCTTAAGTTAACATTACAAATTAAACAAAATTAAATTTTTGTATTAGATAGCTGTGGTAATAGTTACCATGGGCATATGTTTAACTAAAATTTAACTGCAACCCTAATGTTCAGGCATGTGTATTAAAAAGTTAGTGTAGTTATCTTTCTTTTTGTGCTTTTGAATTTTTGCTTTTGTCGTATTTTTTTTTATCACACAGCTTTCCCAACAGTACCAAACTCTAAATGAAACAAGCAACAAATCGAGTTTTGCAAATAAATGAAATTACTTTCCGGTCTAATGACCATCATCTGCTGATTTTATTAGATTTGTTTTTATATTCTTGTGTATTATTATTACTGTAGCCGTTGTTGGGATTTTTTTTATGATTTTCTTAAGAAATTATTTTTCTATATTGAAGTTAAAAAAGAAAATAATAAAAACAAATACGAAAATTTTGTATTTCGTATACAAACTTCAAGTTAGTGGTGGGTATTAAAATGGAAGGTGCTAAATAAAAACAAAACCTAAACTTTTAAATTGGCTTTCTTCGTTGGAAAAAAAGTATAGAAAGTTAAGATTTTTGTCCAATAATAATATCATTGAATTAAGTAGTTTTATAAAAGTTTGAATAAAATGGAGACTATGGATGAGTATTGATTTTGTTACTGCAAAAGTGTTATAGCAAAAGGGCCATTCAAAGAAAAAACAACTTTAAAATTACATAATCTATTATAAGAATAAGTATCTTCAATTACCACACAATGTAATAAATTCATAAGTAATTATGAAATATTTCATAAACAACACCAATAATAATGTTCATAAAACCGGATATATGGCAGTGATTTTTTATAAAAGGTTTGACATTCTCATCTATAAATTCTGATCTTTATAAATTTCATAAATTTTTTGAAACATTTTTTACGTTTTATAAAGGTTGGTTGAAAAGTTCCTGCGCTCACCAAGAGATGGCACTGCTAGCTCCAAACTTTTTTTCTCAAGTTGGTATAACTGTCCTGAGAACACATGCAAAGTTGCAAGTCATTCTGTCAATTCTTTCTTTGTTTTCAAGCCATTTGAAGTTGACGTGTCATTGATTTTTTTTAATATGGAAAAAATTGAATATCGTGCAGTCATTAGATTCTTTGTTTTGAAGGGTTTAAAAGCAAAGGAAATTAATGAACAATTGTTAGAAGTGTATAAGGAGTCCTCACCTTCAAAACGCACCGTTGAATTTTGGGCTGGTGAATTTAAACGTGGTCGTACCAGCAACCACAGCAGAAATCATTGAGCAGGTGCATAATATGGTTAGTGAAGATCCAAGTTTGACTAAGCGTGAAATTTCTAATGCCATAGCCATCTCAGACGAACGAGTACTCCATATCTTACATAAAGAATTACGTATGAAAAATTTGTTTGAAAAGTTAGTGCCGCACACATTAACAATTCAACAAAAACTGGATCGAAAACAAATATCTCAGCGTAATTTGGAGCGTTTTAAGCCGAATAAAACTGACTTCTTGCGTCGTTTTATAACTATAGATGAGACTTGGATCTACCACCATGATCCTAAATTGAAACAAGAACGTTTACAGTGGACTGAAGCTGGTTGTTCAGCTCCAAAGCAGGTGAAGTCACAACGATCAGCAAAGAAGATTATGGCATCAGTTTTTTGGGATGCAAAAGGAATTTTGTTGATGGATTATCTTCATAAAGGTAAAACAATCAACTCTGAATATTATTGCAGCCTTTTGGATCAGCTGGATGAAAAAATTCGTTAGAAAAGATCTGGTTTAAAGAAGAAAAAAATAATTTTTCATCAAGACAATGCACCTGCTCACAAAAGTGTTTTGACGATGGCTAAATTCAAAGAATTAAAGTACGAATTGCTTGAACATCCACCACTCCCAATGACTACTATCTCTTCAGAAATCTCAAACAATTCCTTCGTGGAATAGCCGTAGACGGTTATTTTGCAGAGCTTCCGGAAAACCATTATAAGGATGGGATAAAATAATTGGAAGATCATTAGATCAATAGAATCTATATTTTTTTATTAAAAAAAAGTCCATAGAATCAAAGAAGTTTTCTTGAGAACAATCGACAGTACTAACAAAAATTGTTGGAATTGGTCGGAAAAAGATTGGAATATGCACGCAGAGAAAAAACATAGTTGCAACATGATCTAGTAGCAGTGCTTGTGCTTGCTGCAATCGGGTATGGTTGTCACAACAATATTATTGGTTGTCTAACCATCAACATGGTCGCTACCATCATTATTTTAGTAAATATTTCACTATTTTATCATTGCCACCTTCTATTTTATAACATGATTGGCTGTAACCATACTGTGATAACAAATATTTTGACTATGAAAAAAATATGATAATTATGCAACCATAATATGCTGGCAACAATCAAAGAATAATTATACATAAAATAAAACATAACTTTGACATTTACAGTTATAATACGGGTATTGTCTTGTTTTGATAAAAACCAAAATCTCTTAAAAAAACAATCATATATTGTTTTCTAAAACTGGACAAATATCAGATGGGTAGAAAATGTTGCATTAAAACATTTCATCAATTGACCTACTAAAATCCAGTTTATTTTTTTTTTTAAACTTTAGAAGATTTTTTTTGAGGGTTTCTTTCGAAAATTCCTCATGCATGTAATATTATTTACAATAATCAATTCATTGTTAAAAAGATTCTATATAAAGATTTTATATGGATCATATTATGATAATCCAGAAATCATAATATAGTTATGGGGACCATAATGTAATAACATTTTGAGCATACTATGATTACATGCAATCATATTATGATAAATTCAACATCATAATATGTTTATTTAGAATCATAATATGGTAATTTTTGGATCATAATATAACTGTAGGGTCAGTATTATGGTAAAATTATGGATATTTTATTATCATAATATGATAACCATAATATAGTACGACTATGTTTGGCACAATCATAAACCCAAAAATATATGATGCTCTTCGAATATGATTCTCCCAACCATGTTTTTTCTTTGCGTGTGCACTCAGAATATTATGTAGTTAACTGTTTGTAGTTTAATAAAAAAGTTTGTAGTTTAATAAAAGGAAGATATATTTATTTTTCAAAGAAACGTCTATATTAACTTTTTTATACATTTATTTGAAATAATTTACTATCATTTACCGATTTTTTTCAGTTTCATTTATTTTTTTCATTTGTTTGAAATTTAATAAAAATTTAACCACAAAACGGAAACTTGTGGTTTATTTGTGTCCGTAACAGTTATTACAAATTTAAATTTTGTTTGCTGTCTGTTTCAAAAAAATATATTCAAAAAATTTCAATTTGTTTTTTTATTTAAATTGGTTGTATATATACAAAAATTTTCAATACAATTTACAAGAACTTCATAAACACACATACATATACAAATACATTCACACAAAAAGTGTTTATAGCTTCATATGCATACATACATTTTGTATTGTACGAGTATAGAGCAATTCCATATGAAAACGATCAAAATTGGCAAATTTTTGGACGACCCCTCTCCGATTTTAAAATAAATAGTCTCAATCGATTACCCAGCAAAAAATAATGTACCTACATATTTTTTTTTTTTTTATTGTGACTGGTTTAGTGGTGGTGTACACCACTGTCATGTGACAAAATTGAAGAATTCTTCATAAGGGACCTCATTGAAAGTTGTTTTAAAAAAAACTACTAAAGCGATCGCAACGAGTGATAGCTCGTTGGAAAGGTATTGAATCAGGCTTTAATTGAAAAATAAAATTTTCCTAATTTTTCTCAGAAATTTACCTTTTTTCCCATGAAAATTAAATTTTCCCATGAAAATTAAATTTTCCGATTTTCCACAGAAGCTCCTAAATTTTCCGGCTAATTTTATTTTTTTTGGATTCCTCATAATTTTTGCTTTAAGAATCAGCAATAAAAAAATGGGCCCCGACTCCTTGTTTGGACAGGAGAAGAGCATTTAAGAGAGACCACCTTGTTCTCATTGTTTTTATATTTTTTATAATTGAATTATTTTTAATTGTTTAACATTATTTTATTTTATTATTAAAAATACATTTTAAAAATTATTTTACAGTTAAAAATACATTTATGAAGAAAAAATCTTTCTTATTTTGCTGCTTATACTTAATTACAATATTTATTAAAAATTTCAATTGTCTTGGCATCATTATAAAATTAAAGTAACTTTAAATTTAGCACGTCGGCAGACGAAGAGTACCGCTTTACATTAATTGACATATCAGAAATATTTGGTATGAAGCAATGAAACTTTTGCGTTCCAGTTATAGTTTTGACATTATTATATCTGTTTTGAAGTCGTCGCTCCATGGCATCGTGTTCTTTTTGAGTGCATAAAACTGTGTTAATGGCAATTTCCTTGCTTTGAATCCACGAAAACAAATGTTGTACATTTAAGATCTGGTCAGTATATGGCCTTTGCAAACTTGCCTTAGTCGCCATGCGTTTTAGGGTTCCCCCTAACGCATCCCATGGGCCCTTACCGTGGGACGTCGCAAAAAAGTGCCACTCGACCTTGCAGTTTTGTTCTTCTTCAATTATGCAAAGATTGTAAAAATTTTTTTTATTCTTGTACTGAGAAGTCGCGCCGTCTGAGAAAAACGTTACTTTGTCGATTGCATCGAATTTTGATCTTAAGAATTCAAACAGTTTCATTTGAAATAAATAAACGGACACATAATTATGAGCTAAACTCTCCGTGACAACAACAAGGCTTACGGTCTGTAGTTCGTTATCTTCGTTTTTGAAATAAATGCAAAAAGGATGCACCGTGCACTGGTCGTTTGCCCAGTGATAAGCCTGAATTTCATCCTGAACGAGAAAAGTGTAATTCTCGGCAAAGTCGCTTATCACAATGAATTCATTTTGGGCTAATTTCTCCTTACTTTCCTTTAGAAATTTCGATTGCATCTCGGATATGAAATGGTGCGCCTTCAGTTCATTCAACTTGAATCCGAATTCCTGGATGAATTCCGGAATCTGCTTTACCACGGTCTCAAGGGAACATCTGCCGCTGCTAATTATCCACTGTTTGAAATGCACCTCCTGAATTAACAGCTGTTCAAACTTTTCCGCCAAATATTGCTCTAGCTCGTCAATCTTCGGCCAATTGTCGCATTTGGACAGTAGGATGGCAAACTTAGAAAATCCCACTTTTTCTGCTGGGTATTTCTCTTTGAACTGATGGTATGCTTCGGATAGATTACATAATAATAATCTGCGCTGCTTGTGTACTTTTTCTCCATCTTCACGTGTGATAACATAGTCACGTGTACCTGGGCAGGCGCGGCTATTGTCATCATTGCAGTAAAAATCTTGAATCAATTTCACCGTTGCTTCGCTGAGGGTCCTTGAGCCAAATTTCTTGGTGGGAGTCGCCAATATGCCCTTCTGTCGAACTAATTCTTTGCTTCTTCTCGCGATGTAAAAAGATGTTTGAAACTGTTCAGAAATCTTGCGTATAGACCATGATTGAGGCAGCACAGATAAAATGAGATATTTCTCCGGAAAAGTGGTCGCTAAATTGAATTTTCTTTTCAACTGCTCAATCATTTGTTTGCCGTCATCAACGTCATCTGCTTGACAGCATTCGTTATCAGAGCCTTCATCAAATATTGTCGCGATTGCACTCATAACCTTGCCTTTTTTATCTTTCCTGTATTTTTCACTTCGCAACTTTCTTTTTCTAATAGGCGTTTCACCTAAAGTGGTAATAGCCTCATTCAAAGGACTCAAAGACATATTGACCATCGGAATGTATGCCTCACTATCAGATGAAACATTTTGTTCAATTGTCATTTCACTCTCGGATTGTGGTTGCATATGTTTCAATGCATTTGCTTGTTGAGAAAAATCGATTTTACACTTGGGGCAAATGAATTCTGCTTCTTCACCGTATTGTATATTTAATTCATTCATGTATCGCTTCGAAACACCAGTTAATTTTAATACTTTTATCTTTTTCGAACGATGCCCACTCTTGTTAAACGGATTGCAGCAAAATTTATTCATTTTACTTTAAATTGTCTTTACAGCTTCACTCTTTACTTTACAAAAAAAAACACTTTAACACTTTCACGTTTAGTATTCAATGAAATTTGACTCAGAGTGTGTGAAGTATTTATATTTATTTTTTGGTAAAAAATAGGTAAAAAAAATAAGCGATACTGCTGCTATTATCCATGGATTTATGGCCGATCTTGTGAAGGCAGGCAGACCATATTCACTACACACTCAACTTGGGGCTCTTAAAAAAAAATTGATTTTTTCTTCATAAATGTATTTTTAACTGTAAAATAATTTTTAAAATGTATTTTTAATAATAAAATAAAATAATGTTAAATAATTAAAAATAATTCAATTATAAAAAATATAAAAACAATGAGAACAAGGTGGTCTCTTAAATGCTCTTCTCCTGTCCAAACAAGGAGTCGGGGCCCATTTTTTTATTGCTGATTCTTAAAGCAAAAGTTATGAGGAATCCAAAAAAAATAAAATTAGCCGGAAAATTTAGGAGCTTCTGTGGAAAATCGGAAAATTTAATTTTCATGGGAAAATTTAATTTTCATGGGAAAAAAGGTAAATTTCTGAGAAAAATTTTATTTTTCGATTAAAGCCTGATTCAATACCTTTCCAACGAGCTATCACTCGTTGCGATCGCTTTAGTAGTTTTTTTTAAAACAACTTTCAATGAGGTCCCTTATGAAGAATTCTTCAATTTTGTCACATGACAGTGGTGTACACCACCACTAAACCAGTCACAATAAAAAAAAAAAAAAAATATGTAGGTACATTATTTTTTGCTGGGTAATCGATTGAGACTATTTATTTTAAAATCGGAGAGGGGTCGTCCAAAAGGTGATCGCTTTCATATGGAATTGCTCTACATTAAAAAAAACAAAAAATACAAAAACGGAAATAATTTCAAATAAATGAAAAAAACATTTATTTTTTAAGGATTGGTGGGTAAAATTTTGACATTTATTTTAACTGATTAGATCAGTTGTTTCTTACGCATGTGTCAGTTGATTAATCAACATTTAAAAATAAATAACAAATGGCATTTAATTTAAATGAAAATTAAGTAGACCGGTTTTTAAATGAAATATCATTTCTTTTAAAAGATATTTTCAGTTATTTTAACTTACAAACTTTTTTAAGTGTGGGCTTTGTCGTGTAATGGTTAGTGCATTGGACTGCTACAAGTAAGGTTGCGGGTTCGATCCTCAACGATGGCAACGTCAATGTACAAAAAAAAAAAAATGTATGAATTTTTATCTCTCATACATATCGTAACGGCTTCTTTCGGTGTTGCCATAGCAATTAACCCCCTCGAAGTATAAAAGCAAAGCCGGGCAATGAGCTAATAAGCTTAAACCATTTCGCAATAACTTCATTAGATGGTGGGCAACATCTGTTTTAAAAATTATCATATTGCGGATGTTGTCATATTTAAAGCCCTTGATCTTTCACCTCCTTTCATATTTTTTTATCCCCTTTTCAAAAAAGGCAGCATAGTAATTAGTAGCAATGATTTAAGAATTAAATAAGGAAACGAAAGAAAAACAAAAACAAACTTGTCTTAAAATATCAGCTGACATATTGTTATAAGTAAGTGAGAGATTCAAAATTGCTTCATAATTTATATGCAGCCACGTTTCTTCGAGTAAATTACTGAGCCCCAACATACGTACTTTCATCATTATCAAGATTTCGATTTAAAATTTATATGAAAATTTATATGAAAAAAATTAAGGTACGTATTTTGGGGATAATATGGGGTTTAACAATAAATTTATATAAAATTATTTTATGTTTTTTATGAAGGAGTACATTGGCCGAGTTCTTAGTTTATTCTGTAAAGAAATTCATTAACTCTATGAAGCTTTTCATAACCATTGTCTTCAATAAAAAATAATTCAATAATCGTAATTCTATGGCAAACTTCTAACAAGGAGGTACATATATATTTTTTTTTCATTTAAACTATATGCATTACTGAAATATGTAGGAACATTAGGTTTCATTATAAAAATGATGCTTAGTTTAGAATATTATTAATCTATTTCATTAATTCAATGAAGCAAATTCTAATAACTCTTTGTGTCGTCTATTGACCCCATTAGGAGGATCTAACAGTACGTATGAGTAATGTATTAATTTAGGTTGTATTCCACATACGCACTGTAGTGCTTAAATAAATATTCTTTTTTATACTCTTCACCACAGGTGGAAGGGTATATATAAGTTTGTCATTCCGTTTCTAATTTCTACAATATTGATCTTAGACCCTATAAAGTATATATATTCTGGGTCCTTATGAAGAGCGAAGTTGATTTAACGATGTCCGTCTGTCCGTCTGTGTGTGAGGACTTGATTGTTTTTTATTTTTGTTACATGTGATCCAGTTCTGTTTGCTATTAAAAATCAGACAGATCGGTTAATAAATAGCTGAGATATTAGCAAAAAACCAGGACTACCTCCAATTTTTTCCGTAAAATCCCTTTGTTTAATATGTATGTAGAATTTTACGCATAACAAACACATCCATGTGTTAAAATTCTTTTCTTTCATCTCCACCTTTTGTACACAAACAACACACATACAAAGATTTGTCATTTAAATAAAAACTAAACAAATCTCTAATGGGTTCGAATCCCGGTCAATTCACTTTTTTTTGTATATTTTTTTTATTTTTTTCTTTAATACTTTTTTTGTTTATTTTTAGTTTTTTTAACATTTAATTATTAATTTATATACAATTTTATATTAATAATTAAATAATCTTTACATAGGCTAAAAACATCAAAATTTTTCTAAAAACCCTCTGATACAAACAAAATACAAACGTTTTTATACCCTTCACCACAGATGGAAAGGTCGCGGGTTCGAATCCCGGCCAGTTCACTACATTTTTTTTTATTTTCTTAAGATTTTTTATTTTTTTTTGTTTATTTTTTTTTTTAACATTTAATAATTAATTTAAATAAAATTTTATATTAATTAAATTAAATAATCGATAAATAGGCTAAAAACATCAAAATTTTTATAAAAACCCTCTGATACAAACAAAATTCAAACGGTTTTATTTCTATTTTTTGCTCCGATTTAAAAGAATTTATAGAAAGATTTTTAAACCATTTTACTTCTCATATATTAAGAAAGATTTATACATAATTTCCCTTTGAGTGCAACTATTTTAGGTCATAACTTATAATAATTTATAAAAAAAAAAAAATATAAACTATTTTCCTTCAAATTTTTAAAATTAAGCTAAAGAAATTAAAAATATTTTTAATAAAAAAGCGAAATAAAATCCCAAATGCAAATTTGCCAGCTAAATCAAACGTTTTTGTAAAAATAAAACACATGCAGTTCTACTGATTTCTTTTAACGATTTGTTGACATTCTTTTCTTTCACCTCTTCACCTTTTATACACAAACAACGAACACTATTATAGAGCTGTAATATGACCTATGGATACGTCTTATATACAAAAGATCGAAAATCTTTAGTATAACATATTTGCTGAAAAACTCGGAAATATCGGTTCAGAAACAGAAAAGTTATGCCCAAAACATAAATTTTTTTTAAATACCTATTTTCTGGAACCATAAATCTTCCCGAGTCCAAGTTTTATCACCAAACTAAATGGTTAATTTCCTCTTAAAGGCGTCCGTATATAAATCTGTCCATTATATATATGTTCATATATAAACTTCAGTTTTTTCCCAACCATTTTGAAGGGTATATAAGATTCGGCATAGCCGAATTTAGCCGCTCTTACTTGTTTTTTTTCTCAATTTGCAGGTATTTAAAAAAAAATATATATTTATTTATACATTAAAAAAAGGAATATCATTAAGAATGAAAAGTATTTTAATCCAGATTGTACTATAATGATCTTAATTAAATATTCAAACAAAAAATTGTAAATATTATTCTCAGCCGTTTCAGAAGACCACCGCATACAGGTTGGTTAAAAAGTTCCTGCGCTTACCAAGAGATGGCACTGCTAGCTCCAAACTTTATTTTTCTCAAGTTGGTATAACTGTCCTGAGAACACATGCAAAGTTGCAAGTCATTCTGTCAATTCTTTCTTTGCTTACAAGCCATTTGAAGTTGACGTGCCATTGATTTTTTTTAATATGGAAAAAATTGAATATCGTGCAGTCATTAGATTCTTTGTTTTGAAGGGTTTGAAAGCAAAGGAAATTAATGAACAATTGTTAGAAGTGTATAAGGAGTCCTCACCTTCAAAACGCACCGTTGCATTTTGGGCTGGTGAATTTAAATGTGGTCGTACCAGCCTTAAAGACGATATACGCGAAGGACGGATAAAAACTGCAACCACAGCAGAAATCATTGAGCAGGTACATAATATGGTTAGTGAAGATCCAAGTTCGACTAAGCGTGAAATTGCTAATGCCATAGGCATCTCAGACGAACGAGTACTACATGAAGAATTACGTATGAAAAAACTGTTTGGAAAGTTAGTGCCGCACACATTAACAATTCAACAGAAACAGGATCGAAAACGAATTTCTCAGCGTAATTTGGAGCATTTTAAGCCGAATAAAACCGACTTCTTGCGTCGTTTTATAACTATGGATGAGACTTGGATCTACAACCATGATCCTAAATTGAAACAAGAACGTTTACAGTGAACTGAAGCTGGTTGTTTAGCTCCAAAGCAGGTGAAGTCACAACGATCAGCAAAGAAGGTTATGGCATCATTTTTTTGCGATGCAAAAGGAATTTTGTTGATTGATTATCTTCAGAAAGGTAAAACAATCAACTCTGAATATTATTGCGGTCTTTTGGATCAGCTGGATGAAAAAATTCGTCAGAAAAGACCTGGTTTAAAGAAGAAAAAAATTAATTTTTCATCAAGACAATGAACCTGCTCACAAAAGTGTTTTGACGATGGCTACATTCAAAGAATTAAAGTACGAATTGCTTGAACATCCACCGTATTCACCAGATTTGGCTCCCAGTGACTACTATCTCTTCAGAAACCTCAAACAATTCCTTCGTGGAAATCATTTTTCGTCGAATGAAGAGGCCATAGCAGCCGTAGACGGTTATTTTGCAGAGCTTCCGGAAAACCATTATAAGGATGGGATATAATTATTGGAAGATCATTGGAACAAGCGTATTGAGCTTCTAGGAGATTATATTGAATGAAGAAATATATTTCGTAACAAAAACAGTATTCTTTCTTTTCGAGGGCAGGAACTTTTCAACCAACCTGTATATCTATTTAGTTGAAAAGGCGACTAATTAGCCCAATGTTCCAATTTATTTTTACTAAAAGTAAAAGCGAGTGTAGGTATGAAGACGTTTAAAGCTCAAAAAGTTCCAAACAGGAACGAAATAAAGAGATCTGAGGCAAAAACTGAAGCAAAAATTTAAAATCATTTTTTATATAAAATATGCCAGCTGTGTAATCGATGACGCTACTGGTCGACCTTTCGCAACTATCAGGATAAAATGTTATTTGTGAAAATGTGAAAGTAAATTGTAAAAGGCAAACAAAATTAAAAAAAAAATCGAATGTCAATCAATTTGCAAAAGAAGCCAGTTCTTTTGAGTTCTGATTAAATTAACTCCAAAATATTATTCGAATAATTTAATAAAAATTTTTTTAGTTCTGTTAAAAAAGCGAACATACATATATTTTCAAAGAAATATTAGTTTTAAGTTTTTGTTTATAGATTTGTTTGAAATGATTTCATGTCATTTGCCAATTTTTTTTTTTAGTTTTATTTATTTTTTCATTTATTTGAAATTTAATAAAAATATATTTATCTATTATTAATCATTAATAGAATATCTAATTTTAACAAATTAAACGCACCGGTTTGAATTTATACTTATCCCAATATTACCAGTGTGGAAATCTAATCAAAAAATTCCGAAAGTGTGGACTAGAATTAATAAAATGTGATTGAGTTTCTCTGGTTCCAGTAGCACCATGTGGTCAAGAGTTCTGTGGATTCTCAATGACAAGCAAATGTTAAATACCTTTCGCAGAAAGCATTGACAGAGCTATACTTGGTCAGTAGTACTGATAGTTTTACTATCGACATTTACTTCAGGGTTAGGATGATTTAATTATTTAAAAATTTTTATTATTTTGGAAATACTGTTTAACTATCAGAATGTGTATTGTTAAAATGTCCAACATGTCTGAAATTCTGCTTTTTTACTAACCCTAAACTGTCCGCTGTCAAACTGTTTTTTTTTCTTTTGGTTGGCGACACCTTACAGGTTGGTTGAAAAGTTTCTGCGCTCAAAATGAAAGAATACTGTTTTTGTTACGAAATATATTTTCTTATTCAATATAATCTCCTAGAAGCTCAATACACTTGTTCCAATGATCTTCCAATAATTTTATCCTATCCTTATAATGGTTTTCCGGAAGCTCTGCAAAATAACCGCCTACGGCTGCTATGGCCTCTTCATTCGACGAAAAATGCTTTCCAAGAAGGAATTGTTTGAGATTTCTGAAGAGATAGTAGTCACTGAGAGCCTAATCTGGTGAATACGGTGGATGTTCAAGCAATTCGTACTTTAATTCTTTGAATTTAGACAACGTCAAAACACTTTTGTGAGCAGGTGCATTGTCTTGATGAAAAATGATTTTATTCTTCTTTAAACCAGGTCTTTTCTCACGAATTTTTTCATCCAGCTGATCCAAAAGGCTGCAATAATATTCAGAGTTGATTGTTTTACCTTTCTGAAGATAATCAATCAACAAAATTCCTTTTGCATCCCAAAAAACTGCTGCCATAATCTTCTTTGCTGATCGTTGTGACTTCACCTGCTTTGGAGCTGAACAACCAGCTTCAGTCCACTGTTTCAATTTAGGATCATGCTTGTTTCAATTAGGATCATGGTGGTAGATTCAATTTGGTGGTAGATCCAAGTCTCATCCATAGTTATAAAACGACGCAAGAAGTTGGTTTTATTCGGATTAAAACGCTCCAAATTACGCTGAGAAATTTGTTTTCGATCCAGTTTTTGTTGAATTGTTAATGTGTGCGGCACTAACTTTCCAAACAGTTTTTTCATACGTAATTCTTTATGTAAAATATGGAGTACTCGTTCGTCTGAGATGCCTATGGCATAAGCGATTTCACGCTTAGTCAAACTTGGATCTTCACTAACCATATTATGTACCTGCTCAATGATTTCTGCTGTGGTTGCAGTTTTTGGTCGTCCTTCGCGTGGATCGTCTTTAAGGCTTAAAATTCACGTTAAAATTCACCAGCCCAAAATTCAACGGTGCGTTTTGAAGGTGAGGACTCCCTATACACGTCTAACAATTGTTTATGAATTTCCTTTGCATTTAAACCCTTTAAAACAATGAATCTAATGACTGCATGATATTCAATTTTTTCCATATTAAAAAAAATCAACTTCAAATGGCTTGTAAACAAAGAAAGAATTGACAGAATGACTTGTCACTTTGCATGTGTTCTCAGGAGAGTTATACCAACTTGAGAAAAAAAAAAGTTAAGAGCTAGCAGTGCCATCTCTTGGTGAGCGCAGGAACTTTTCAACCAACCTGTACTGCACAAATTTCGTGGCATTATTTTAAAATTATAAAAAGTCCAAAAAATAATGATATTCCTTGAGTTTTTTTTTTGTAGCGAGTTTTTAACCTCCTTTTATTTACAAAAACAAGGCAAATTAACGATTTTTAGCTAGGTTGATATATGTATTTCGATCCGGCAAAAGATCTCTTCAGAATCCAAAGTTTTAGACAAGTTAGAGCCTCCAAAAGAAGGCAGAGCCTAAACAAATTAAAAATTAATATTTTGCTACATTTCTGTCTTCTTAGCAATCACACACGTGGTAAAGTTGTTTTCCTAATGCGCACAATGATGATACTAAAATTATAAAAAAAACAAAAATGTTCTATTTAGAGTAGCTTGTCTACACTTGGAAGTGTTCTTAAATACATTATTTGTACATTTTTCCCTTTTCTAATTTTTACTTTTACTTTAAAATTGTCTTATATTTTTTATTTATATTCCTCATTATTTAAACTACGTCCACACAAATTTGACCAATGACTGTTTGTGTACCAGTCGTTGGAATTTCAATTTTAACTAATTACTCACATCCCATGTTTGTGTCTCAAAATTTTACTTTGAGCATTAACTTAAATAACAACAACAGCAAAACTACCAGTTATAATATCTAAAGGTAGACTATCGTAATATTATATACCAGGCTTAGTATTTAATTTACAGAGAGTAGAATATAACCTGCAACTGTACAACAGTATAAGAATTATCTTTGTTTTAACCAGGAATAAGAGCCAAAAAAAGGATGCAATACAATATCATATGGTGAGTTTAAATATTATAACAATTTACTATATGTGGGTGAGATTTCAATAAGACTGTATTTTGTATATATAGAAAATATAACTATTAACCCATTAAATGTGCAGGTACTACTTGCAGCTTATTTTATATTTTAAAGGTATTATATAAAAAACACCAGTGATGGAATAAATGATTTTGATTTTTTTATAAAAATAAATTCTTTTTCTATCAATATGGGTTAATTTAAGTATGTAAATGTATGTGTGTTCTAAGTACAGTTATTTGTTTTCTAGTACATACTTGTGATTTACTGTGCAAGTCAAAAGAAAATTTACACTATGAATAATTTATTTATTACATCTACAGAATTCAATTCTTACAGACCATATACATATATAAGCATTAATATCTATAGTAACTTTTTGAAGATAGTCGATTTAAAAAATATACAAAGGTTTTATACAGGTTGGTTAAAAAGTTCCTGCGCTCACCAAGAGATGGCACTGCTAGCTCCAATTTTTTTTTATTTTCTCAAGTTGGTATAACTGTCCTGAGAACACACAAAAAAATAAAATTCATAATTATTTATGAAAATTTTTCATAATTTTAAAGGTTCATATTATATATGTAGCTTACTTACTATTTATGAAGTGTTCCTAACTTCCCAGTGTTGTTTTTATAAATTCGTTCATAATTATTAGGAACTTTGTTCATAAAGAAAAAAATCATATTTAATATGTCTTAATTCTTAAATATTATGAAAATTTCATAACATAAAAATGTTTCTACAATTTCCCTACGTTATTCGTTGACGGCGGACATACATAATAGAAACATGTTCATATGTTTTAAGAACGGGTTCAGAATTACAAAATATTATGAAATACTTCATATTATATATCATATTTTATTGTTTTTATATTTGTCTTATCTAATTTTAACAATTTTTTTTTACTTTAAATTCAAATTCATACACAAAGCATTTTGATTTATGTTATTGAGAGTTTCATAGCATATATGAATAGGTTCCTAAAATTTATTAATAATATGAATTATTTCATAACTAAATTCCCAGTATTATATGTATTTATGCACTCGTTCCTTAATAATAAGATTTTGTACATTGGCAAATTTTTTAAGTACTTTTTCATAAATAATAAGTACATCTACAGACATTTTAGGAACCATTTCATAATAAACGAGTACACAAAGTTTCCCAGTTTTTTTTTTAATGAGCTGTTCATAAATACAACCTGAGTTTATGAAAAACTTCTTAAATTAGTACATTGGCAAATTTTCATAAAATATTCATAAATAGTATGAATTTGTTTTTTGTGTGAACACATGCAAAGTTGCAAGTCATTCTGTCAATTCTTTCTTTGTTTACAAGCCATTTGAAGTTGACGTGTCATTGATTTTTTTTAATATGGAAAAAATTGAATATCGTGCAGTCATTAGATTGTTTGTTTTGAAGGGTTTAAAAGCAAAGGAAATTTATGAACAATTGTTAGAAGTGTATAAGGAGTCCTCACCTTCAAAACGCACTGTTTTTTGGGCTGGTGAATTAAAACGTGGTCGTACCAGCCTTAAAGACGATCCACGCGAAGGACGACCAAAAACTGCAACCACAGCAGAAATCATTGAGCAGGTACATAATATAGTTAGTGAAGATCCAAGTTTAACTAAGCGTGAAATTGCTAATGCCATAGGCACCTCAGACGAACGAGTACTCCACATTTTACATGAAGAATTACGTATGAAAAAACTGTTTGGAAAGTTAGTGCCGCACAGATTAACAATTCAACAAAAACTGGAACGAAAACAAGAACGTTTACAGTGGACTGAAGCTGGTTGTTCAGCTCCAAAGAAGTCACAACGATCAGTAAAGAAGGTTATGGCATCAGTTTTTTGGGATGCAAAAGGAATTTTGTTGATTGATTCTCTTCATAAAGGTAAAACAATCAACTCTGAATATTATTGCAGCCTTTTGGATCAGCTGGATGAAAAAATTCGTGAGAAAAGACCTGGTTTAAAGAAGAAGAAAATCATTTTTCATCAAGACAATGCACCTACTCACAAAAGTGTTTTGACGATGGGTACATTCAAAGAATTAAAGTACGAATTGCTTGAACATCCACCAGATTTGGCTCCCAGTGACTACTATCTCTTCGGAAATCTCAAACAATTTCTTCGTGGAAAGCATTTTTCGTCGAATTAAGAGGCCATAGCAGCCGTAGACGGTTATTTTTCAGAGCTTCTGGAAAACCATTATAAGGATGGAAAAAAATTATTGGAAGATCATTGGAACAAGTGTATTGAGCTTCTAGGAGATTATATTGAATAAAAAAAAAATATTTCGTAACAAAAACAGTATTCTTTTATTTTGAGCGCAGGAACTTTTCATTGATTTGATGGATCCATGTTTCATCAACACTTATGAAACGACGCCTAAATTTCATTTTATTTTACTTAAATCGATCCAAACAAGCTTGAGAATTTCTTTTCTTATGCGTTTTTGATTAACTGTTAACAAATGCAGCACCCATCTTGCAGAATGATTTTTTATCTATAATTCTTGATAAAAAATAAAATGGTCACGATCATTTGAGATGTCTGTGGCATTACGTTCCAGCAAAATCAGACTCAAATAATGAGTCTAGTAAATTAAACTGCAAGTTTTTTACTTATAACCTTTATATTATAATTCTAACTTTTTTATATGGGATATCCCAAAAAGTAAGGCGTAATGCTTATGTGCAATCTTACGAAAAAGTAATCGGTTACGCGTTCACTCACCAAAAAAAGTCTGTAATAGCAACTGAAAATTTTGCTGTTATTACGGAAAATTTTGCTTATTTGAGCCCAGCGGTATTTTTTACTAATCTTAGCAACACATGTCGCCTGACATGCAGAAAAGTTAGTAGCCGCTATTAAATTTTAGTAAACTTTTTGTAAAGGGAAATCAGTTTGCTAATTTGCAAAAAATGTACTAAATATTATTAATATAAGTACAATAAAATTAGTACAATATAAAAAATTAGTAAGCGATACTAAATTTTAGTAAGTTGCTGTTAAACTCAATGAATTGTAAAATAGGGCAAAATTTTAATTTATAAAATAAAATATTATTGAAATGCAGAAATTAACAAATTTATTAATTTTTTAAAGGACAATATTTTTTATTACTTTTATTCAAAAAATATTTTAGACAAAATTAAAAAAAATCAAATGCTTAAAAAATAAATAAAACATAAACGAATTTATCATTTTGTTTTAATTTCCTAATTTTTGTTTTCAAAAATATTTTTAGTAATTTTGTTTTTATTTAAGGTTAAATTTTAATTGTTTTAATGCCTGGTTTTTAGAACTAAAAAAGTTTTTAGGCTATTTTAAGTGGATGCCTATTTTACGACATGAGTCGGTTGTGATCCCTTTTTTTCAGCCTTAGGAGCAATTTAAGTTTGTAAGTATAAATTCTAATTATTATTTTTTTTTTGCTAATTTTAGCAAAACGGTTTTCAAAAATTTGTAGAATAATTTCTAAAGTTAGCAACAAAAATTTGTAAATATTCTGTAAAAATTGTGTAATTTTTAAAATGTAAATAGCAATAAGATTTGCTAAAAATCAGTACAAAAAATGTAAAGTGGAATTAAAAACCGTTTACAAATTTTTCTACTAACTTTTTTTCTGAGTGTAATTGGTTACTAATAGCCAAATATTATTTAATTTTCCGTAAGAAATTGAGTAAAACATTATTTTTTAACTCCTGGTTAAAAGTTAAACTTTGAGTAAGCGACAATATAATGCGATGAATTGATGTGAAGCCCAGTTTCTAAAACTTTATCTTTTTTTAGAAATATAAAAATTAACCCTTTGATGGCCACTAGTTGATAAGCGTCCTATTTTTTTTTACATATTTTCTTTAATGTGGATTGCATGAACAGAGGACAGTTGTTGCTTTCACACAATACTAACAATTTCGATCAATATAATCTCAAAACCAATAGAATCACCACAAATTGATAAATAATATACATTTTTGCATAATTTTTGGAAAACATATTATTGATTTCTATTGGACAAAACAAGGAATAAAAATTTTGGTGAGACATGGCCAATTCTTTTAATTTTAAAAACATTGACATGTTTGGAATTGGTGTACTCCACCAATTTGGGACATACACTCACAATATATTTTCCGTAACCGACTGTAGCTTATTTAAAAAGTAATACGTAAAGTTTTTAAAAGAAGAATCAATTGACATTCATAGAAATATATTTTTTAACTATTTGAATCAGTCATTCAAAAAACAAACTACAAAAATTTACAGACATTCAGTAGGAGTTGAAATTTTCAGTTAAATGTAAAATTTTATGTTTTCTGTTTCAAAAAATATAAATTCATATAATTCCTTTTTGTTTTTTTACCAAAATAGTTTGTATATACCCATGTAAAAATCGAAATATATATGAGCATACATGATCATACATGGGCCTGTATATGATCATACATGGGCATACATGGTCATATACGTCCATACATTGCTCAATATATGACCATACATAATCTCATGTATGATCATATATTTTCGGATCTGAAATTTGAGGGTATATGGACGTATATGATTATACACGAGCATACATGAATAATATATGAGCATGTATGATAATATATGCACATATATCACCATATACCCTCAAATTTTGGATCCGAAGATATATAGTCATATATGAGATCATGTATGGACGTATATGACCATGTATGCCCATGTATGATCATATACAAGCCCATGTATGATCATGTATGTTCATATATATTTCGATTTTTACATGGGTATACAAAATTATTTCAATAAAAATTACAAGAAATTTTTCAAATATACATAAACACAAAGCCAATAAAATATATACATTTGCCTGTGTTGTGTTCTGTTTTGTAATTTCACACAAATAAAAAAAACTTTCAATTTTAAAAACAAACCACAAAATAGTTTTTTCTAACTTTTTGTTAGTAAAAATTTGATGGTTATTTTAAACGACTTTCTATTGTTTTTACTACTTTTGTCGATTATTAAACAATGATTGAAAAAAAACAACAAAATGGGTTGAATATAATGAAAAATCAGTAGTCCTCTTTTTGATTGTATTTTCGATTTATTTAATATGTAGTTTAAGTTGTTTTTAACGAAATAATATTGTGAGTGTATGTATCTCTTGGGTCTTCAAAGGCCAAAAAAAGAAGTCTTTGTTCAGTTTTAAACATTCCAAATTTGCTCTCCAAAATTTTCTATCTCTTTTTTTTGGAAACATTGTGTATAAAGGATATTTCAAAACTACACACTCAGAATATTATTTGTTATTAAACTACACAAAAGTTTTCCGTTCCATTTAAAAATAAAGGAACATACATATATTTTTCAAAGAAATATATATTTTAACTTGTTTTATACATTTGTTCGAAATAATTTACTATCATTTACCGATTTAATTCAGATTTATTAATTTTTTTCATTTGTTTGAATTTTAATACAAATTTACCCGTAAAGCGGAAATTTGTGGTTTATTTGTGTCCATTACAGTTGTTATAATTTTCAAATTTGTTTGCTGTCTGTGTCAAAAAAAATATTCAAAAAAATTCTAATTTGTTTTTTATTTAATTTTTTTTTTTTTTATACACAAAATTATTTCAATTCAAATTACAAGACACAAAATGTGTCTATAGACTTACATACATTTTGTAAATTAAGACACAAACCAAAATTCAAAAACGGAAAGAATTTCAAATAAATGAATAAATTATTTATTTTTTAAGGAATTGGTAGGAAAAAATCTTAACATTTATTTTTACTAATTTAGCATTTGTTTCTTATGCATGTATCAGTTGTTCAAACAACATTTAAAAATAAATATTATTTATTTATTAATCATATAATTACAAATTATATGTTAATACCCTAACCGAGCACTTGCGACAAAGGCCTTCGGCTCGTTGTAGCGAAAACAGACCAGAGCACCTGGTGGGAATTGAACCCACGACCCCCGCACTGATAAGCTAGCACGCTACCAACTAGCCTACCGAAGCGCTCAAAAATAAATAACATAAGCTATTTGATTAAAATGAAAACTTAGTAGACCGGTTTTAAAATGAAATATCATTTCATGTTAGTGACATTTTCTGTAATATTAACAATTTCAATATTTCGGTTTAGTTATTTACACCGCCCAAGAACATTTCAGCAGCATATGGTTAACAATAAAAAATAATTTAATTGTTCCATATTGCTGACGGTGGGGAAAACTCTCCGTATCGTACAACTCCTATTAAACTCTTATAAATCAAATATTTATAAAATACATATTAATAAATAAATGACTTATTATTATTTATATCAAAACAACAGAAAACGTAAGTCATTACAGGTAACTTATTGTTATTTAATTCAAATTAATAAAATAAGTAACATATTCAAGGTAATACATTATTTTTATTTTGAAAATAATGTTGAATGTAAGAAGTTGTCATTACAAAGTAATGCATAAAGTAATGATATGTCATTACCATGTTTTTGTCATTACCATATTTCATGCACTTTTACTAGTCGATCGAATATTATTTCGTTAAAAATAATCTAAAATAATCGAAAATACAATCAAAAAGAAGAATTCTGATTTTTCACTATATTCAGCCCATTTTGTTGTTTATTTTCAATCATTGTTTAATTACCGACAAATGTAGTGAAACCAATCGAAAGTCGTTTAAAATAACAATAAATTTTTAACTGACAAAATGATGAAAAACGATTTTTGTCGTTTATTTTCCAAGTTGATTTCTTTTATTTGTATGTAATTTTACAAAACACAACTCACACACAGATGTTTTTTTTATTTTCTATGTGTGTATCAGAGAACTGCAAATCAACTTTTTTCTTGATTTAATCATACACAAAAATTCTTGTAAACATTTAATAATTCAACAAAATTCACTGTAGAATAAAATCAGCATCATGTTACTGAACGCGTAATTCGGATTAGTTTGAATCATATGTCGATTATGTTTACTGCAAATTTAATCACTCAACAAAAAGGCAGCGTTGAATTAAGCAGAAAAAACAACAAACAACGCGTAAGAGTGTATTCATAATTAAAACAAAACAGAAACAATTTTCATAAATGATATTGTTTACATTAGGGTGGGACTTAAATCCGCTTTTTTAGAATTTTTATTAGTAATAAAAATATTCTTCTTTGTGAAATATAAATATTTTTTTTGGAAAAAAAAATTAAGGTCAATATCTCAGGCTTGCCTAATCCGGAAAAATTTATATATTGTCTAATTTTTTTTTCATCTATTTTGATTGGAAAATTAGTCAATATTTAACTTTAACCGGATTGGGCGAGCCTGAGATGTCGACCTAAATTAAAAAAAAATTTCACAAAGAACAATATTTATGGTATTCCTAAAAAAAATTCTAAAATAAAGGGTGTCCCAAGAAGAACGCAATTTTTAAATCTGGCAACATTCGAAGTGTCATTGTTTGACATTTGAACAATTGTTATTGTTTGCTAGTAGAAGGTACGAGGTTAGTTAAAAATGGAGCGCTACACGAATGAACAACGCATTCTCATTGTGAAATTGTTTTACCAAAATTGTGAAAGTTTTGCGGCTACAGTTCGCAAATTGCGATCAATTTGGGGTCACAATAATGCTCCAAAAGAGTCAACTGTAAAGAGATTAATGGATAAATTTGCCGAAACTGGGTCTGTTAGTGAAGTAAAGACAACAACGCGCCATCGACCAGGTCGATCGACCGAAAATGTCGCAGCTGTACGTGATGATGTCGCTCAAACTCCATCCACCTCAATTCGACACCGAGCTCAGCAAATTGGTGTCTCCAAATCCACTTTGCAGCGAATTCTGACGAAAGATTTGCATCTTCATGCATACAAAGTTCAATTGACTCAGGAACTGAAGCCAGCTGACCATGGACAGCGAAGGGAGTTCGTTAATTGGGTATTGGAGAGACAACATGAAAATGCTGATTTTGCCGATAAAATCATCTTCAGTGACGAGGCCCATTTTCATCTTGATGGCTTCGTCAATAGGCAGAATTGTCGCATTTGGGGTGAGGAAAATCCTCGAGTGATTCACGAGAAGCAAATGCATCCTCAACGTGTCACTGTGTGGTGTGGTTTTTTGGCTGGAGGAATCATTGGACCTTTTTTTTATGAAAATGAGGCAGGTCAAGCGCAAACAGTTAATGGTGTTCGGTATCGTGAAATGATAACCAGTTTTTTCTTGCCTAGAATTGAAGAAATGAATGTGGAGGGCATGTGGTTCCAACAAGACGGCGCCACATGTCATACAGCCAGAGAAACAATTCAATTGCTGCATCAGTCATTTCCCGGTCGTGTTATTTCGCGTTTTGGAGATCAGAATTGGCCGCCTAGATCGTGCGATTTAACACCATTAGATTTTTTTCTTTGGGGTTTTTTGGAGTCGATGGTTTACGCGAATAAGCCGACGACGACTCAAGCCTTAAAAGAGGAAATTGGACGCTGCATTAATGAAATACCGCAGCATTCATGCAAAACGGTCATTGAAAATTTCATTAAAAGATCGCGTGCATGCCAGCAAAGCTGCGGCGGCCATCTGCACGATATATTGTTCCATACATAACCTCATTCTGTCTACTTTACGATATAATAAAGTTTCACGACTTTTTTTTAAATATCTGTGTTTTATTTAAAATTTAAAAATTGCGTTCTTCTTGGGACACCATAACATGTTTCTGCAAAACGACCCCCTTTTTATAGATAAGAAACCATTTTGTTTTAATTATGATTACACTCATACACGTTGTTTGTTGTTTTTCTGATCTATTCTACATCAAAATAATTATTGTTGGCTCGAATGGACAGAATAAAATCAATGGTTTAACAACGACCGATGATTATAAAGCAGTGACAAAACAATTTGCACGTCGTTTGATTGATTTAAAATCATCAACAAATATGTGTGTTGGAGTATATTCAGTGTTTGAACGCAAACATATATTTATTCTTGTGTTGATTGCGTATGAACGTTTTGCTATCAGCAAATGCAGTTCTCTAGTGTGTATCTATATTTGACACAAATATTGTAATTTTTCTTGAAATACATAATTTTGTATATCCTCTTCGGTCCTCATGTGCAGCATGCTGGACATTTTTCAAACGTCTGTAGATGGGATTAAAAAATAATTTTACATCTAATGACTATTTATACAGCTAGCTGGATATGTTTTTTGTACTAAAAACCAGGACTTATTTTGAAAGCTGGCCACTATAAAAAATTTTGCTTGACATTTGTCATAAGATGATCGTAGAACATGTTTTCTTGAGCAGTTAACCATTTTACATATTTTTAATTTTTATCAGGCTCGAGATCACAATTTAATATTACTAACGAATAGTAAACACTATTTTTTTTTTATTAAATGAAAAAAATTGGAAGAATCAGCGCTAGAGGGAGTGCAGACTTTCGACCCGATCGACCAGCTCATCTTCAGCCTCCTTATGAACCACCCAACACACAAATTAATCATGGTTTTTGAACAGGCTTTTGTATCATACACTCTAAGGAAAAAGACTATGCGAAATTACATTTTGCAGTTAGTGAATGATTACCCGTATCATTTATTTGTATAAGTACTCTTTGGCAACCAAAATAAGGATTTCGAAAGTTTAAGTTAAAAATGTCGTCCTTTATGTCCTTGTACAACATTTGTTTACTATTGTTTCTTTCAAAAGCATAAAAAAATATTATTTTAAAACTTTTGACGCTGGATTTTTCCTTGGGGCAGAGTAGGATATAAACAAACTATTTTGGTAATATGATTTTTTTTTGAATGATTGATTCAAAAAGTTAAAAAATATATTTCTATGAATTTCAATTGATTTTTCATTTAAAAACAAACTCCAGGTATTATTTTTTAATTAACTACGGCAAGTAACGGAAAATATATTGTGAGTGTGATTTCTGTTGTTGTTGCAATATTTGGGCGTCTATTTTTTGGTTCATCTGCAATGCTTGTACGACCACGTTTCAATGCATCAACACATTTTATTACTGCTGAATATGAGGAAGGGCTTTCACCAAAGATATTCACCATATTATAAGTTATTTCTTGTCCCAATGAAGCCATGGATTTCTAATATACTCATTATAAAAAAAGTCACCGAAGCGTCTTTTTTGAACAGCTGTAACTACCCAGCAAAAATGAAGCTGCCAAAGAAGCAATAAAAGCATCACTACTATGGCAAGGGCATTACTTCTTTTCTGATGGTTTCATCGATGAATTTAACATTAGCGTGTCATAGGATGGAAGTATTCTAATGTAGCTACTAGCATTACTCATACTTTACTCTAAGGAAGTAATGATAATACAATGATTAGATATTCTGATGTATGAGAGGAAAATGTTTATATACTTTGTAATATTTAAGCTTTGATGAAAATTTAATTCATAAGAATGCAGAAAAATAATTTTAAAGAAGCGAAATTTGTGCATTGGTTTACAAATATGCTTTATTAAAACAAATAAATAATTCTGCATTAGTGAAAAAGCATTTTTGAAACATTTTTCAAAAATTTTATTGAATTCTTAGACAAATTCTAAAATATTTTTGGATAATTTAAAAACTGGTTGTATAATTTGGAAACATTTTTAGATAATTTTAAAATATTTTTGAACTATTTTAAATAATTTTTGCACAATTTTAAAACATTTTTGGGCAATTTGAAATAATTTCTACACAATTTTAAAATTATTTTTATAAATTGTGAATTAAAACTGGAAATGGTGTAGTGATAAAAAAACATAATTCAAAAATGCACAGATTGCGTCGTCATAAATATTAAAGGCTGAAAAAATACAAATAACAGGCCAGCTAGTTTCAATTAAATTTAAAAAAAAATCAGTTTTTCTTAATTTTTTAAAAATTTTATAAAAATTGCAAAACTGCATAAATTCTAACCCTCATGAAATTTTTAACTAAAATATAAAAAATGATTTAATAAAAAAATTAAAAAAGTTTATCAGAACTATTTTCTCAATTTGAATAAATGCTTTAGATTCAAAAAAAATATACGATATACTAGTTATAGAAGTAATGAAGAGTGATATATTAAGATATGCATCGGGTTTATATCCAGATCACTGCATTTGAAATATAAACACATGAATTCTTTTGGAAGTGCCTTAGAATAACACTAAAAAATCATAAAAGAATGTCAACTGAAGTTTAGGAAGCAATGAAAGAAGTTATTGTCACAGAAAGACTACCATTTTTTTTTGCTGGGTATACGTATCAGTTTCCAGATCGAAATTAAATTTAACATGTACTCCTAAGAAAAATGTAAGTTTATAATACACTTAATTTTTTGCTATTTATACTATCGTCTCTTTATCAGACTTAGAATATTTCGAACGTCCCTCATACTATATGTTCCAATTGCTCAACTTGAGGCAATAAAAGCTCATGGGCAGTGGTTCTCTTTAGTCACAATAAATGTTAAAAAAAAAAATGTTAAGTAAAATGCAATCGAAAATACAAAAATGCAACATGTACAGTTTCTTTTGACTCTCTCAGTATGTTCATACACTCACAATATATTTTCCGTTACCGACTGTAGTTTATTTAAAAAGTAATACGTAAAGTTTGTTTTTAAAAGAAGAATCAATTGAAATTTATAGAAATATATTTTTTAACTATTTGAATTAGTCATTCAAAAAATGAACTATAAAAATTTACAGACATTCAGTAGGAGTTGATATTCTCTGTTAGTTGTAACAGCGGTATTCATAAAAATTTTAAACAGTATTTCAAATAAGTTTTAAGCAAAATTTGCTAAAATTGTATTCATAAACAAATTTTAGCTTAAAATACCTTTTTTAAACCTTGTTTAAATAAACGAATTTTAAAATTGGTTCGACCCTATTTTAAGATGACATTCTTGCTTTGTGTTTATTTTCATTTTAAACATTTTTGCAAAAAATTGTCATTTAAACAAAAGAAGTTATTTCTTTTTGTTTAATAAATAATGGACCCTCTATATTAGATGAAAAGAATTGGTAAGAACCATTTTTATATGGAAAATGTGATATTTTTAATTATTTTAAACATTCGTCAGACGAAAATTTACAGAAAGAGGAGCGACCCGTTTTCAATTCCGGATAAAAATTTTAAGCAAAAATAATAATATTTTTAGATATTATTCATTGTAATTTATAGTGGTGTGTTGTTTAATAAAAACAAAGAAAATAAAACCGGTTATTTGAATACTTTTTTATCTACAATAAAATCATTATCTATCATTAAATCGTTTATTAGTTAAAATACTGATTATCAATATGAATTTTTAATAAACATTTTTTAGGCTTAAAATGTTTTTTAACTAAAATGCATTTGAAACTTGAATTAAGATTTTTTTATGAATACTGCTGTAAAATTTTATGTTTTCTGTTTTTTAAAATTCAAATTGATATAATTCTTTTTTGTTTTTTTTACCAAAATAGTTTGTATATACACAAAATTATTTCAATAAAAATTACAAGAAATAATTCAAATATAAATACACACAAGAAAATAAAAAAATATATACATCTGTGTGTGTTGTGGTTTGTAAAATTTCATACAAATAAAAAAAATTTCAATTTAAAAAACAAACCCAAAAATCGTTTTTTTCTACTTTTTGTCAGTTAAAAATTAATGGTTATTTTAAACGACTTTCGATTGCTTTTACTACTTTTGTCGAATATCAATCAATGATTGAAAATAAACAACAAATTGGGCTGAATATAATGAAAAATCAGTAGTCCTCTTTTTGATTGTATTTTCGATTAATTTCATATGTATTTTAGATTATTTTTAACGAAATAATATTGTGAGTGTATGTACGTGTATGAATATGGGATCAAGGTATTGGTATTATTTGCTCCATACTTATATCCTTAAGTATAGTTTGTATTACAAGTACTACTACTACTACTACTACTACGACAAATATCAAGTAATGTTAGATGATGAGTGTGTATGTGTGTGTGTTGTATACACTATATATTTGAAACACCTGAAACACCAATTGTTTACCACCAACTACAACTTAACATACAATATTATATTATTGCAATGGCAAGGAATGCTACTAAATTTGGAGTATGGAAACCAACTTACCATGTGTTTTAATACTTATAACATCAAACTACTTCAAGTTGAAGTATTTTGTGCATATATGATATGATTTTCCTACTATTTCTAGTATGTGTGTGTGTGTGTGTATGTGTGAGTGAGTGTATATTTGTATATGTCTGGATATTTGATCAAATTGAATTTTATATTTAAATGTCAAGTTGTTAAGAAACATTAGCTTTAAGTTTTATTTTCTCATTTTTGTGCATGTATTTGATTTGATTGCATCAAATGCAATTGGTTTATATCAAACATATCTTTTCTGTATTTGATTCTATTTATATTTCTACTTCGACTTATACTTTTACTGTTATTACTGCTGCTTCATTTGATAAGCAATGAACCAATTGTATTTCCTTTTTTACAAGAGTGTGTGTGTGTGTGTGTTTTACACGTTGCATAGAATACAAACCATGGATATTATACTTATTTAAGTTTTCCTGGTTTATGGTTTATTATTTAAATTTATACAAAGGTTGTGGGTAAAACAATTTTTCTTTTAAGTCTTTATTATAAGTCTGTATTTTTCCATAACATTGGTCGGTATTCGAATTCCTAGCACCAAATTCGGGAGATGTAGCAGCTTTCCGAAATACAAAATTATGCAGTATTTATAAAAATATATTACACATAATATAAATGCATAGCATTCTTTTGGAATATTGGTTTTTGATAACTTCTAGATTAACAATATATTTCTTTTAGCTAAAATGTTCGTATAAAAAAATATCTTTAAAGATATTTATGATATTTTGCTGCCACCCCACTATGGGGAAATGTATTACCGCTAGTACGTAAACGTAAAAAATATTTATTATTTTTTTTATTTTTTTTATGATTTTGTTAGACAAAATTTAAAATCAATATTAAAATACTTAAAATATTATTGAAAAATATTTTTAAACTAATTTCAATTTGCACAAAAGGCTCATTTTTACCGGTAATCATTCACTAACTGTAAAAAAAAGGAATTTCGCATATTCATTTTCTTTAGCGTGTGTTATATATAAGCATGTTGAAAACCATTAGTTGTTTGTGGGTTGGGTGGTTCATAAGGAGGCTGATGATGCCCTGAACGCTTGGGTCGAAAGAGTACACTCCCTCTAGCACTAATCCTCACAATTTTTTCCATTTATAAAAAAATTAGTGTTTACTATTCGCTAGTAACATTTAATGATCTCGAGCCTGATAAAATATAAAAAATATATAACTGAAAAAAAGGGAGATATAAAATTTACATTAAATAAATTAAGCTTACTTAAGCATTCTTTTTTTAAATTATTTTCAATAAATTTCGAAGAAATACCGCAAAAAACTACGTTTCATTGAAGAGATATTAGCCTTAAGGGTGCAGATCATTTCTGGATTATTCGCATTAACGGCACCCTACAATGGTACTACGGGTATTTATATTTCGGGAATAGCAAATAATAACAAACATTTTTAAATGAAAACGGCTTTATTGTGTTTCCTCTTAAGACACCTATAGAACATAATTTTTGAACGCTTCAACTGCTTCTTCGGCGCTCGTAAATCGTTGACCACGCATTTAACCTTTGATATTCGGGGACAATAAAAAGTCTTTGGGTACCAAGTCAGGACTGTAAGGAGTCATTAATTCAATGTTTTGACTGCTCAAAAATTCACCTGTTTGACGAGATGTGTGAGAGCTTGCATTGTCATAATGGTGAATGATTCGTGTTCGGCGGTTGATTTTACAAATTTCTTTAATGACTTCCGTCAAACAAATGGTCGTGTACCATCCAAAATTGACAGTCCTACGTTGCTCATGCGGAACAGTGCTTCTTCTACGAATAACTTATGTTGGATTTAGCTCGTCTTGGAATACCCACACTGACGATTGCTTCCGGCTCATACGCATTTATCCATTAATCGTCACCTATCAAGATTTTATACACGTCTTTTAAAGCACCATGGTCGAACTTTTAAATTATTTCCTTACACCAATCGACGCAAGCCTTTTTGAACGATTGATAAATTATGGGATATCCAACGAGAACAAAATTTTCAAACTGAATTTCTTAACTCCCTGGAAACAAAACAAATAGCGCTTGTACGAGTTATAAGTTTTATGAGATATTTCTCAAAAAGTATCTATACACGCAGAAGAAAAACATGGTTGGGACAATCATATTCGAAGAGCATCATATATTTTTGGATTTATGATTGTGCCTACCATAGTCGTACTATAATATGAATATCATATTATGATGATAAAATAACCATAATTTTACCATAATATGGTCCCTACAGTTATATTATGATTCAAAAATTACCATATTATGATTCTAAATAAACATATTATGATGTTGAATTTTGTTTATTATGATGTTGAAATTTAGTTTAAGTAAAAGTCCATAGAATCTAAAAATGTTTTTATCAGGTAAATATCTAGTATTTTGTATTGTATTTGTGTAAATAATATTATATGCATAAGAAATTTTGGAAAAAAACCCCGTAACAAAATTTAAAGTTAAAAAAAAATTACCTGGATCTGAAATGCCTCATGAAAGGTAGAAAATCCATCTGACATTTGTCCAGTTTTAGTAAGCAAAATATATCATTAATTTTTAAGACATTTTGTTTTAAAAACAAACTGACTGAACTGATCAAATTTTGGTTTTTATGAAAACAATAAAATATTATGACCGTAAATGTCAAAGTCATGTTTTATTTGATGTATAATTATTTATTGATTGTTGCCATCACTTTATGGTTGCATAATTATCATATTTTTTTCATAGTCAAAATTGTTGTAACCACAGTATGGGGTCAGCCAATCATGTTATATAATAGAAGGTGTCAATCATAAAATAGTAAAATATTTTCTATAATAATGATGGCAGCGACCATGTCGGTGGTTAAAATGACAATCATACCCGATTGCAGCAAGCTTAATATAGTAGCAGTGATCATATTACAACCATGTTTATTCTCTGCGTGTAACAGTTTAACTTTTTTTTTAACCATAACTATTTGATTCTAATTATTATTTTTTCTTTGTTTGGTAACAGTTATAGACAAAGAATAAAGTGTTTCTTATACATAATTATTACATTTCAATAAATATTTTATTCTTCTTTCTGTATTACTTAACTGTTTGTAGTTTAATAAAAAAGTTTCCGTTCCATTTAAAAATAAAGGAACATACATTTATTTTTCAAAGAAATATCTATATTAACTTTTGTATACATTTATTCGAAATAATTTACTATCATTTACTATTTTTTCAGTTTCATTTATTTTTTTCATTTGTTTGAAATTTAATAAAAATTTACCTACAAAACTGAAACTTGTGGTTTGTTTGTGTCCGCAACAGTTATTACAAATTTAAATTTTCTTTGCTGTCTGTTTCAAAAAAAATATTAAAAAAAATTTCAATTTGTTTTGTTTTCTAAATTGGTTCTATATATACAAAATTTGTCAATACAAATTACAAGAACTTCATAAACACACATACATACATACACAAACACATTCACACCAAAAGTGTCTATAGCTATGCATACATACATTTTGTATTGTACGAGTATGTTAAAAAAAATACAAAAAGGGAAATAATTTCAAATAAATGCAACAAAACATTTATTTTTTAAGGATTGGTAGGTAAAATTTTGACATTTATTTTAACTGATTATATCATTTGTTTCTTACGGATGTGTCAGTCGATTAATTAACATTTAAAAATAAATAATAAAAGGCATTTGATTTAAATAAAAATTAAGTAGACCGGTTTTTAAATGAAATATCATTTCCTTTAAATGATATTTTCAGTTATTTTAACTTACAATCTTTTGTAAGTGTAACCTACATAACATAACAGTTATCATTTCAGAAATATTTTGATTTGCTATAATATAAAATTTGTATGATTTTTCATTCCACAATTTAACTGAATGAAACAATAAAAGAGACAAATTCATTATTTATATATTTTTTTATTAATTCATGGTAATGCAATATGAGAATATAAAATACACCATCAATAACAAATTAGATTATAAAATAAATTCTGCTTCTTGCTGTTTTTTATTTTTTATTTAAAAACCATTATCAAAAACAAACTTTTTCAAATTTTTTAAGTATTACTTAAAACTTAAAAATTTTAATAATTACACTGTGCTCAAGTTTGAAACTATTTTTTAAAAAGCTGGGCTCTCCACTGGTTAAACTAATTCGAATACGATGATAGCCGGTGATAGCCTTTTTTTTAAGTTAGCGCTCGTATTCGCGAGTTAAAATTTCAATACTATTTTTGGGATCATTTTTGAATTTAAAAAAAAAAATCTATTTTATAAAAAAAAATCTTTCAATAAGAATATAAAGGATTGAAAAAATTTTATTATTTTTTTTTTTTTTATAAAAAAATTTTGTTTTTTAAAATTTTGCAATAATATTTTTATCTGCAAATGTTATGTTATGTTATTTTGTGTATATTCAATAGAGTTTAAAAAAATATTAAGATTTAAGAAAAAAAATTTATTTCGAAAAAAATAACGCCAAAAAGTTGTTCCGCAAAAAAAGAAATATCAACAAATTTTATTTAACAGATTTGGATTGATTTAAATTTTAAATGATCTCAAGAGTATAAAAAATATCGTTTTATAAAAATCGCAAATATTACAAATACGGGCGCTAAGTTAAACTATTGAAATCAGCGTTCTCGAATTATCTATATCAGTAGGGTAACCAGCTTGTAAAGATTTGCATCTTGCACAGTGATTTTAATTAAAATTGTTTAACCAAGTTTTTAATATAAAAATTATGCAAAAATATAAATTTAATGTTAACAGTTATGAGCACCGATTTTTTTATGTGGTCTATAACAGTTACAATGCAACTTTTTAAAATATTTCTTAAGACAGTGCAATTTTTTTTGACTCCTAAATTTTTGTTAACAGTTATTTTAGGTCCTAGTTTAAAACATTTTTATAATATTTTTAAACATTTCTATTTTGTTGTCTTTAAAAGCGACTCAAATTGTGAAGAACTGATATCAGATACACACAGATCTGGCAGATTTCGAGGACTGCCTACTAGAGACTAACAAATAAAATATAATATATATAAAAAACAATTAATTGGACAACCTTTACACAAACATTAGTATTGATATTAAGATAAATTATTTAAAATATTTCTTTTGATTCAATTTATTCAATGTAAAAGTATGCAGATATTTGACAGATAAGCATTATTTGATTTTTGAGTATTTTTTTACCTAAATATAGTCTTTATATAAAATTCCATTTAACAGCTTTGATTAATTAAAGTTTATTTGATTTGTCTTTGTGATATTAAGAAAGTTAAATTAGTTTTATTTGTACATAAATTATATTGCAAATTAAGAAAGTTTCCGACAAAGATCATAAGCTGCTGTCTTCACATACAATAAAATAAAAGCAAGCAATTGTCAGTTCGATTGCAGTGAAATATTAAAATAATATCCACTACACTGTTGTTTAGAATTCTTGGCCATTTCATTGCTAAGAAATCTCATAGTTCTTTCTGTGAAAAATGCAATTTTATTTTCTATTAATATTAAATTATTAAAATTTCCCCCAATTTTATTAATTAAATTCGTATTGTTTTGAATGAAAAATTAAAATGAAAAATAAAAGTGATATTTGATGGTAGACATCGTGGCTAGATCCGATTTCATGGCATCGATATTAAGAGTTTGTAAATAATATGATGGCAATGAAGTGTCTTTACTTTACTTTGACAATTGTGGGCTATCATTTGACTTCATGTGAACACATTGGGCAAGCAAATGTAGAAATAAAACAAGTAAGAGCGGCTAAATTCGGCTATGCCGAATCTTATATACTCTTCACCATGGTTGGGAGAAAAGTGAAGTTTATATATGGACATATATGGAATGGACAGATTTATATACGGACGCCTTTAAGAGGAAATTAACCATTTAGTTTGGTGATAAAACTTGAAGATGATTTATGGATCCAGAAACTAGGTATTTAAAAAAAAAATGTTTTGGGCATAACTTTTTGTATCTGAACCGATATTTCCGAGTTTTTTTTTAGCAAATATGTTATACTAAAGAATTTCGATCTTTTGATATATAAGACGTATCCATAGATAATATTACAACTCTAAAATAATATATGAGAAATAAATTGGTTTAAAAATCTTTTTATAAATTCTATTAAATCGGAGCAAAAAATAGAAATAAAACCGTTTGTATTTTGTTTGTATTAGAGGGTTTTTATACAAATTTTGATGTGTTTAGCCTATTTATGGATTATTTAATTATTAATATAAAATTTTATTTAAATTAATTATTAAATGTTAAAAAAAAACAAAAAAAAGTCTTAAGAAAATAAAAAAAAATGTACAAAAAAAAAAGTTGAATTGTGTCTTGTGTAGGAATCGAACCCGCGTTCTTAGAGAAAAAGAAAGTATTTGTGACATAGCGTTTAGACAATTGAGCTGTTAAGGTTATATGGAATCATGGTTAATAGAATTTAATAAATAGTTTTCGTTCATTAGAGATTTGTTTGGTTTTTATTTAAATGACACATCTGTGTATGTATTTGTTGTTTGTGTATAAAAGGTGAAGAGGTGAAAGAAAAGAATTTCAACAAATTGTTGTTTGTTATGCGTAATATTCAACATACATATAAAAATAAAAACAAAGAGATTTTGCGGAAAAAATTAGAGGTAGTCCAGGTTTTTTGCTAATATCTCAGCCATTTATCAATTGATTTGGCTGATTTTTAATAGCAAGCAGAAATGGATCACATATAACAGAAATATACAACAATCAAGTCCTCATCATGTCTTGGGGTCTCCGGAAAACCCATTTCAACACACAGACGGACATCGTTAAATCAACTTCGCTCTTCATAAGGACCCAGAATATATATACTTTATAGGGTCTAAGATCAATATTGTAGAAATTACAAACGGAATGACAAACTTATATATACCCTTCCACCTGTGGTGAAGGGTATAAAAATGATGATAAAAAATGATGAAATATGAATATGTGGGAAAACTTTGTTCAGCAGCATCTCGCAAATATCCGAAACTCCACATAAAAACTGTATAAAGATAACATATTCCTCAAATGAGGAATTTCGATATATTGAAATTTTGATATATCAAACTCGAATATTTTTTAACTTCACACAACTTTTCTTTATATTCAAAGCTTAACTATATTAAATCCTTTTTTAATTTTATTCTAATCACAGACATTTTTATTTGGAATATTTTAAAATAAATATTTTTATAAACAATAAACTCCATTTAAAAACAAAAACACATTTTCTATTGCTTTGGGTTTTATTTTAATCTCAAATCATATCAAAAACATGCTTGATTAACTTTTTACAAAACATTTAACAAATAAGCAATAAAAATCAAAATAATTTCATTTGGCTAATAGTACCATTTAAGCTAATACGATGTGAAAAGGTCGCACACACATTCAATAAGTGCAAATATTCAATAATAAAATGAATGTTAAGACATAAAATCACATTTGAAGCAATAAAAGTAGTAAAAGTTCTAAAAGTACAATTACTTGGTAATAAGACAGTTACTTAACAGTGACACGTTTTTAAGAAAAACATATGTCACCTTATACTTGATAAACATTTTTCCTTCAATTTTTAATTAAATTAAAATTTCAAATTATCTTTTTTATATTCAACAGTAGTAACAATTATTGTTAGAAAAAACTTTTAATAAGAAAGTTTATTTGAATTTGTTAAGGCTTTTGCTTAACATATGTTACCAACAATTTGCCACTGTCAACTTTTGTTTTTTTAATTTATTTATTTTTTTTCTTAAAATATATTTGTGTTTAAAATTTTTCATTTCATTTTATTAAGAAAATTAACATAATTGACCTTTTGTCAAGCAATTGGTGTAATTTTAATTTAGGCAAATTTTGTTTAAAAAAAGTTTCTATTCATTTTTTGCCGTTATGTATGGCTTACAAGGAAGCATCGTTGATCAGAACTTAAAAACATATTTCATTAATAAAATTTTTTAATCTGATTTACTTTTTATTTCGCAGAATTATTTGTATTGATTGAATAATTTGCTTCTTTATTTAATCAGCATCAAATTCAAGGAATTAATTTGATTTTTGTTTTTTTTTTTTTGTAATAGATTCACACGACTCCATTCACATTTGACAAATCATTTTTACTAATTCCTTTGTACTTTGCGAACTAAAATTTTATGATTTAGTCGAATCAAAATTGAATTAATATCGGTTAGATAAAATCATTAGACCACTTTATACCATATCAAATTATTTTTTTTTAATGATTATAAATTTTTACTGACCCGTGTAAAAAACATTGGATCTGATCCGATATGTTTAGATATAATTAGATCTGACACCATATCTTATTATATATGATAGGAGTTGGTACATGTGATACACTTAATGGCCAGATTTGTGCATATAAAAAATTGATCGGGAAAATTTTGTGATATTTGAGGCCTGATATAAGCAGATCTTGTCATATAGGATCATATCTGATGCAATCTGTTCATATCTGATAACATTTCTTGTACCAAAACTTAGACATTTGAACTGTTATCAAAGTCACAAAACTAAAAATGTATATACAAATAGAGTTGCTTTGTAGTTTCTTATTTTCTTGTTGAATCTGATTAGATATTATATACCCAGCAAAAAAAAAATGGTAGTCATTCTGTGACTATAACTTCTCTCATTGCTTCCTAAACTTCAGTTGACATTCTTTTATGACTTGTTGATGTTATTCTAAGGCACTTCCAAAAGAATTCATGTGTTCATATTTCAAATGCAGTGATCTGGATATAAACCCGATGCATATCTTAAAATATTACTCTTTATTATTTCTAAAGCATAAGTTATAGTATATCGTATATTTTTTGTTTGAATCTAAGTCATTCTGTGACTATAACTTCTCTCATTGCTTCCTAAACTTCAGTTGACATTCTTTTATGACTTGTTGATGTTATTCTAAGGCACTTCCAAAAGAATTCATGTGTTCATATTTCAAATGCAGTGATCTGGATATAAACCCGATGCATATCTTAAAATATTACTCTTTATTATTTCTAAAGCATAAGTTATAGTATATCGTATATTTTTTGTTTGAATCTAAGTCATTCTGTGACTATAACTTCTCTCATTGCTTCCTAAACTTCAGTTGACATTCTTTTATGACTTGTTGATGTTATTCTAAGGCACTTCCAAAAGAATTCATGTGTTCATATTTCAAATGCAGTGATCTGGATATAAACCCGATGCATATCTTAAAATATTACTCTTTATTATTTCTAAAGCATAAGTTATAGTATATCGTATATTTTTTGTTTGAATCTAAGTCATTCTGTGACTATAACTTCTCTCATTGCTTCCTAAACTTCAGTTGACATTCTTTTATGACTTGTTGATGTTATTCTAAGGCACTTCCAAAAGAATTCATGTGTTCATATTTCAAATGCAGTGATCTGGATATAAACCCGATGAATATCTTAAAATATCACTCTTCATTATTTCTAAAGCATAAGTTATAGTATATCGTATATTTTTTGTTTGAATCTAAGTCATTCTGTGACTATAACTTCTTTCATTGCTTCCTAAACTTCAGTTGACATTCTTTTATGACTTTTTGGTGTTATTCGAAGGCACTTCCAAGAGAATTCATATGTTCATATTTCAAATGCAGTGATCTGGATATAAACCCGATGAATATCTTAAAATATCACTCTTCATTATTTCTAAAGCATAAGTTATAGTATATCGTATATTTTTTGATTGAATCTAAAGAAAATTGAAAAAATAGTTCTGATGAACTTTTTTAATTTTTTATTAAATCATTTTTTATATTTTAGTTTAAAATTTCATGACGGTTATAATTTCTGCAGTTTTGCAATTTTTATAAAAGTTTTAAAAAAATTTAAAAAACACGTTTTTTGACCTTTAATTGAAACTAGCTGGGCTGTCATTTGCCCTTTTTCTGCTTTAAATATTTATGACGACGCAATCTGTGTATTTTTGCATTATGTTTATTATTTAACACTACACCATTTTCAGTTTTAATACAATATTTAACAAAATAATTTTGAAATTGTGTAAAAATTATTTCAAATTGCCCAAAAATGTTTGAAAATTGTGCAAAAATTATTTAAAATTGTTCAAAAATATTTTAAAATTGTCTAAAAATATTTCAAAATTGTACAATTAGTTTTAAATTATCCAAAAATATTTTATAATTTGTCTAAAAATTTATTAAAATTATTAAAAAATGCTTTTTCACTAATGCAGAATTATTTATTTGTTTTAATAAAGAGTATTTGTATACCAATGCATAAATTTCGCTTCTTTTCAAATATTTTTCTGCATTCTTATGAATTAAATTTTCATCAAAGCTTAAATACTACAAAGTAATGAACATTTTCCTCTCATGCATCAGAATATCTAATCATTGTATTATCATTACTTCCTTAGAGTAAATTATGAGTAATGCTAGTAGCTACATTTGAATACTTCCATCCTATGACACGCCAATGTTAAATTCATCGATGAAACCATCAGAAAAGAAGTGATGCCTTTGCCATAGTAGTGATGCTTTTATTGCTTTTTTTGGCAGTTTCATTTTTGATGGGTATATGTCCATATCGAATAACATGTGAGTATAAAAGCTGAGCTGTAATTAATCAGTTCTAATTAGATCTAAAATTTCGAGATCTAATTATATTGGGTCAAATTGGGGATTCATAAAATAAATAGATTTTTATGCGAATTGATTCAAAAAAGTTTTTTTTCAGGCCTGTCGGTGGTGGATACCCCGGATTGCAATGAAATTCAGAAATGTATTAGACAAAATGAAATTAAGATACACGTATTTTTTCATCGGTCCATTCTGGGGTTTAATTTTTATATACAAATATGACTGAAATTTAGAAAATGCAAATTATAAATTTTAATGTATAAATAAATATCGATACACATATCCCCAATATCGTTGAACTAGAGTTGCCATTTATGCAAAAGTCGCCTTAAATAAGAACGATAATGATTATCGATAATGATTTTAATTTCAATTACATAGGAATTACGGCATGTATATTTAAAAAGAATGCAACAATAGTTACCAGTATTTCGGGCTATGTATGTTTCAAACACATCTTAGCTCGTTTATACTAGAACTTCTTCAATAAATTATTCCATACTTCAGGAAATAGATATTTTAAATCAAAGATTTTTTGCCAGAGAGTTTTAATCAGGCTGAAGAAGAGACTCTTACATTTTTAAACTTTAATTTTTATCTCGTTCCTAGTCAATAGAGTTTAGGCAGTTAGTTTAGTGGGATAAACTATTCTTTCAACCCCATTTTCGATGCGAAAATTATTTCAGTTTTCTTACCGATTCGGCTTGTGCAAAAGTGGAAAATTGTTGATAATTTTCGAATCAAAAATCTGCAGCTTTTGAACGAATGTGTATTTTTGTAAGATTGAATGAGCTTTAATTTGTATTTTCAATCATAAAAATCTAATCATAAAGAAAAAAGTTATGAACGGTTAAAAATACATTTTTGATATTTTTTTTTAGTTTTTGTTTAACGGCAACCTTCGGCCCGTGTACTTTTAAACCTCAATACTTACAAGGACCAAAGGTTGCACTTTTTTAGAAACATGTTCAGCTGCAGTAGAATTAAAATAAAATTTCATTTCGAAGTTTAAAATTTACATTTTTTATATTAGTGTTAATTGGTTTAATTTTTTTTGTGTGTAATTACAAAACGGAACACAACACATGTAGATGTATATATTTTTATTGGCTTTGTGTGTATGTATATTTGAATAATTTCTTGTAACTTTTATTGAAATAATATTGTATATATACAAACTATTTTGGAAAAAAAGGAATTATATGAATTTCAATTTTTAAAAACAGAAAACATAAAATTTTACATTTAACTGAAAATATCAACTTCTATTGAATGTCTGTAAATTTTTATAGCTTGTTTTTTGAATGACTGGTTCAAATAGTTAAAAAATATATTTCTATGAATTTCAATTGATTCTTCATTTAAAAAAAAACATTACGTATTACTTTTTAAATAAACTACAGTCGGTAACGAAAAATATATTGTGAGTATTATTTACAATAAAAAAATTATTTATTTTATATGTTTTTGGTTTTTTTTTATGAATTATTACATGGTATATTATATATTATTAGCATATGTAAGTATTTATGTATTTAATATGAAAAAAACATAAAAATTTATAATTCTTGGTAAACAATAAAATATAAAAAAATATTACTTAAAGAAATATGTCAAGCTATGATCATTGTATTAAGAAATGAGATTTATATATGTAAGTCATTAAGTTTCCTTCTTCAGAATCACTTATAAAATGACGAAACATCAAAAGTTTTGAAGTGTCTTTATAAAAATATTTTATAAGATTTACGGGTGGTTTTCTGATGCTCATCACATATGGATCGGAGGAGTGTTATCGCTCTTCTCGAAAAAGCTTTTGTACACAGTGTTTTTACACCCTCTTAATTTTTTGATGATCTTCCTTTATTGTTAACCATTTTTGAAACTGATAATTATAATATATGTATATGCAAAATCATTTCCCTGCATCTAATCCATGTATGTAGTGTAGATAAACTATACTTAAAAGCATTTTTATTTAGAGGCCTTGCTACCACCCTCTTCAAGTCATTCTTTTGTATTTGAGATGCTTAAGATATTGTACAAAATGGGCATAAAGGGGTAATTGTTAAAACTTGAGCTATTTTTCCATCTATCATAGCTCATGTTTAACTTCGACTTGCTGCTAATTTTAACCAATTATAGATGGTTGGATGGATGGATTTGAGTTTCAATATTCTCCAAAACTTCTTTGGTCTTAGCAGATGTCTCTTTAAATAATTCGATTGAGATCGGTCGACAAATTCGTACAGATGATGGAGCTGGATTTTGCCTAACTGTATAGTCTGTATCTTAATCTACAAGTTTAATAGGCACTAATGAAGTAATAAAAAGATAAGCATCAGAAATTATGTTAGATTCTTTGGGAAATGATTGTTTACATTCACTTTGTCCTGACGATGTTATGGTTAATCTCAAACATTTGCAAAAGTCAATTATGAGATGCATTCACCTTATATTATCCACTATGCAAGGAGGCACTTTTATTTCCCTTTTAAATATAGACATTCCTAACAAACATTTTCGAAAGTACCTTATCAGTGAATATACCCTTATTCCATGAAACATTTTTTTTTAATTCAGATTTGTAACATAAGCGTTTTGGACAGACCGTTAAGGGGGGCACTTTTCTCTCTTTGGAAGAGCCGAAAATACCTCAAAATATGATATCGGCTCGTACTCTAGGAACACATATGTTATATATAATTGCAGGTCGTCTAGAGGGAGACTTTCCCATTTTGAGACTCAGCGTGGGTTATTTGCAAAAATAACATCTCAAATTAATTTTCATGAGCTGCCTTATTAAATTGTAATTTAATTCTTAAACCCATCTTTACTCCTTCCTATTGAAAATTTCAAGAAGTATCATCTCTTCAGTAAATTATTTCACACTTATATACGGTGGTTAAATTTTAAAGGACGATGTTGATTTTGAATGAAACACAAATTATTTAGGAAATTTTTGTCATTTCTTTTTATATAGATAATATAATATGGCTCAATTATGTATGTACACTCACCAAAAAAAGTCTGTAATGGCAACTGAAAATTTTGCTGTTATTACGGGAAATTCTGCTAATTTGAGCCCAGCGGTATTTTTTGCTAATCTTAGCAACACATGTCTGCTGACGTGTAGTACAATGAAATTAGTAGAAAAATTAGTAGCCGCTACTAAATTTTAGTAGACTTTTTGTAAAGTGGAATTTAAAATCTGTTTGCTAAAATCAGCAAAAAAAATTACTAAAAACTAATAATATCAGTACAAAGTTTTAGATTTATTTTTTTTATCGAGCATCAAAAATTTTGATTATAGCTTTTAAAAGATGTTTTATACAAAATGAAAAAAAAAAAAAAATCAAAGGCTTAAAAATCTTAAAAATTGTTAAAACATAAACGAATTTATCATTTTGTTTTAATTTGGTAATTTCTGTTTTGAAAAATATATTAGTCCATTTTTTATTTTTACTTTTAAGGTTAAATTTAATTGTTTTTAGGGCTGATTTTCAGAATTAAAAAACCCTTTTTACCGACATAAGTCGGTATCTTCACTTCCGATCCCTTTTTAAATCCTATGTAACATTTTAGGGCAATTTAAGTTTGTATGTATAAGTTTAAATTATTAGAAATAACATTTCCTTCAATATCAACTTTTTTAAAATTAGTATTTTTTTTGCTAATTTTAGCAAATCGGTTTTTAAAAATTTGTAAAATGATTTCTGAAATTAGCAACGAAAATTTGTAGATATTCTGTAAAAATTCTGTAATTTGTAAAATGTAAATAGCAAAAAGATTTGCTAAATAATAATTTTTTTTTACTAAAAATCAGTACAAAAATAGTAAAGTGGGATTGAAAACCGTTTACAAATTTTTCTACTAACTTTTTTTTCTGAGTGTAACAAAATATCGGCCAAATGGCTGCCGCGACCTCGGCGGCACACCTATATCTTATGGTCCAAATTTTCGATAACGTTGAGGTATAATTGAGGTTATAGGCCGTTATTGTGGCGAATTATCTCATCCTTTAGCTCTTGAATTGTTGCTGGCTTATCGAAGTACACTTTTTCTTTCAAATAACCCTAAGGAACGGTGTCAAATCACATGGTCATGGTGGCCAATTGACATCGCCAACACGTGAGATAACACGGCCGGTGAATTGAAGAGCCATTGTTTCGTTAGCTGTGTGGCAAGTGGCACCGTCCTATTGAAACCACATGTGCACATTCATATCATTCGGGCCATAAAAAGTTCGTTATCATCTCACGATAGCGAACACCATTCACAGTAACTGCCTAACCGGCCTCATTTTGGAAAAAATACGGCCCGATGATGCCACCAGCCCATACACCGCACCAAACAGTCACTCTTTGTGGGTGCATTGATTTTTCGACCATCACTCTTGGATTATCATTCGCCCAAATGCGGCAATTCTGCTTATTGACGAATCCACTGTTGCCATTTCTTGCCACCATTCTGACCATTAACGACGTTTGGAATGGCCAAAAGGCTGTAGTTTTTGAGTCAATTGCACCTTGTAAGCGTGTAAATGCAAGTCTTTATGCATAATGTTCATCAACGACGAGAGGTGCAATTGTTGGGCACGACGACGAGTTGATGTCGACGGCTCTTCAGCCACACTATCGCAAACAGCAGAAATATTTTCTGCAGTACGAGCATGCACTGGTGTTTTCACATCTCCTACAGACCCGGTTTGCTCAAATTTTTGCACGATTTTTCCGATTGTACGTACATTTGGACGATTAAATTGACCGAAAAAATCACAAAGTGAACGATATGCATTTTGATTTGAACTCCCATTTTCATAATAAGCCTGAATAACTTTAACGCGTTGCTCGATTGTGTATATTTCTTTTCAAATTGAGTTAGTCTGAAATTAAGAAATGTCAAATGAAATGCAGAAAAAAACTTGATGTTTATGTGTGGTTCACATTCAACATCGGCCCTTAAAATTAAACCACCCTTATCTGTGAAATACTCCATTGCAACGTTCTATAATATTTATGAATCATTTCATAAATCGAATAAATTGTTATGAGAATCGATTCAAAAAAGAATTAATTTATTCAAGTTCTGGTTTAATTATAATTTGGTTTTCCATTATATGCCATGTGAACCAAATAGTTTTGTTTATGATAAAAATTCGTGTTAATAAACAAAAGTTAGTTACCAAAGGAACAACTATGTATTGCAAATATTTTTCTTTTAATTTTAAATTCTCCAACTTTTAATACGTAATATTAACTTTAACTGGAAAAATACATAATACCTACGCACGTATGCACCTGTGGAAAATTGTTGCCAATTTTTATGAATTAATAAAAGTAACAACCGTTATATATTCATCTTACTGGATTCTGTAAACCATATAATATGTACTAAAATACCAATTTTAACAACACATTCTTTAAAAAAAACAAGTAAGAGCTGCTAAATTCGGCTATGCCGAATCTTATATACCCTTCACCATGGTTGAGAAAAAACTGAAGTTTATATATGGACATATATGGAATGGACAGATTTATATACGGACGCCTTTAAGAGGAAATTAACCATTTAGTTTGGAGATAAAACTTGGACTCGGGAAGATTTATGGTTCCAAAAAATAGGTATTTAAAAAAATTTATGTTTTGGGCATAACTTTTTTGTATCTGAACCAATATTTTCGAGTTTTTTAGCAAATATGTTATACTAAAGATTTTCGATCTTTTGCTATATAAGACGTATCCATAGCTCTAGAATAGTGTTTGTTGTTTGTGTATAAAAGGTGAAGAGGTGAAAGAAAAGAATTTCAACAAATCGTTAAAAGAAATCACTACAACTGCATGTGTTTTATTTCTACAAAAACGTTTGATTTAGCTGGCAAATTTGCATTTGGGATTTTATTTCGCTTTTTTATTAAAAATATTTTAATTTCTTTAGTTTAATTTTAAAAATTTGAAGGAAAATAGTTTATAATTTTTTTTTTATAAATTATTATAAGTTATGACCTAAAATAGTTGCACTCAAAGGGAAATTATGTATAAAATTTTCTTAATATATGAGAAATAAATGGTTTAAAAATCTTTTTATAAATTCTTTTAAATCGGAGTAAAAAATAGAAATAAAACCGTTTGTATTTTGTTTGTATCAGAGGGTTTTTATAAAAATTTTGATGTTTTTAGCCTATTTATGGATTATTTAATTATTAATATAAAATTTTATTTAAATTAATTATTAAATGTTAAAAAAAACAAAAAATAAAATAAAAAAAAAATCTTAAGAAAATAAAAAAAAAATAAAAAAAAAATCTACGAAAAAAGTGAATTGACCGGGATTCGAACCCGCGACCCTTCCACCTGTGGTGAAGGGTATAAAAACGTTTGTATTTTGTTTGTATCAGAGGATTTTATAAAAACCTATTTATCTATTATTTAATTATTAGTATAAAATTTTATATAAATTAATTATTAAATGTTAAAAAAAACAAAAATAAAGAAAAAAAAAGTCTTAAGAAAATAATAAAAAAAAATGTACAAAAAAAAGTGAATTGACCGGGATTCGAACCTCGAACCCGCGGCCTTAGAGAAAAAAAGTATTTGTGACATAGCTTCTAGACAACTGAGCTATTGAAACTCACACAAAATCATCGTCAATAGAGGTACATATATAAAAGTCTTCGTTCATTAGAGATTTGTTTAGTTTTTATTTAAATGACAAATCTTTGTATGTGTGTTGTTTGTGTATACAAGGTGGAGATGAAATAAAAGAATTTTAACACATGGATGTGTTGGTTATGTGTAAAATTCTACATATATATTAAACAAAGAGATTTTACCGAAAAAATTAGAGGTAGTCCTGGTTTTTTCTAATATCTCAGCTATTTATTAACCGATCTGCCTGATTTTTAATAGCAAACAGAAATGGATCACATGTAACAGAAATAAAAAACAATCAAGTCCTCATCGTGTCTGGATTCTTCGGAAAACCCATTTCAACACACAGACGGACAGACGGACATCGTTAAATCAACTTTGCTCTTCATAAGGACCCAGAATATATATACTTTATAGGGTCTAAGATCAATATTGTAGAAATTACAAACGGAATGACAAACTTATATATACCCTTCCACCTGTGGTGAAGGTATAAAAAAAATACATTTCATTTATTAAGATTTTAATATACATACGGTCTTTTCCACACCAACTCTCCTGTTGAAGAGATAAAATAATTAAAAATTAAATCAACTTTTTTACAATATTTTGTTACAATATTTGCAATTTTAGATATTTTGGTTTAAGTTCATGTTTTGGGTTACGTTCATGTTAAACTGCAAAATAATAATTTTCTCTTTTTCAAGTTTTAGAGTTTCAAATTCCATGAAAGTTTTATAACGAAAATTGGAAAAAAAACACGTATAAGTTCCATCAACACAATGTTCGGCTATCTACTAACTGCTACTAATGCTTTTGTTGTTGTTTACCATAAAAAATGTAAATTTATTTTTGGCTAAATTCAAGTGTGACATTGCGTTATTAGTAGAGCCCCCATTGCTCCGTTTTACGGTCGATCGTTTTTAAAACCAGTTGACGGGCCAATCTAGTCTTTACGGTCTACATCGGTTGACCGGACGACTGAGTAGACCTGTCTATCCGGTAAGCTGGGTTGTAGTATTTTTCCAACTGTTCGTTTTTGATATGTTTTCTTTTAATAAAATAATAGAAAACTTGCTAAAATTTCTATAAATTTTATATAAATTTAATGTAAGAATTATGCAGATTTTTTTCCAAAAATAGATTGGTATTTTCATATTAATGCATGACAGGTAAAGGATTTTCTAAATGAAAGAGCCATTATCGGAATATTTTTTATTCCACTACTTAAAAAAAATTTACAGCTCCAAGTCATAAATATAGCTAGATTATTTCTGCAAAGTGTTGGTCCTTTCTGAAACATGTCATAAAAACGACGGACATGGGACCGAAACAGACCGCGTTGTTTCCATATAAATGTGTGAAAAATGAAAGCTGTTCCACAGCTAAAATAAAAGTTTGCATTTCCATTTCAGAATAACGTCTAGAATATTTATGCAAAGTTTTAGTCCATTGTAGGCTAAGTCATAAACACGACGTACATGGGTTCAAAAAAAGACCGTGACATTTTTATATGAATGTATGAAAAGCGCAAAAAAATTTCTAAATTTAACAGTCAGTTTCGGAAAATTTTTGCTTCACAACTTAAATAAATTTGTTTAATCTTAAGTCCAAATTATATCTATATTGTTTCTACGAAATTATAAATCATTGGAAGCAATGGTATTAAAAGGCCGTATATGGGACCGAAAAAGACTGTTGCTCTTTCATATACAATACATAAATGTGTATGTTAGTATGCGAAATACTATGTGGGCATTTATGAACTAAAGATACGTTATTATCAATTTTGAAAAAAAAAGCTATTGATATTTTTTTCTTGCTTATCTGACCATTATTTAATACCAAGAGTTGGCAACCTTGGAAAACACTAGATTTTAGGAAATCCCTATGGGGAGGGACGAAAAGATAAAAAATCTTACCCTTAAGGGCCTACTTGGCTGGAAACCCACTTGGCCGGAAATCTAAATTAAAAATTTGCGTTGCCTGGAGTATGTCCTGATAAGGTACTTTACAAATTTTTGCCAGGAACGTGCTATGAAAGGGATTCAAAAGTGAAATACTTAGCCCTTTAACATCCTTCTCAAAATGCTTGAATTATAAATGCAAGTGGAATTATAAATGGAAGTGGAACACGAAAACACCAGATAAAGAAAACCAAATGAAATGGAATGGATTGGGGAGCCAGCGGTTTTTAGTGATATATATCAATTGGAATAAATTTTTCTATTTGAGCAAATTTTACGTTTTTGAAAATCTTACTGGTCAAAATAATGAAATTTTAAAATATTGTTAATCAAATCCTTAAATAATTATCATTTATTAAATATAGTAAACAAATTAAAGTCGGGCAATATAATAAAAGATTCAAGATATAATTTGTATCTCCATTTACTAAGCCCAACCATGACCTATGCTATCTAGTCAAAATTTGAGATAGTCCACTTTTAGGTCTAAAAGTTTGCCCTAAATTTCGCGAAATCAAGAAAGATTTAGTTATACATTTTATTATATAATTTTATTAAAAGAAAATCTTTTAAAAACTAATAAAAATCATATTAATTAAACGCGAAATAACAATTTTTAAATTCTATAATTAATAACTTTTCAATTGTGTTAAGTCGAAATAATATTTTTTTTTATATTGGGTAATATTTAAAATAAAAGTTTAACATAAAAAAATAGAGAATAAAATGTATTATTTCTATATGTAAAACTAGCGGGCAAAGCCCCCCCCCCCCTCCTATTCGCCCCTCCGCTAAGGAATTTACAAAAATCCCACCTGGATGCATATCTGCGCCTAAGGTAGAACGAATATACCAAATTTCAACTTCCCAGCTCTAGCGGTTTTTTCAGGCCATCAAGGGGAGAATATTCCCCTATATGCCCCTCTACGTTAGATTTTCCAAATATCACGTCTATGCTGTTATTTACACTGGGGAAGGAGCCTGCATACCAAATTTCAACTTCCTAGGTCCAACGGTTTGGGCAGGCCGTAAAGGGGGAGACTGTTCGCATTTTAAATCCCGATTTTTACATCACTGGCCAAAATTTTAAAATATACCTTATCAAGGAATTACCACATACTCCCAGGATGGCATATTTCATATTTCGCATTTCTACCTTAAAGGGTTTGTGCAGGTAGGAATTTCCAAACCCCGTCTTAGTGGAGGAGGAACCTACATACCAAATTTCAGCCTCCTACCTCTTGCGGTTTGGGCTGGGCGATGTTGAATGAGTGAGTCAATCAGTCAGTCAGTCAGTAACGTTATTTCTTTATATAGAGATTAAAATTCATAAGAAAAAAATCTTACTTTTATAATTATCACTATAAATATAAATTGTTTGTCTTTAAGTGTAATTACTTAATAACAAAACATTTTATAGACTCAACAATACTCACGGTGACGACAGGCCTGAGAACTTGAGATTGTAGTTAACTACGGTGACCGAAGAAGCTTTTAATTGAAGAATTTTAAATTTTCAAAATTTAAAAAAATTAAAATCAAAACAATGAGTTGTTTGTAGGTTGAATGGTTCATAAGGAGTCTGACAATGACCTGGTTGCTCAGGTCGAAAATGTGCACTCCCTCTAGCGCTGATCCTCACAATTTTTTTTCATTTAAAAATTAGTAAATTCGTTAGTAACATTTAATTATTATCTCGAGGCTGATAAACTTAAAAAAAATATTATTATCGTTATTAAATTAGACGTGGTCATGATGGGAATCAAACCTGAGAACCTAGGTTGCCAGCTAGGAACTCTACCTACAATGTATATAATATTTGTATGCTCCAAACATTCGTTCTTGAAAAAGGTTTTTTTAAAATATTTAATACGTTGTCAAAAATCGGTAACTCAATACAATGTAAAAGGTAACGAGCTATTATTACAAAGTAATGTATGAGTATATTGCACCCATTACCAAAGTTTTGCCGGGGGCTTACTTTACCAAACATGTCTGGTACAGCTAGCAATACAATATTAGAAATATTGAAAAAGTTGTCTGTTAGTTATTGTAAGTTTGACATTGAAAGAATATAATTTTTTTTCTGTGACAGGCAGGCAGTGAATATGGAAAGCCACATATGTATGTGTGAGTACCAATATTACATTCAGTTAGCCAAATTTTTGGTGGTTATTAAATTTTTTTTTTTGCTGTTCCAACAACAACTATGATTTCCAAAAAACAAAAAAAAAAAAACTGTAACAAGAATTTTCACTTTATATGCAAACCTTATATGAAAATAAACATATATAAAATTACATTCAACATAATAAACACACTGTAAAACAGAGTTTCTCAATTAAAATTAAGAAACAACCTTCAGGAGTTTTAGCTTATTTTGGGCACATAAATCAAATTTACACAGTTTTAAAGAAAAATTTTTATTTTTAACCTGTAGAGAAGAATTTAATTTGAGAAACTCTGCTGAGAATATATAGTGGGTATATGTATTTATATGGGTTATGGTGAGTATGTTGTAAAAATTTATATTTTAATACATTGAATTTACTATGGGGAAGAGCTTCAGCTATTTAATTTCGAAAGCATTATACAAATTTCGCTTACAAAATTTTAAAATATAAAGAAATAAGCGTAGAAAATTTTATAACCAACGACGACATGTTGTGTGAAATTTGCTTCATATTAATTTTTTCTTTTGTTTTTATGTGTTGTTAGTAATGGTTTTTACCTTAAAATTATGTTTTCTTTATATGCGAGAATATACAATTTGCTGCGTTACAATTTTTATATATTTCCTTGTGTTCAAAAATATATTAAAAAAATATACACTGAAAAAAAGATGTTTTTAACCCAGCAAAATTTTTACCACTGAATCTATTTTATAACAGGCTCTTTTACCACCTGTTATTTGGAATAGGTTCTAGAACTTATCTCTCTCAAGAATGAAATGCCTGAAATATGTTTTACTGCCTGCCTGGTTCTAGCACCAATTATAAAGCCGTTATAATTTGTAAGAAAATAACCTATTCCTATTTGTTAAAATTCCATACAAAAATAACCGATTGTAGAGCACAAATTAAAACCTATGCTAATGCTACAAGCTGTTCTGCAATCTGTTCTTTGAATTTTATACCAAAAAAAAATTTAGAGCTGTTACCCCTTAATCTATTATCGATCTAGTTCTTTCACCAACGGTTCCATGGAGCAGTGAAAATTAAACTCATTCCTTGAAAGCAACATGAATAATTTCACTTTCTCAATACCAGTTGTGTACCTGTACTGGAACTACTTCTGAAGCAACCTGTGCCAGTTTGGAGGAAAATAACCTATTACTGATAGGTTAACAAAAAATTAGAACCAAAGCTACTTTAGTATATGGTGCCATCTTTTCTCTTGATTTTTACCTTTTTACTGGGTAAGATCCCTGCTGGAAAAAAGGGGTCAGTTGGGAATTGGGAACTGTCCCGTGATAGGTGAAAACTAGACCGGTTCCGAAAATACGTATCACGTGCACGCAGACAAAAAGCATGGTTGGGACAATCATATTCGAAGATCATCATATATTTTTGGGTTTATGATTGTGCCAACCATAGTCGTACTATAATATGGTTATCATATTATGTAAATAAAATAACCATAACTTTACCATAATATGGTCCCTACATTTATATTATGATTCAAAAATTACCATATTATGATTCTAAATAAACATATTATAATCTTGAATTTATCATAATATGATCGCACGTAATCATAGTATACACAAAATGATATCATATTATAGTTCCCATAACTATATTATATCATCCTTCTTATTATATTACGATTATTAATATACATAATAGGACTATCTAATATCATGTTATGACACATTAATAAGCATATTATGATTCTCATATATATATACTATATATATAAAATCCCAGCATTTAACAATATATGATTGTTTTTTTAAGACATTTTGTAGTAAAAACAAACTGACTGAACTGATAAAGTTTTGGTTTTTATGAGAACAAGACAATTTTATGACTGTAAATTTCAAAGTCATGTTTTATTTGATGTATAATTATTTATTGATTGTTACCAGCATTTTATTGTTTCATAATTATCTTATTTTTTATAGTCAGAGTTTTTGTAAGCACAATATGGTTACAGCCAATCATGTTATGAAATAGAAGGTCTCAATCATAAAATAGTAAAATATTTACTATAATAATGATGGTAGCGACAATGTTGATTGTTAGAAAACCAATAACATGGTTGTGACAACCATACCAATTTGCAGCAAGCAAAATATATTAGCAGTGATCATGTCGCAACCATGTTTTTTCTATGCGTGTGATAGGTAAAAGGAGGACTGGTTCCTAAAGTACCTATCACGTGACCAGTTTAAACATTATGACATGTCAAGAAGGCAATTGACCCCCTCCTAGGACAAGCCCATGTTAAAGTTACAGTTCCCAAGACCGGTCCCTATCACAATGAACCGGTCCCGTAACGTGTCCTGGGATAAGCTCTTTTTCCCGCAGGGATGAGTAAATGATCTATTAAGAAGAATGTAATTTTTTAACACTCTAAACGTGTCTGAAATTATTTGTTAGAGAGTTTTGAGAATTTACAGATATTGTTTAAGTCTACCGAACGAATTTATTGTACAACATGTTCCTTACAGCCTCTACGAATGCCGTAAAATTTAGTATGTATTATTGTACTTACTCTGCGGGAAAAGAACCTATCGCAGGATACATCACGTGGCCGGTTCATTGTGATAGGGACTGGTCACATGTCATGAATTTGAAACCGGTCACGTGGTAGGTACTTTAGGCAAGGACGGTACAAAGATCAGCACGAGCAAAATGCTTTTGTGCTAGCCTGCTAGCTAGCTAGCTTGCTAACCACCACCATGAAATGGCCAGCCGGCAGGCTTGCGGAACAGCATTTTGTTTATCGTGATATTTTTACCGTCCTGCTTTAGGAACCGGTATAGTTTTCACCTATAATGGGAGAGGTCCCAGTTCCCAATTGACCCCTGTTTTTTTACATGATATGTACCAGTACATTGAATGAACTTGGTAGTCAAGAATATTATTTGGTATAATTTCTTGGTACTTTTTAACGTGCTTTTTTAATGTCCAAAATAATTTGAACTAACGGAAATGGGACGAGTTCACTTATCTGGAAAAAAAATTCTCATGATAATATTGATAGAAAAATGATACACAACCCATATTCCGTCGGTGCTCCAATGAGCCAATAGAGCTGGACACTCTTATGTCATAAATTATTTCTGACGCCCTCCTTTTTAATATCTAATAATACTTTCTCCGGTCGGATATACACTCTTCCAAAAAAGTCTGAAATGGCAACTAAAAATTTTGCTGTTGTTACGGGAAATTTTGTTTATTTTAGCCCAGCGGTATTTTTTGCTAATCTTTGTAACACATGTCTGCCGACGTGTAGTACAATGATATTTGTAGTAAAAATTAGCTGCCGCTACTAAATTTTAAAAATTTATTAAATATTATTTATACAAAATTTTAAATTTATTATTTTTCGAGCATCAAAATTTTTTATTTTATTTATTTTTCAGAAAAATATTTTAGAGAAAATCAAAAAAAGAAAAACAAAAGCTTAAAAATATAAATGGATGGCTTAAAAACATTTGGTAATTTCTTTTTAAAAAAGTATATTAGTCAGGGCAAATTTTAATTGTTTTTTTGGCTGAGACATGACTATTTGAGACATAAGTCGGTATATTCACTTCCGATGCCATTTTTTAATCTGATATTGTTGTCCCCGCAATTCACAGTGCGATTCATACTTAGCCTTTTGCCCTAAACTTTGAAGAGGGTTGACCTACAACTAAAGGAAATTTAAATAATAATTTAATACTGGTAGTTTAAAAACTTATGGCAATATCGTCATAAGTGAAAAAACTTGAACTTATACATGTGAACTAGAAACTATACAAGAGTAAATTGTGCTGGTGTTTCAAAATAAACAGAGAACCAAAAAGAAGTTGTTTACCCAAAATGATCGCGTTTTTGGGATAACGAAACATATTACATCACGACAATGCTAGTGCTCATAAGTCTCTTTTGACAATTATTTATTTAAATCAAAAAATATTAATTTTTGCAAAAACTTTCGGGATGACCCTCGTATGTATCGAATCTGTAGACGTTTGCTGGATTGCTTTCCGATCCTGTCATAAACTTCATGGAAGCAAGTCTTTTTTATAGCAAGTCTTTCCTATAGCAATAATCGATTTATTAAGGAAACACTGACTAGTGCTTTAATTGTGGCTGCTAAAATTTTTATTTGGTTTTAATAGTTTCTTAATTTTCTTCTGCATGCAAATAAACAATTTGAAAAAAAAAACCTGTAGGTATTAATAACGATTGTCTATATAACGGTTACAAACACTTTACGTACAATTTGCCCTGAGGCAACATCTACGCTTGGTGTCCAACTATTGAATACGAATAAAGCGCATCATAATGTGATAATTACTTGTAAAAAGTAGATTACAATGGGTTTAAAAGCATTAAGCATTATGTCGGTATTGGTATCGACTTTTTAATTATTTCGGTATTGAAAACGTTATTCTATTCGGTATTATTAAAAAGTTACGTTTTTGTGATATACAGGTTGGTTGAAAAGTTCCTGCGCTCACCAAGAGATGGCACTGCTAGCTCCAAACTTTTTCTCAAGTTGGTATAACTGTTCTGAGAACACATGAAAAGTTGCAAGTCATTCTGTCAATTCTTTCTTTGTTTACAAGCCATTTGAAGTTGACGTGTCATTGATTTTTTTTAATATGGAAAAAATTGAATATCGTGCAGTCATTAGATTCTTTGTTTTGAAGGGTTTAAAAGCAAAGTGTATAAGGAGTCCTCATCTTCAAAACGCACCGTTGAATTTTGGGCTGGTGAATTTAAACGTGGTCGTACCAGCCTTATGGACGATCCACGCGAAGGACGACCAAAAACTGCGACCACAGCAGAAATCATTGAGCAGGTACATAATATGGTTAGTGAAGATCCAAGTTTGACTAAGCGTGAAATTGCTAATGCCATAGGCATCTCAGACGAATGAGTACTCCATATTTTACATGAAGAATTACGTATGAAAAAACTGTTTGAAAAGTTAGTGCCGCACACATTAACAATTCAACAAAAACTGGATCGAAAACAAATTTCTCAGCGTAATTTGGAGCGTTTTAAGCCGAATAAAACCGACTTATTGCGTCGTTTTATAACTATGGATGAGACTTGGATCTACCACCATGATCCTAAATTGAAACAAGAACGTTTACAGTGGACTGAAGCTGGTTGTTCAGCTCCAAAGCAGGTGAAGTCACAACGATCAGCAAAGAAGGTTATGGCATCAGTTTTTTGGGATGCAAAAGGAATTTTGTTGATTGATTATCTTCAGAAAGGTAAAACAATCAACTCTGAATATTATTGCAGCCTTTTGAATCAGCTGGATGAAAAAATTCGTGAGAAAAGACCTGGTTTAAAGAAGAAAAAAATCATTTTTCATCAGGACAATGCACCTGCTGTTTTGACGATGGCCAAATTCAAAGAATTAAAGTACGAATTGCTTGAACATCCACCGTATTCACCAGATTTGGAAAGCATTTTTCGTCGAATGAAGAGGCCATAGCAGCTGTAGACGGTTATTTTGCAGAGCTTCCGGAAAACCATTATAAGGATGGGATAAATTTATTGGAAGATCATTGGAACAAGTGTATTGAGCTTCTAGGAGATTATATTGAATAAAAAAATATATTTCGTAACAAAAACAGTATTCTTTCATTTCGAGCGTAGGAACTTTTCAACCAACCTGTATTATGTACTATAATATTGACAACTAAAATTAAGAATTAGTAACCGTACGCCAAAAAAGTAATACGAATTTTTGTTAACAAAAATCAAAAAAATTAAACTTATTGACAATTCTTGATATTTTGCTTTAATAAATTTATATTTTCTTGCAAAAAAATGTAATATGTTAAAAAAAAAAAAAAACTATTAAGGGAAATTGTTTTTGAATACTGGTATTCGTATCGGTTTTCAATTTGAAAGGGATTTGAATTGTATAAGGGTATAAAAAAAGTATAAGTTGTCAGCCTTGATTATAATTCAAATAATAATTGGTTGCAAAACTTTCGAAAATACCAAAGTACTTATCAAGTACAATAGTACTTAAGAAGTAACAAAAGTACATAGCAAGGTACCATATAATTTAGCAAGTATGTTAAGTACTTATCTAATTACAATGGTTCTTAGCAATTATCCATTTTACTTAGCAAGTATATTCCGTACTTTGGAAGTATCATATAACTTTGAAAGTACCATATAACTTTGAAAGTACCATATAACTTTGAAAGTACTTAGCAAGTACCATACACTTCAGATATACATTATTAATTAGCCAATACCAAGGTACTTGCCATATTACGTTTTAGGCAAAAAAATGTATATATAAAGATAGAGCAAAATACATAATTGCTTTAGTGTATATACTCAGAAGTAGATGGCGCTCGAGTAAATAAAAAACAATACCCTGCGCCATGCTTAGGTCGGCTTGGCCTTGGATTTGGCTTTTAATTATCTTAGAAACCACAAGTATGACATTTAATACATATTTCGAATTCTAGTACATTAAACTGTCACAAGCAAACTTATTTAATAATACTAAAGTCAACTTTTGAAATGTTCGACGTGATAAAAGCATTTGTTTCACATTTTAATGCTAAAAAAATTTTCATAGATCAAAATGGTATTTTTTCGGTAAATTCGTATAATTTAATATTTGTGTCAATTTTTTCTTTCAAACAAAAAAAAAAAAAAAAAAAAAAAATAAACTCATATACGAAAAATTGTAATACTGTGTTTTTAAACATCTAAATGAAAATTAAAGTATTAATATACACATAAAACATATATTTTTGTATAGTTTTTGGCAAATATTCTTTTATGTTACGAACGAAATAGAAAATCAATAATACCCTGTTGCATATTGTAGCAAAATATGCCTAATAGGGAGAATTTATTTTCATGTGCGCCATCTATTGGGAAATAGTTTCAACTAATGTTCTTTCTTTAATAAATTAATGTCTTTGGTTTTAGGTATTTCTTCAAAACTCTAAATCGATCCACTCTTATATAAAATGTACATCGTTATTAACAACTATCGTAAATCGAAAATAAATCATATGATACTTAAATTAAATAAACCAGTGCGTATAATTGTTATTAATTCAAATATATTATATCACTCATACGGGCAGGGTTGTTATAATTAACCCAAGAAAATTTTTTAGAACCGGTTGCTAACACCATATATTCTAGAACTGGTTCCAAGGTAACAACCCCCAGTTGTCTTATTGCTTTTAAAGAACCGGTTATTTTTTAAAGAGTTAGAACTTGTTGTAGAATCAGTTCTTTAGAATCTTCTTTGGAACAGAAGTTGTATATATTAAAATTATTTTTACATTTTTGAAAATATTGTGAATGATATCAAGTTTATCAGTCATGGTTAATTTTCTTTTTTTTTAATTTATGTAAAGATTAAAATTAAATGTTATTAATTTTTATTTATTTGAACTAAATCTGTAGAAATAGTAGGAAAAACTACTAAAAAATTAGTTAAATTTTTTAGATGATTTTTCTTTCTAAAAATGTGTAGGATGAAAACACAAAAAAACCTTTTAAATTTATAAAATTTTAGTCATTATCGAGGTAAATTTTAGTTCATTACAAATAATAATTACCCTGCTAAAATTAGCAAACAATTTTGCTTAATATTAGTACACCAAAAATTGCAAGCAAAAACTGGCAAATCTACTATTTTTTTATATTTCACTCTATTGTAGTTAAATATATTAAAAAAGTATTTAGCAGAATTGTTTGTTAAAAAATTATTAAAAGAAATTGTTTGCTGTTTTTAAAGGATTAAATTGTAATTTAAAAAAAAGTATAAAGTAAAGTAAAACTGCTAAAACCACAGAATTCCTGTGATCTGTTGAGTTTACAAAACTCTAATTATATTTAAGTTACTATTTATTGTTTTGCAATTACTATTTTTGTTAGCTGAAATTAGAAAAATGTTGTTAATTTTTTGCAGACTAAAAATCATTTCAGTCTTTAACAACAATTTTTCTAATTTTAGCAGAAAACATGTTATTTGCATTAAACTAAAATATATACAAAGTTAACAACATTTTTGTCGATTTAGCAGTTTTTATTTGCTGTTTTTGGTCCACTTATATTTAGCGAAATTGTTTGCCAATTTTAGCAGGACAATTGTTATTTGAATTTAACTAAAATTAAACTCAATTACTATTAACATTTTGTACATACAACAAATTTTTTGTTGATTATTTATTATCAAGTTTGGCAAAAATAGTCTGCAGTTTTTTCTGCATTTTCCATTTTGACTAATTTTTAGTATTTTTTTCTGCTATTTCTGCAAAGTTGTTTCTATTGGTGTACAACAATTTTACTGCACTATAATATTTTAAATCATATGAATTCCTGAACTTTTAATTAATTTACCCTGTGTTTTTTTAAAGATGTATTTTGCGTTTTCTAGTAATAAAAATAAATATATTTTAAAAAAATACATAAATTCTTTGGTTGGTTCCCTGGAAGAAAAGGTTCATTCAGTTCTTTAAAGCTTTTTCAGAATGCATTCCCAAAGCTATGTTGCACAATACGTTCCTAAATTGATTCCGAAGAACTAGCATGTCTTCCTTTTATACATTTTGGAATCAATTCCGTAAAAAAAAAACTATATAAAAGTAACTAGTAAAACAACTGATTCTTCAACCGATTCCAAAGAAGCGGTACTTGTTCTAGTTTAGCGTAATAGAACCGGTTGCTTTCGTGACAATCTCAAACGAAATTCATCGATGATAGAACCGACAATAGAATGGGTTGCTTAGAAGGGGCACCGATTCTACAATTGGTTCTTTGGAACAGAAAATTTTCCTGGGAAATAATGTTTTAAATTATTGGACCCTACCGGTTAATCGGTTGGGGCATTATCCAAAAATGGTAAACATGATGGCAATTCTCACAGGCCACACTTCAATACGATCACACCTTTCGAAAATGGGATGAAGTGACTCTGTGGGGTGTAGGGCCTGTGGGGAGGACGATGAGACCTTGGAGACTTCCTTTGCTTTTGACCGGCTTTCGCGAAGCACGGGGACGTTATACCGTCTTTGGAATGCTTGATTTGCGAAAACTGAAGGGATACCTGAGGGATACTGTATTCTTCAGGTAGACTCTTATATTTGTTCACTCGGTTTTGGAGATCGCACAACATGCCAATTCTCTGACATAGGTGTATGTCATTAATTTTTGGGTGATAATTAAGGACGAATGGTCCTCCCTCTTTTCGACCTAACCTAACCAAGTATTTTGTTTTTGTAGTTAGTTGTAAAAGAAACCTAAACAAAAATTAGTAGTGAATATCACAAGCAATACAATATTCCAACAGAATATCTCAACCGACTGAAAAAAAATACATCTGTAATGCTTATGTGGATTCACAATTTTTTGTCGGGTATAGCAGCTAACTGCTATATGATAACTAAAACATTTTTTTTTACAGTGCAACAAATCGTTGACACTTCTGGCAATAATTTCAAAACAACACCTGCTCTGTGGAATTATAAAATATTAATAAAAAAAAACGAAAACACAAACAACTATGAAAGAAAACGACTGTGAAAAAACAACAGAAACGGAAATATGGAAATAAGCAATATAAGCGACAAATAAACACTTAAATATACAAAAAATAAAAAAAATAAGAAACAACAGGTGAGGGAAATTTTCTTAAAATATTATTTTATTAATATTTTATGAAAATGTTACAATAACAAAGACACAATTGCAGGTTAATTGGAAATAAAAATAAATAACAAAAGAAGATGAACAACAACAACAACCCAAGCTTTAAGGCGACAATTAACTAAAAGAAGGACAAACTTGGGACTAGTTAATTGAATGGACGAACGAATTAATTTCATTGGCATTGTCTAATAAAAATGAGAATGAAATTTTTTTGATATAATAATATTCAATGCCAATAAAATCTTATCTAAAGCTTTGGGTTCTGAAGAGGTCTTTTGCCGGATCATAATACATGTATCAACCTAGCTAAAAATCTTTAATTTGCTTTGTTTTTGTAAATATACGGAGGTTGAAAGCTCGCTATAAACTAGAAATAATAAACGAAAAATCTCGAAGTATATAAAAACTACAAAACAAAAAACTTATAATAATAATTATTACTTGAGCCCGAGTATAACCAAAAATATTTTTATTATTTTTTCTTTATAAATATAACATTTTTGGTCTTTTTAATTTTAGTATTAACATTGTGCCCGTTAGGAAAACAACTTAACCACATGTGTGATTGCTTTATGGTACTGTTCAAAAATTTCAGCAATAGCATTTACCTTACTTTCGTTGTCGCATAATTCAACATCGTTAACAATAAGGCTGCCTAAATGGGTACGTGACCCTTTTATAGATTTAGTAATTTTCCAGAATTTTTTACTTCCAGGGGATAAAGTGGCAATAAAGTTGGACCAATTTTCATTTCTGTCACTGTTAAGATGGAAATCGATTAATTTATTCAATTGCTTTAGAATAGCTGAAAGCGAATATCTCCTAGTTGGGTCTGCACATCTCTGAAGTTTTCGCCTATACACTCTACGTTGCTTTATTAAAGATTCATTTAAAGGGGCTATTTTTCTAACCCATGAGTTCATATGTTTAGTTGGAACTTTATTGTTAGCACCAATTATTATTTCAGTTACGTTCTCCAGAATTGTTTCTATGTTCGTGATGTCTATAGGAATGGTGTTTAGCTCCCGACGGTTAATCTCATTTGCCACCCATGAGTTTATTTCGTCCCAGTTGGCTAAGTGGTATAATGATGTTAACTTCAGTGATTCTGCAACATTACCAAATATTGTGCAAGTGAGAGGAACATGATCTGAGTTGAGTCTAGTTGGATGTGTCTTTAATGTTGACATATTTAGATTAGAGTTTGATAAAACGATGTCAACTGTAGATGGTTGATTGTGGTTAGTACCTTGCCCAAATCGTGTGAAATCATGTGGAAAATAAATATAATAGTTAGACTGTAAATTATGTTGATAAAGCACATTACCCGCGGTGTTATTTTCGGCACAGTTCCAACTGGTGTGCCGTGCGTTAAGATCACCAAATACAAAAAAGTCAGATGGTATGCTAGTTAGTTTGTCGAGATCCTCACTAAATTTATTGTTGTACTTAGGACAATAAGCCGAAGTAAAAATCGTTTGACGTCCATTAATATTTACGGAGATTGAAATGTTCTCGAAAATCGATGTTTTACACTTTGGTAAAAGTTGATGAGAAATCGACTCTCGTATTGCAATGAGAACTCCTCCACCGTGTGTTGATCTATCATCTCTATAAACCTTAAAACTGGGCAGGCTAAATCTGTGGTGTGCTTTTAAAAATGTTTCATTTATAAGAGCTATATTGATTGAGAAATCACGTAAAAACTGCTCTAATTGAGCAATTGCTGAATTGGTAGATATGCCCTGGGCATTCCTGTGCATAACGTTGATACATTTTATATTATTGGTTTTATATAACATGACGAAGCATATTGCCTAAAACCCTCATTTTATCATATTTATTTCTGCATTTTTCAAGATCATCTATTGCTTGGAAATAAATATCAAGTAACCTTTGATTAGAAAAGTCGTCGCAGTCTCCTGTTGAAGCATATTCTGCAGCACTCTCGGAATATCTGTGTCTATTTACATTTGGAATGTTTTCTTTTGTAACATCGGAGTATCTATTTCTGTCAACCTTGGGTACGTTGTGCGTATTGGTTGATGTAGACGGTTCGAAAATAGTTTCACTAGGTAAATTTGTAGCGTCTCTGTGGTAATCGCGATTAATGGATTTTTTGTGTGTATGTATTGATCTTCTGGAGATTCTGTTACGGATGTCTAGATATTCCTTACGGCATGGACATCTTGGGTCGTCAGCTCTATGATTTGTATTCTTCAGTTTCTTTGCTAAGCAATTAAAGCATTTATAAATTACTGGGCCTTCTTGGGAAGTTTTACTTAATGTACATAATGAATAATCGTGCGAGCCAGCACAAGCTGGACAAACGCTAAGACGGTGACAATTAGCGGCTCCATGGCCATACATAGAACATTTAGAACAAAGGGTTGGACCCTTATTGCCCTTAAGAGGGTTCCTCCAATGGACAGCAATTCCATGAAAGTATCGTATTTTTATAATATCTCGTTTAGAAATATGTAGTTTGTCAAACTCTATCATGTAAAGTGCATCATCTATGTTTGATCTTTTTGTTATAATTTCCTTGACGCTAATTGGAACAATATTATACGTGGTTTTAAATTCTTCTATGATGGTTTTAATATCCAACTTAGGAAGGCCAAAACACATTATTTTGAACTTTTTTTCATCCCTAAATTGATGTGTATAGAGTTTTACACCAGAATCTTTTAGTGTTTTTAAAGCTTGTGTGTATTGTGTCATAGTATCAGAAATAATTTTGGTTCCGATAGACATCCTTTTGAATTTATAATTTGTACCAATAAGTTTGAATACAGTCGTAAAACTGTGTGTAGAATCAACAATTAAAGGAGGTATTCTCTCTTTAAATTCTTTATGATTATCCTCTTCTACAGAATAGGTCTCAATATCTTCTCCATCATCCAATGGAGCAAATCGGTTATTATTAGCGCTTGGTGCATAAGGCTTCTTAAATTTTGGGTTATTACCCCAAAATACTTTCCTTTTGTTTGAACTCATTTGTTCAACCACGTGCAATCTACACAAAATATGTATATAGAAATGTGGGTAAAAGAAAGCAACAATGTGCTGTTATTTAATATCACTAGTAACGTTACAAATAAAAATGTAAACAATAGTGTTAAGTAAATAGCAAATCGACCACTCACATTGAATGTACACTAGAGACTGAAAATGTGGATATTAATTGCCACACAGTATGACATTTTATTAAAATTGATTGGAAAAACTAATATTTTAAATAGGTTTTTTTTTTCATTGAAACATAATTTATATTAGATTCTTGCTACAAATATTCAGTTCAAATTAAAAAATTTTCGATAAATTGTTGGTTGTTGCTATTAAAGTTGATGTAGAAGATAAAATCTTTTCAATATTGAATAAAAAAACCAATATTTTGAATAATGTGAAATTGTTTCGGTTAATTTGATATATTTTGTGTTAAGACCCTAATGGCTTGGTTATGTAAATGAAGATTTAATAAAAAAAAATACAATAAAAATTTTTATATAACGATACGGTTTTCATAATTTTCCAATTTATTTTCTGTGTGTAACCAGTATTCAAAAAAAAAGTGTGCACTAATGACTTATCAAATTTCACTACTTTTAATGCCAATGAAAATTTCCCAGGTATGAATGAGATACAATACATATGAAATGTAAAATTACAAAAGTAATAATCATATTAAGAAATAAAACAAATTATTAAAGTAAAACTTTTTAATAAAATTTTGACTTATGTGTGCAGACGAAAGTTTGAAATTAAATTTTAATAATTTATTATTACAATATAAAATTCATAGTGTTGCACAATTCAATGCACTAAGGGTGAAAATAGCATTTTTCAGCGGTAAAAGATTTTAAAAAATAATAAAATAATAAGTTGTAAAAAAATTAACTAGGAAGAAATTTTGGGAAGTATGCATTATTCACTTTTTAAAATATTAAAATATTTATTGTAACTAAATATTTGTTATAAAATTTATTACACTATAATATAATTTTTATTCAATTTATAGTAAGAAAAGAAATTCCTAATAAAACAATTTATGAAATTTCCTGTGTTTGTGTAAATTAAATTACACATTAAATTAAGTACACATTAGGTGTGATACCATTCAGGTTAACCTGTCTGTACCTGCTGTTGGAGATACAAAAAAATTCTTTTCGGTCAGTGTGAAGTATCTGGGATAACTCTTGACAAATATGATTCTAAAAAGAACGTGAGTTGTGACTATTTGTCAATAGATGGCCCATCAGAAAGTGCATTCTCTCTATTAGGCATATTTTGCTGCAGAGCTAGGCTCCATTAGCTATATTGTGCTAACGTATGCAGTAGAGTATAATTGATTTTCTATTTTCTTCGTAACATAAATGAATATTTGCCAAAAACTATGAAATTATATGTTTTATGTGCATATAAAACCTAAATTGTTTAAATCAATATTCATTTAGATGTTTAAGAGCACAATATTACACTTTATTTATGTGTATTTTTTTATGAAAGAAAAAATTAACATAAATATCCATTTGCCAATCCCCAATTCTCAAAAATACAAATACAAATGAAATAAAAAATACTATTTTCTTCTATGAAAATTTCTTTTTTGACATAAAAATCTGAAATAAATGCTTTTTTTACATCAAACATTTGAAACATTGAATTTAAAATTATATAATAAGTCTACTAGTAACATCTGAATGCATTAGAATTTGAAGTATGTAGTTAATTTAATAAATTAATTGAAAGCCTAATCTAAGGCTATGTCGACCTAGCCATGGGGCAGGGTAATGTTTTAGTGTAATTCTGCGCCACCTATTCAAAAGTAGCGTTACTAAAGCAATTATGCATTTTGCTTTTTCTTTATATATAAATTTCTTTGGACATAGCCATGGAGCAGGGTATTGTTTTTGTTAATTCAGCGCCACCTATTATGTATTTTGGTATTTCTTTATATATAAATGCCTTTGGTTACAAAAACAAAAAATACATTTTATGGAATGAAACGAAAATCCAACAAAACTTAACAGAAAAAAATGGATACAGAATAATTGTACTAATTTGTATGGAAAATTTAGAGGTATCTTCACATTTTCACCCATAACTTTTGAACCGCTAGACCGACTGTGGTCATTTTTAATACCAAACTGCTCGGGAGGATGTTCAATAATCTGGGTAACACTAGGCACTCCTGCTTGCGTCTTTGCGTCGTGATCGCCATTTCAACAGACAGACGGACAGACAGACGGACATCGCTAAATCGACTTAAAATTGCATAAGGATCACTAATATATATACTTAATGGGGTCTTAAACCTATATTTCGACATGTTACAAACGGAATGACAAACTGATATATACCCTCACCATATATGGTGGAGGGTATACAAATTAGTTAGCGCTAATAAATTTAAGTAACTTGCTGTAATTTAACATAGATGTGTTTAAATCAGCAAAAAATTTTACTAAATATTAGTGAAACGGATATAGCATAACCGCTACTAAAGATTGCTAAGATTATGTACAAGGTTTATTAAAATAAATCATCTCGAATTAAAACAAAATTTTGATAAATATAAACTTAATGAATTGTAAAATATAGCAAAATTTTAATTTATTAAAAAATTATTTAAAAGCACAAATTAAACCAATTATTTTTGAACACACTTGCTTTACTTTAAAGCAGCTAATTTCTTTTGAAATTGCTTTACGAATTCGAGTATACAAATTTATATTTTTGATTTATGGAGCAATATTTTTTTATTTATTTTTTTTACAAAAAATATTTTAGACAAAATTAAAAAAAAAACTTCAATGGCTTAAAAAAGAGTAAAAACATAAACAAATTTATCAATTTGTTTTAATTTGCTAATTTTTGTTTTAAAAAATATTTTTAGTAAATTTTTGGATTTTAAGGTCAATTTTTAATTGTTTTAAGGGCTAATTTTTAGAACTAAAACTGTTTTTTAGTGCTATTTTAAGTGAATATCCTATTGTCAGTTGTGTCATTTATTGTTTATTGCTCCAAATACTTATAACGTTATTTAATTTATTGTCATTGTTATGTCATTGTATCAAAATTTTTAGTGCGATCATAAATATTTAAACTAAAATTTACTCTTAACTCTCTTAAAAACAGAGTTCATTGTTTTATTAGTGCACCGCTAGCGCTAATGAAACACTAGTAGCAACCTAATGTTAAGCTACCCAGCAAAAAATGGTAGTCATTCTGTGACTATAACTTCTTTCATTGCTTCCTAAACTTCAGTTGATATTCTTTTATAGTTTTTTGGAGTTATTCTAAGGTACTTCCAAAGAATTGATGAGCTCATATTTCAAATGCAGTGATCTGTATAAAAACCCGATGCAAATCACTTTTCATTACTTCTAAAGCATAAGTTATAGTATATCGTATATTTATTTTGAATCTAAAGCATTTATTCAAATTGAAAAAATAGTTCTAATGAAATTTTTTAATTTTTTTATTAAAACATTTTTTATATTTTAGTTTAAAATTTCATGAGGGTTAGAATTTATGCAGTTTTGCAATTTTTATAAAAGTTTTGAAATATCAAGAGAAACAGATTTTTTTAACCTTTACTTAAAACTAGCTGGCCTGTCATTTGCATTTTTCAGCCTTAAATATTTATGAGGACGCAATTTGTGCATTTTTGCATTATGTTTATTTTTTAACACTACAGTTAAATTCAGAATTTATCAAAATAATTTTAAAATAGTGTAAAAATTAATTCAAATTGCCCAAAAATGTTTTAAAATTGTGCAAAAATTATTTAAAATAGTTCAAAAAATTTTTAAATTATCCAAAAATATTTTAGAATTTGTCTAAGAATTCAATAAAATTTTTGAAAAATGTTTCAAAAATGCTTTTTCACTAATGCAGAATTATTTATTTGTTCTAATAAAGAGTATTTATATGTATATCAATGCATAAATTTCGCTTCTTTAAACTTATTTTTCTGCATTCTTAAGAATTAAATTTTCATGAAAGCTTAAATACTACAAAGTATATGAACATTTTCCACTCATGCATCAGATCACCTAATCACTGTATTATCATTGATTCCTTAGAGTAAAGTATGAGTAATGCTAGTAGCTCTATTTGAATACTTCCATCCTATGACACGCTTATGTTAAATTCATCGATGAAACCATCAGAAAAGAAGTGATGCCTTTGCCATAGTAGTAGTGATGCTTTTATTGCTTCTTTGGCAGCTTCATTTTTGCTCGGTAGTATTATGGTGAGAATCACTGCTATAGATAAAATTCTTACTTTTAAGAATCAAATTGCATTACACAATAATCAAGATATTTAACTTTGACATTGTAAAAGTATTATTGCATCATTCTATTCTTTTTTAACTTCTGAATAAGGCAGATCAAATTGGTAAATCTTAATACACAGAGCTGTACAAAATATTGTACATGGTAAAATTTATATTTATAAATTCATTTTAACTTACTAAGAAATAAATTAATTCTTATTGAATTTAATATTAAAGAAAATTTAAAAACTAAATCGTAAACATGATTTCTGAAATTAGCAACAAAAATTTGTAAACATTCGGTAAAAATTCTGTAATTTTTTTTTTTTTTTTTTATTTTATTTTATTTATTTAGTCTATGGAAAATAACATCCTTACAGACTATTATGATAACAATAAAATAATGATAAAAAATACAAACATATGAGGGAGTAATATAAATTTAAATAAACTAGAAATTGATAAGAATGTTATTTAATTATTAAGGTAAAGAATAATGTCTCTTTTAATAGTATCTAAGCTCTTATAAAAATCAAAGATATGATACAATTGATTAAATTCGATACAAATACGGCGAAAAGGATCAGAATTAGCATAATTTGTAGAAAAGTATTTAACACTAAGAAATAGATAGTATCTTGATAAGCGATGTGGAACATTTATGTTGAGTTTGCTAACTAGAAAATCTGAATGTAAATCTCCATTAATCAAATTTATTAAAAAAGTAACATTTAACATTTTACGGCGGCTATAAAGTGTAGGAAGCTTTATAAGCGCAAGACGGCTTTTGTAGGGAGGTAAGTGCACAGTAGGATTCCAACCAAGTCCACGGAGGCAAAATATAAGGAATTGTTTCTGAACGGATTCAATAGAATTTGAGTGTACGTTGTAGAAAGGATCCCAGACAACAGAACCATATTCAAGAATTGGTCTCACTAGAGTAGTGAACAGCTTTTTTGTAATGTAAGGATCAGAAAATTCTTTTGCCCAGCGTTTGATAAACCCCAATACACCAACTGCCTTATTAATTGTCTTAGTAATATGATTTCGGAAATCCAAACGTCTATCCAATAAAACACCAAGATCATTAAATGTTTCAACCATCTCTAGCCGCATACCATTCATCATGTACAAACCATTAACAGGAAAAGATCTTGAAAACACCATGTATTTGCATTTTTTTACGTTAAGGTCCATTAGGTTCAAATTACACCATGTAGTAAAATTATTAATATCGATTTGCAATAACCTTTGCTCAGTACAATTATTAAAGGAAAGAAGTATTTTGACATCATCTGCATACATCAAGCATTTAGAATATTGTAAAACCGATGGAAGATCATTAATAAAGAGTATAAACAAAAGCGGACCTAAATGACTGCCTTGAGGAACACCAGATGTGACATTAATAACATTAGATTGTACAGTACGAAATTTAACACACTGTTTACGGCTTTTTAGGTAGGAAGCAATCCATTTAAGAAGCGTCAAACTGAAACCAATACGGTCTAACTTATATAGTAATAAATCATGGTTTACTCTATCATAGGCTTTACTGAAATCAGTATAAACAACATCAGTTTGTTTTCCATTAACAAAGCCATCATTGACTAAAGTTGTAAGTTCCAGTAAATTGGTAATTGTTGAGCAGGATTTACGAAAACCATGTTGCTGTTGTGAAATAATAGAAGACGCTTGATATGATAATGCCTCGGTTATCAATTTTTCAAATAATTTTGGAATTGAACTTAATTTAGCTATTCCTCTGTAATTTGATACTACGGATTTACTTCCAGACTTAAAAATTGGAGTTATAAAGGATTTCTTCCAAACATCAGGAAAATATGCCAGTCTAATTGAATTATTGTAGAGAAATGTATAGAAGATTTGCGCAACGTTTTAACACACAATTTGGGACTCCATCAGGCCCCGCAGCATACGACCATTTTAGTTTTAACAAGTTGCTTAAAACAGTTTGTTCATTAATAAATGAAATATTTATAGATGATTCCGGGATAATGAAAGGATATTGAGAAGTGTTGTTAAATTTAGTTGTGGAGTATTTTGAAGCAAAAAAATCAGCAAACATATTACTTATAGAGATATCGTCTGATGCTTCGATGTCATCTAATTTCATTGAGGATGGAAAACCAATGCAGCGTCGTTTAGAATTAACAAACGAGTAAAAAGACTTAGGGTCGCTTTTTAACTTAGACTTTTATTTAAATAATCATTATAAGCAGAACGATTCGATTTGTTATATTCAGCTCTAACTTTTATATAGTTCGTGTAGTTGATCAATGATCCATGTTCTTTATATTTCTTAAATAGCTTAGTTTTTTTATTTTTTAGGCGAGAAAGAAATTTTGAATTCCAAGGAGGACCAGTACTTTTTTTTGGAAAAGTCTTAGGAACAGATTTAGTAAAACAATTGTATATAACTTTATAGAATGACTTCAGCATCAGATCCAGATTATCATTACATAAAGCAAAAACATCATTCCAGTTGATTTGTGACAAAGCAGAAGTGAGTGCATTGTAATCGGTTCTCTTAAAGCAAAGCTCCTTAATCTGTTTCCTAACATTACTGCAAACTGTATAAGAAAATAAACAGGTAATTTCTAATGTTGGATGATACTGATCTTCAGGAAATGATATAGGCGATGCTCTTGAAATACAGAATTCGTTGGGTTCACTAACGAAAACAAGATCCAGTAATTTACCAAACTTATTGACAACATTATTAATTTGGAAAAGGCAATTGGAAGACAATGCATTAACAAATTCAGACATTAGGTCAGTGGAAAATACTGGAATTAAACTATTTGAATCATCTTCTTTATCCCATGAAATCGAAGGAATATTAAAATCACCAAGTAGTAAAAAAGACTCTAATGGTTTTAGTTTTTTAAAAATTAATTCGGCAGCTTTCTTGTGCTTTTCATATATTTCTATAGAAGATCTGGGAGGAATATAGGAACACATGATATAAAATGATTTATTATGTTGTTTTACCAGTACGCAAATAGCTTCAATATCAAAGGCATTATTAAATAAAATCTCTTCTGCAGACAAGTAATTTATAACTGCAATCATAACACCACCACTCTTACTATGACCATTATTTCTATCTCGTCTAAAAATTTGATAGTTTGGACACAAAATTTCAGAATTATGAATACCTTTATGTAGCCAGGTTTCAGTAAATACAAATATATGTTTATCAAAATTAAAACTATCAGCATATAGGGCAGATAATTTAGTATTAAGGCCTCTAACATTTTGATACACAATTGAACTCGTATGGACGGAAGAATCAATTAGTTTTTTGAGACAGGAATAGATATTTTAGGTACTCTAGGATTTTTCTATATTCACGAACTAGAGTGTTTTCAGGCCAGAAACTAGGATCAACGATTTGCTTAAATAGTTCATAAGGTACCAATATTTTAAACGATGTTATTTCTCTTGGTTGAGAGTAAGAAAATTTATAAGTTAAAATATTTGCATCGAAATTCAATTTGTTTTTTATGTATTGATTGATATCTTCAATTGAAGTTGTAGACGTAAAGCGTGAAACAAATATAGATTTTTTCGGTGGAACAACAGTTAACAGATTTAGAGTTGAATTGGAATCAGTAGGTACACACATTTGTTGATTCGGTAAAGTAGGGAGAATATCAGTATTATTGATGGAATTCAAAAGTTGATTATTAGGTGGAGAACGTAGAACCGTTGTAGCATTTAAATTAGAAGAAGAACGGGAAGATTGCGTTAGAGAAATAGGAGATCCAGCATCATTTACTGTTAAAGCAGTAGGTATAGTATTCATGGATTGTGTGATAATATAAGGATTTTGATTATGTAAAGATTTTTTAATTGATCTTGTCACTCGTACTTCCATGTTATCAGTAGAGTGTGAACATTGATTGGAGGAACCAGCAGCAACCTCCACCGATGGAATCGAGCTGGAACTCTTAGAATTAGAAACCGAATACGGATTATAATTAATTGATGAACCAGATGGGATAGGAGAAACAGCATCAATTTCGATAAGGTTTGATGAGGCAGCAGTACGGAGAGAATTTGACGTAGTTGGACGATTATTCAGGTCTTCTAAATTGTTTTTACCTTTAGGAGATGAAGACTTTATTGAGCTGGAGAATTTTTCCAAGTTATGGAATTTGGTAAATAATTCGCCATAACAGGATAATTTACTTTGCAGTTCAGCAAAGTCTTGAGAGATTTTTTTAAACTCAGATTGCGAACTTTTAAAGAAATTATAAAATTCCACGCCAATATTTTTACAATGTTGACAAGTCCAATGAAGGCTTTTAGCTTTATCAGCCAAAGCATCAGCATCACGAGCCTTAAGACCTTTAGTGCAAGTTAAATGGTAGTATCGAATGCACAGCCAACAAGACACCATAAGTTCATTTTTAGTAACCACACAATTTTCATATGAGCACTTCATGATAATATTGGACAGCTCAGGAGATAACAGGGTTGTTACTATATAATAGTTCAGGCACAAACCTATACGTTACAGTTTGATGTATACTGGAGATTATGGATAACAGCTGATCACTTACTTCAAAGTGAATAATGGAGAACTTGATGATAATAAACAAAAACAAACAGTATGACCAATATTTGTTATTGTAATGGCTTAACAATTTGATGAAATTTGCAAGTTTTGCAGAAACCCGCAAAAATCCTTAAATGCACCAAACCCAATTATTGTCTAATAATTCTGATTTTTTAGAGTTCTTTTTTGAAAAACAGGTCCAAATAATTTAGTATTAAAACAATAAATTTTTAAAAATTCACTAGACACTTGTAAAAACACGACTAGACACTCAATAGGGCGGATCAATGGCAAAAAAAGTTTACTAAATAATAATTTTTTTTTTTACTAAAAATCAGTACAAATATAGTAAAGTGGGATTGAAAACAGTTTACATATTTTTCTAATAACTTTTTCTCGGAGTGTGAATACCTGCAGTATATAGGAACAACTGCACCGGTCTACTGTCACAAGTTAATTAACATATACCTCTGTGACTCGTGTCGTATTGCAGGCTGCAAGGTAAACAACAGTTACAGGGTTGTATCAAGGGGAAGGTCAGGTGACATTTATAAGAAGATTCATAAATATAAAGAAAACCTTCATAGATTTCCATTCAATGTAACATTTATAAATAAAGGGTGGTTAAATTTTAAGGGCCGATGTTGAATGTGAACCACACCTTAACGTCAAGTTTTTTTCTGCAATTCATTTGACATTTCCCAATTTCAGACTAACTTAATTTGAACCATGGAAAGATACACAATCGAGCAACGCGTTAAAGTTATTCAGGCTTATTATGAAAATGGGCGTTCAAATCAAAATGCATATCGTGTACTTCGTGATTTTTTTTGGTCAGCATAATCGACCAAATGTGTCCACAATCGGGAGAATTTTGGGCAAATTTCAGCAAACCGGGTTTGTGAAAACACCTGTGCATGCTCGCCCAGTTCGTTCTGCGGAAAAAATTGCTGTTGTTCGGGATAGTGTGTCATGAGGTTGGCCAAGCATTTACCGTGAATGGTATTCGCTATCGCGAGATGATAACGAACTTGTGGTGGCCAGGAATTGAGGATATGACCCTGGACGATATGTGGTTTCAACAGGACGTTGCCGCTTGCCACATAACTAACGAAATAATGGCTCTTTTGCGCGACAAATTCTATGGCCGTGTTATCTCACGTGGTGGCGATGTCAATTGGCCGCCAAGATCATGTGATTTGACACCGTTGAACTACTTTCTTTGGGGTCATTTGAAAGAAATGGTGTACGTCGATAAGCCAGCAACAATTCAAGAGCTAAAGGATGAAATAATTCAGCACATTAACGGCATAGAACCTCAATTATGCCTTAGCGTCATCGAAAATTTGGACCATCGGATGGAGGTGTGCCGCCGAGGTCGCGGCTGCCATTTGGCCGATATTTCGTGCCATACATAATTGAACCATACCATATTATCATGATAAAAATAAATGACAATAATTTCCTAAATTATTTGTGTTTTATGCAAAATCATAGTTATGGCAATTCTTTATAGATTTTATTACAATTTAAATATTTCATTAATGCGATAAAGCATTTTACCTTTAGTGTACTCACTATTTTCAAATTGTTGTTGTTTTCTCTTCCCATAGTGCATTGTCGGACACAAAGCAATAAATTTGTATATTCCATTTAAGCTTTTACTTGGCCTATGTTCAAAAAATGTTAAATATTTAGTTTTAACCGATACTTTTTTTCTCACGCTGAATATAAGAAACTTTTTAATATTTTTTTGTAACAGCAAGGACCAAGTTTTTCTAAATCTACCTTTTGCCGCAACTGTCAACCGAAAGGCAAATAAAACTTCTGCTTTTGCCAGACACTAAATCCACAAAAGTCCAATTGAAAAGTTTTTTTTTTTTGTTAAATATTTGTACGACACAACTAAGCATAACTACAAGTGCAATTTTAAATGCGTATAACACAAAAGTTTAAGTTAGAATGAAATATAGTAGAAATCTAAAATCAAGTTAAAAATTTACATTAAAATTAAAAAAAAGAGTAATGTCCATTAAATTCACTCAAAATTAAAAGTCAATAGAAACCCTTTAATAATGTCTTCAAAACAAATTAAGCTTGAATTATAAAACTGGGCCAAACGGGTACTAATCAAATATTTATGAGATAAGTTCTATGATGATTTTTTAATTTATTATATTAAACTAATACACAACTAGTTAAAAATAATTATTTTGAAAACTAATTTTGTAATCAATAAACCAAAAGCCAGAAAATTTAAAAACTAGTTAGGCCATTTGCTAACTCATTACTACAGGTTTAGAAGAAATACAGAAAGTAAATTGGCATATCATTTGTATACAGTCCTCGCCACTAGAGTAGGACACCCCCGATAGTTGTCCTAAAAAGTTGCTTAAGAAAAAAAGCGTGTAATTTTTTCTAAGTTTCTCTCTGAGAGCCTTTTTTCAAGTTTTTTTGAAGTACCGTTGCTTTTTTTTAGGTTTTCTTTTATAGATGACCGAAATTCTTGCAATTTTTCGCGCCACTTGAAGAGAACAGTCTCAGTTGATACGAGTTTTTTAAGAGTTCACTTGTTGTGGTTTCAAAATTTTTGTTTCTTTAGACAATTTAAGATTTTTAAAGTAAAAAAAAAAATTAAAAATGGGTAGAGGAAAGTATCTGATTTGTAAAAATACAAATTTTTAATGATTCCGGGAAATCTGTTAATCAAATCGCCAAAGAAATTGGTAGAAGTCACCATGTCGTGTCTAATTTTATAAAAAATAATGAAAACTACATAAAAAATATGAAAGGCCGTACAAAAAGCGTGTTTTCACCTGCTGATAAGCGAGCAATTCTTAGATAAGCCTCTAATTCCCACGACACTGTATCCCAAATAGGAGCTATATCGGGTGTTTTCGTCAGTGTGAGAACTGTACAGCGTGTTATTTTCAAAGCTAGACATATGAAGCGACTAAAATTAAAGATAAAACCACCACCAACAGGGGTCCGCAAGGAAATACGCTTGTCATACTGTCGCAGTCATATGACATGGAGTAATGAGTGGTACCGTGTCCTCTTTTCTGACGAAAAAAACTTTAACCTGGAGGCTCCAGATGGATTTAATTATTATTTCCACGACTTGCGGAAAGAAGAACATAATTCGAATCGCCTACATAGTCGGGAAGGGGGTGTTATGGTCTGGGGCAGTATCTCTTATTGTGGTACCTGTGAGTTGCAATTTTTGACCATTAAAACGAATGCAAATTGCTACAAGGGTGTGCTCAAGCGGGCTTTTCCAATCTTCAGCGTGCTTTTGGAAACCTGCAGTGGACGTTTAAACATGACAACGCTCCTATTCACTCCGCCAGAGTAGTGAAGTCATAGATTTGTGACCAGAATGTAAGAACGCTTGACTGGCCACCATACTCCCCAGACCCGAATATTATAGATAATGTTTGGGGTTGGCTCGCTCGAAAGGTTTACGCTTCCGGTAAGCAGTACGATACCAAGGAGGAACTTATTGAAGCGATCAAAGCTGCTTGGTCTTCAATTTCCCACGATTATTTGAAATCCTTATACAACTCCATTCCAAATCGTATTTACGAAGTAATCCTTAAAAAAGGTGGCTTGACACATTATTAGTATAGTGTTAGAACATTTAGAATTTAATAAAATGTAAATAAAAATATTTAAATTTGTTCAAAATTGTGAAAAATATCTTTTTTTCTAGGGGGTGTTCTATTCAAGTGGCGCAAAAATTTAAGAACTTTTTCTTCATATTCAATAACAAAAATAATTTTTGGCTCGGTACGAGGCAAGGAAATAATTATGATTGATACATTTTACAGGGTATCAAATGTGCTTTCAATAATTAAAATAATAAGGTTCTATCTTTTTTAGTTTAGAAGTTATTAACGCATAAATGAATAGAAAAAGGGATGTCCTATTCATGTGGCGAGGAGTGTATATACGCTCGGTTGTTCAGCATTTGTTATTTATTTGTAAATTTTTTCTTTCAAAATATTACCAATTTGGGTCTTCCTTCATAATTGTTTGTTAAATTTACATACATACGGGTTTGTTATTTTTTATTGATATTATATATAAACGAAAGTATTATTAGATTTTTTCTTTTAACATTTAAAGATTATTTTTCCCTAATGTGTTTACTGAATTTTCTATTTGAGTGTATTTTTTGTGCAGAGATTTAACAAAGCCGCTGAAAACGGCTAACGACTGTAGGCCATAAAGTAATTAAAATGTTGCAATTATACCACTATTTAACAAATTGTGAATGTTGGTGCTTTACGACTACAGAAGCTTTTTTGCATCAACTGTTTGACAAAACGATTTAGAGCGTATGGAATGTTTCTCAGAAGCAGAGTAATGCAATTAAAAAAAATAAATAATTTAACAATTATGTTTGTGCTAAAAAGAATTCGAAAAGAAATTGTCACTCAACCTGTGCTTTGATATATCTTAAATCTATACACTTACAATATTATTTCGTTAAAAATAATCTAAATTACATTTTAAATTAATCGAAAATACAATCAGAAAGAGGCCTACTGATTTTTCTTATATTCAGCCCATTTTGTTGTCACAAAAGTAGTAAAAGCAATCGGAAGTCGTTTAAAATAACCATCAATTTTTAGCTTAGAAAACGTTTTGTGGTTTTTGTGATTTGTTTCTTAAATTGAAAATTTATTTTATTTGAATGTAAGTTTACACAAATGTATATATTTTTATTTTCTATATGTGTATCTATATTTAAATAATTTGTTGTAATTTTTATTAAAATTCTAACTACTTATTACTCGTAATGTGTTGCTTTCTTCGGAAAGTGGATAGAGGAGAAAAGAAAATTGGTGAAAAATGAAAGACTTCAAATATGGCAGCACAGCAATTGCGCGAGATGATAAATCTTAGAACAGTTGTTGCTTGCCATCTGATAGGCACTTGGCGAAAATTGTAGAAAATTTCTTAGTTACTTCGTTGGGGTTAAGTGCTATTAAAACACCGAAGGCGGACGTTGCGATATGTATGAGGAAGAGAAAAATTACACATATTTTTTTTTTCTAAATTGATGTCGTCACAAGGAATCGAACCCATTACCTCCATTGCGCTAACCACACAAAAAAAAAAAAAAAGAAAACAAAAAGGAATTATATGAATTTCTCTTTTTAGAAACAGAAAACAAAAAATTTTACATTTAACAGAGAATATCAACTCCTACTGAATGTCTGTAAATTTTTATAGTTTGTTTTTAAAATGACTGATTCAAATAGATAAAAAATTTATTTCTACAAATTTCAACTGATTCTACATTTATAAACACTCTATGTATAGGTTGGTTGAAAAGTTTCTGCGCTCACCAAGAGATGGCACTGCTAGCTCCAAACTTTTTTTTCTAAAGTTGGTATAACTGTCCTGAGAACACATGCAAAGTTGCACGTTATTCTGTCAATTCTTTCATTGTTTACAAGCCATTTGAAGTTGATTTTTTTTAATAGGGAAAAAATTGAATATCGTGCAGTCATTAGATTCTTTGTTTCAAAGAGTTTAAAAGCAAAGGAAATTTATGAACAATTGTTAGAAGTGTATAAGGAGTCCTCACCTTTAAAACGCACCGTTGGTCGTACCAGCCTTAAAGACGATCCACGCGAATGACGACTAAAAACTGCAACCACAGCAGAAATCATTGAGCAGGTACATAATATGGTTAGTGAAGATCCAAGTTTGACTAAGCGTGAAATTGCTAATGCCATAGGCATCTGAGACGAATGAGTACTCCATATTTTACGTGAAGAATTACGTATGAAAAAACTGTTCGGAAAGTTAGTGCCGCACACATTAACAATTCAACAAAAACTGGATCGAAAACAAATTTCTCAGCGTAATTTGGAGCGTTTTAAGCCGAATAAAATCGACTTCTTGCGTCGTTTTATAACTATGGATGAGACTTGGATCTACCACCATGATCCTAAATTAAAACAAGAACGTTTACAGTGGACTGAACCTGGTTATTCAGCTCCAAAGATGGTGAAGTCACAACGATCAGCAAAGAAGGTCATGGCATCAGTTTTTTGGGATGCAAAAGGAATTTTGTTGATTGATTATCTTCAGAAAGGTAAAACAATCAACTCTGAATATTATTGCAGCCTTTTGGATCAGCTGGATGAAAAAATTCGTGAGAAAAGACCAGGTTAAATGAAGAAATCATTTTTCATCAAGACAATGCACCTGCTCACAAAAGTGTTTTGACGATGGCTAAATTCAAAGAATTAAAGTACGAATCGCTTGAAAATCCACCGTATTCACCAGATTTGGCTCCCAGTGACTACTATCTCTTCAGAAATCTCAAAAAATTCCTTCGTGGAAAGCATTTTTCGTCGAATGAAGAGGCCATAGCAGCCGTAGACGGTTATTTTGCAGAGCTTCCGGAAAACCATTATATCGATGGGATAAAATTATTGGAAGATCATTAAAACAAGTGTATTGAGCTTCTAGGAGATTATATTGAATAAAAAAATATATTTCGTAACAAAAGCAGTATTCTTTCATTTCGAGCGCAGGAACTTTTCAACCAACCTGTATTACTTTTTAAATAAACTATAGTCGTGAGTTTACGATTAAATACTACCAGGTACGTATGAGTAATTTATTTAAAAATAAATTATTAATCATACGCTCCGTTAAATAAAGCATAACTGCAATGTCCACTAAACGGCATTGACTACGTATAATAATCGACCTGTACAGTAAAAACTTAAAAATTATTTATATTTATTTTATAATAGAAATTTTGCAATTCTAGCGAAGTCCCCAAATGAAAATGGTACCGTAAGTACATTATTAGAGAAGGAACACATATTTTCAATTTTAGAGTTCACATATTTTAGTTTTTTTTATGTTTCTAGTCAAAAAAAGGGCAGACCGACAAATAGGACCCATTCCCAATCCTTGTATAGATTTCTAAAAATCCGGTATTTTCATTAGTTGGCTCATAATTCAAGAAACTGGTATATCAAGTTTTAAGTTTCCAAAGCCGATAACAGGAAGGTTTTTCGCCATTTGACCTGCCATTTTTACACTAGCCTATGTTCCACATAAGACATATTTTAAATTGCTGGCCTTTAGGGAGAGACTTTTCGCCTTTTTGCTCCTCCCCGTAGGACTTTCAAAAAATTCTGTCTTAGTTGATGTCTACAACTGAGAAATAATCAACAAACTAAATTTAAGAGGGAGGATTTTCGCCCTTTGAACCAATTATTACGATGTCCCTGATGAAATATAGAAAATGTACTGTATCAATGAGTTAGCGCTTGCTCCAGCGAAAACATACCTTTTAAATATTTTATAGTGCAAGGCTGTATCTGTACGAGTTTCCAAAAAGACTATATGTGCAGATTTCTACGCCGGAGTAGGAGCCTTTGTAACAAATAACAATTTCCTACCTGGAGCAGCTTGGGCTGGGCGATGCTGAGTAGGTTAGTCAGTCAGTCAGTCAGTCTGTCTGTCTGTCCGTCAATCAGTAACGTTATTTCTTTATTTTAATGTGTTTAACAGAAGCACTGTTCCTAAGGAAGTTGTCATAAGATGCCGGTATATATAATAAGTACCAAGCCCTATAACAATAACTTTTTTCACATGGCTTGGAATTTTGTTAACAACAGGAGCTGAAGTGAAAAATCTTTTCTTTAATGTGTTTGTCAGAAGCCAGTAAAAATATTTAAAAACTGTTTTTATATAGCCCAGTAGAGTTTAAAAATATTTTTGGAAATCGCGGTTCAAAATTTTGCTAAAATATGGGTTTGTGGAACCGAAGCCAAGCAATTATAAATCGTGGATTGCATGTAAGTTGCCACTTTTCACTTCATTCCATATTTAACGCCTTAAGGACTTGTTATTAGATGCTGTTTAAAATTTTATTCATATAAAACATTCTCAATAGGTCTGGATAAATATAAAAATATACCCAGCCCCATTTTTTCAATCCACTCACTTTCTTGGCAGTGCTTATATTTATCGTTAAAAACAACGTTCTTGCCTTTGCTCAAATATATTCAGAAGCACCCCTCTCGTTCCAAGTGTTCTCAAATTAAAATCTTACTCAAATAGACTTAAGCTGAGGTGAGGAAAACCGATTAAGGCATTGAGTCGTATTATTCCGCCTACAATAGGCTCAGAGCTTAAAAGTGGTATTTAAATATGTAGGCCATCTTTTCTTCACATACGTTAATTAAAGGCCTGGGTAAAGCATTTACAAATTTCACTCAGTGTTTAAAGAATTGCTATAATATATTGTAAATAATTTTGTTCGAAAATGTTCAGCGTGAGCATGTTATATAGAATATGCCACGCCTCATTTTCCTTATCACGCTCACATTTTGGACAGGGCTTAAGAATTTTATTAAAAGCACCTTGACAAACTCTGCTCAAATACATATAACATAAATCGAGCTATAATTCTGGTTACACTGTATGTGCCACGCCCTTTCCATATGCTACTTTTGGATAAATGCCTAAAAAGTTTGCAATTCACCATGCCAAATTTCGTTTCAATACATTTTACAGAACCAGCCTACTGCTCCTATGACTACAATATTTGGTGCAGAGTTAAAAATTTTTACAAAAATTTGGGTCAAAATTTTGCGGATAAAAAAGAAATTAAAATTTTTGGTTGTATAGGTGCAGTGACTTACACAGAGAAAACAGATTCTATGCGACAACCAAATTTTTTGCCAACCGAATGGCTCCGTTGGGGCCAACTCTTCATTTGATGATGGGCAAAAACTATTCTAACAATTATCATCTAAAACAATTACAGTATTGCCGTATTTGAAGCCCCTCATCTTTAACTACCTTTCACCACATTAATTGGTAGGAAGAATTTCCTATTGCTTCTCTTAAAAAATTAAAAAAATAAAATAAAAAAATGAATTAAAATAAATTAAAAAAAACCAAAATAAAAAAATTAATACCCATGTAAAAATCGAAATATATATGAGCATTAGGGTTATAACTTTTGACATTTTTTTGCAAATATCAAAATTTACCTATCCTAGCGGTAAAGTTCATAAAAAAATATTAAGAAACCCGTTCTTACTTGTTCGCGGTTGTCAAAAAAGTTGGCCCACCAACCTCTTTGAAGTTTTGAAAATTTTTTTTTAATTTAATTCCAACAAAAATCCAAACTATTGCTATTGTTGATCTTCTAGAATACCTTTAGGCGTTTTTTTTATTCATGGTTGAAATCCGCGAATATTTTGGTGAAAAAAAAATATTGGGTTTTTTTACGATATGGGTGTCAAAATTTGCACAACAACGGGCCCGCAATATAAAATTTTTTTCAATATTTTTGATTAAAAAAAATAATAATTCTTGATTAAATTCACTAATGAAATAATTATAAACCAAAAAAAAAACATTTTTTTTTTAACTTTGCGGCACATATTGTTATGTCATTTTTTCAATAGTTTTTCTTCCATAAACGTTTATTGTGTTTGTTAAAATATCACACTAAAAAAAAATATCTCAGAAAAATTTTAGAAATTGCATTTGGTGGGCGAGGTTTTTGTGTCAAAATGACCCGAAAAATTGATTTTTATTATTAGTATAGTATTGCCCATGACGTGGTGATAGGTATAAAGTTTGCTAAAAAAAAGTTATAACCCTAATGAGCATACATGATCATACATGGGCCTGTATATAATCATACATGGCATACATGGTCATATACGTCCATACATTGTTCAATATATGACCATACATGATCTTATATATGATCATATATCTTCGGATCTAAAATTTGAGGATATATGGACGTATATGATCATATACGAGCATACATGAATAATATATGAGCATGTATGATAATATATGCACATATATCACCATATATCCTCAAATTTCGGATCCGATGATATATGGTCATATATGAGATCATGTTTGGACGTATATGACCATGTATGTCCATGTATGATCATATACAAGCCCATGTATGATCATGTATGTTCATATATATTTCGATTTTTACATGGGTATTCAATTTTTTTAAGCTTAAGATCTTTTTTTTATATAAAATTTCTTATTTTTATTTTTTTTCTTATTGCGGATATAATAATGGAGAAATCGCTAGATGAGTCTATAGAGAAATTAATGACGAAGTATGTAGATGACTTATTTTGTATCATTCCAGAATTAGCAGTTAACAGCATGCTTACAACGTTAAATAGTTTTGATCAAAACATTAAATTTACAATGGAAAGAGAATGTAATTCGATACTCCCATATTTGGATACATTGATAATTAAGAGAGGCAACAGATTAATAATGGATTGATATCAGAAACCAACTGCATCAGGAAGAATAATTAATTATTACTCTAAACATAGTAGGAACATTATCATGAGCACAGCTAAGAATTTTATAGAGAGAGTATTGACAATAAGTGATGTAGAATTTCATAGAGGAAACATTATAAAGATCAAAGATATATAACGAGATAATGGTTTTCCAACTGAGTTATCTTATAGATTAGTAGGTCAATATAGAAATAGGATGACACCAAATGGAACATACATAACTGAACTACGAATTTTTAAATCTTTGACATATGTCCCTGGATTATCAGAGAGATTAGCGAGATCTAACATCTTTGATAAAGGGAAATATGGAATAGCTTATCGTAATTTTAATACATTAGGGAAATTATTTAGTAAAACTAAAGATAGAATTGATAAGTGGGATATGTCAAATTTAGTTTACAAGATACCTTGTCAGGGTAATGACCAGGAAAATTGTGATAAGGTATATATAGGAACGACAAAGAATAAATTAAAGACCAGAATTTCAGGACATAAATCAGACCAAAAACATAGAAATATTAATTCGGAAAAAACCGCATTTTCATCTCAGTGTTCTATATTAAATCACCATCCTAACTTTAAAAATGTTTCAATATTAAGAACAGAAAATAATTATAAAAAACGTTATATGTTAGAAATGTTAGAAATTATTAATACACCTTTGACACAGAGAATGAACTTTAAAGCTGACACAGAGAATTTAGCTCAGAATTATAGATATTTAATTAGTAAAAAATTAGGAAACTTAAATGTATAGAAATGTTTTTAATAACTATAATAATTTAATTTCATAATGTTATTTTATTTTATAAACAACATTTAGTATGTTCAATTTCATAAACCAAAGTATTAAACCAATATGAAAATATTTTTTACGAGCTTTAGCAGGAAAATGTTGTTTATAAAATTAACACTTCTATTTGTTTAAATGTTAATTTAATTTTTTAAAAATTTAATTTATATTTAAATGTTAAATATTTTTTATATTTAAATGTTAAATATTTTTTTGTTTGTCAATTTTTTTATAATTATTAAAATTTTGTTTTCCTGAAGATGGTAACAAATTGTTAGCGAAATATCGAAAATAAAATATGAAATTTTATAAAAAAAAGATATTTAGCTTAAAAAAATTGAACTATTAATATTAAAATAAGATCGAATAAAGTTATATAATTTTCAAAATAAAAAAAAAATGTATCAACTTAATTTTGGTTAAATGGCAACTCCCCTCTGTCTAATCGCGATTTATCATGGGCTATAGTAATTTCCTGGAGTAGGTAGAATATGCTTAAAGAATTAAAAAAAAAAAAAAAAAAATCGGACAGACAAAAAAATTGATGTTAACGATATTGTACTCCTATAAAATTCAACAAATTTGCAAATGTTTCATATTCATCTCTAAAATCTTCGACAATTAATTGTTGGAATCCTAATTGTGTGGCTTTTGTTGTTAAATAAATACATGTAACATCTGCACTTTGATTCATTAGTGATGTAACATTATTTAGACAGTAATAAGTCAGGCGTACTATTTGTGTAAGAGTTAAAATACTTAGGGATACAACCTTCATACACTTTAAATGTAAACAATAATTAAAATTATACGCATTATTTGTTTTTATATGCTGATTAGAAGTTAAATATCGTCAGCTTAAATTATAAAAGGGTATAAATACAATTGTTAAATGTTTATAGCAGAAACAAAAAACTCTCTAAAATTTAGTGTTTTATATTTTATTGAATTTAATGAAAAACTATTGTATTTTTTCTTGTTTGTACTTTTCTTTCTTGTTTGTACTTTTTTTCAAACTTTGTTTTTGTTATAATTTTACACTATTTTATATATTTTTTTCTTTCAAAATATTTCATCACTTTTGAAAATTAACTATGCACCCCCTTCACCACAGTAAAAAAACGTTAGGAATATCTATTCATATACAGTGGTGGAAAAATAAATAGGAACGATCCAAATTCCCATATATTTCTTAAATATTTATTTACTTGTAACTAAATAAAATTAAGTTTACATTTGAACTTTAATAATATATAATATAATATTTTATCAGTAAGTAACAAAAAATTGTAATTCTTCAAAAAAATGCCTGGAAAAAATAATAAGAACGATTACTTTTTTTAAATTTATTGCAATTTATGTAATAACTACAATCATATCCAAATATTTTATTAATATTTGGTAGATGCTCCGTTCATTTTAATAACCTCCTCACGTCTGCGTTGCATAGAGTCAACTAGGTTTTCACAAACTTCCGGGGGTATGGAATACCAAGCTTCCTGTATTTTTTGCCTCATATCATTTTTATTCTTGGATTTGCACATTTCTATTTTATTTTTTAAGACTCCCCAAAGGTGTTCAATCGGATTTAAATCCGGAGACTGAGAAGGCCATAACATAACAGGTACTTTATTCTCTCTAAGCCACGTTTAAACCAATTTGGAAGCATGTTTTGGGTCGTTATCCTGCATAAATTCCCACTTCAATGGCATTTCGTCTTCTGCAAATGGTAGCATTTGGTTTTGCAGAATGTTGACGTAATCCGGAGCGCACATTTTCTTTTTAATCCAAAAAATTGGACCGACACCAGATGATGAAAAACAGCCCCATATCATCAGCGATCCTCCTCCGTGTTTGACGGTCTTCTTTGTATATTTTGGATCAAATTCGTGGTTTTTTGGTCTTCTTACATACGTTTTGCCATCAGAACCAAACAAATTAATCTTTGTTTCGTCTGACCACAGAACATTTTTCCAATTTTGACGATGTTGGTGCTGCTTGGCAAATACTAACCGTTTTTTTATGTTTTGCTTGCTTAACATTGGAACTTTTCTCGCACTTCTACCCATCAATCCAACTTCCGGCAGTCTGTTTCTAATCGTGCGGCTACTAACTGGAGCACACAATTCATTTCGAAGCTCATTTGATGACCGAAAAGGATTGTTTTTGGATAACCGGACTAAACGTTTGTCAAATCGAGCAGATGTTTTACGCTTTCTACCTCTCGTCTCAGGTTTAACTTTAGCATGAATTGCGTTAAAAACCTTTGATTTGGAACACTTCATTAATTCTGCAATTTTTTTCATAGATTTTCCATAATTTTTTAGGCAGATAATAACATCTTTTTCAGCCTGAGTGCAATGTGTTCCGCAACCCATTTTCGAAAGCAAATACCGAACAAATACTATGTTAAAGTTAACTTAATATGATAGAATTTATAATTTACAGTTAATTTTTGTCACTTGAGTCTCTCTTGAGTACTTATTTTTCCAGTCTTTTTCTTACCTTTTCTCACAGTCTTCACCAATTAAATAGAATGCTTCTGAAAATTTCTACAACTATTAATTTAGAAAAAATTTAACGTTCCTATTAATTTTTCCACCACTGTAACTTATTTTTTAATTTCGATATATTTTAAATTGAAATATTTTGAAATTTTTACAAATTGCTCTAATTACTTTTTATTGCAAAATGACTATACACAGAGAAAACTGATTTAGTGTGAGAAACAAATTTCTTGCCAACTGAATATTTGGGTTGCAGCAACAGTATTATTAACTTGTCGCAACCAAAAGTAATTCTGATACAATTGAAATATTTGATTTCAAACGAATCTTTGATTTTTTTTCAAAAAAAAAGTTACAAAAAAAATTACATATTATTTGTCTTAATTTTTTAAAATGTTTTAATTTTTTAAAAGTTTTGATTTTTTAATATTAAGTTTCTAGATTTTAGAAAACTCGAATAAACGAAAGTTAACATTAGCTGGGCACAAGCATGATTTTAAAAGCTAATTTCAAATTCGGCAGGAATATCTATTTGAAAATATATTTTCTTAATGGAATAAGCGGTATCTTTTTAACCAAAATAAAACATTTTAAATGCGTTTATACCCTTCACCACAGGTGGAATAAGTGTATATAAGCTTGTCATTCCGTTTGTAATTTCTACAATATTGATCTTAGACTCTATAAAGTATATATATTCTGGGTCCTAATGAAGAGAGAAGTTGATTTAACGATGTCCGTCTGTCCGTCTGTGTGTTGAAATGGGGTTTCCGAAGACCCCATACATGATGAGGACTTGATTGTTATATATTTCTGTTACATGTGATCCATTTCTGTTTGCTATTAAAAATCAGTCAGATCGGTTGTTAAATGGCTGAGATATTAGCAAAAAACCAGGACTACCCCTAATTTTTGCCGTAAAATCCCTTTATTTTTATTTTTATATGTATGTTGAATATTACGCATAACAAACACAACAATTTGTTGAAATCATTTTCTTTCACCTTTTCACCTTTTAAACACAAACAACAAACACATACAAAGATGTGTCATTTAAATAAAAACCAAACAAATCCCAATTGAACGAAAACTGTTTATTAAATTCTATTAACGATGATTCCATACGACTTTAACAGCTCAGTTGTCTAAACGCTATGTCACAAAAACTTTTTTTTCTCTAAGAACGCGGGTTCGATTCCTACACAAGACACAATTCAACTTTTTTTTGTATATTTTTTTTTTTTTGTTTATTTTTTGTTTTTTTAATATTTAATAATTAATTTATATAAAATTTTATATCAATAATTAAATAATCCATAAATAGACTAAAAACATAAAAATTTTTATAAAAACCCTCTGATACAAACAAAATACAAACGGTTTTATTGCTATTTTTTTGCTCCGATTTAAAAGAATTTATAAAAAGATTTTTAAACCAATTTATTTCTCATATATTTAGATAATTTTATACATAATTCCCCTTTGAAAGCAACTATTTTAGGTCATAACTTATAATAATTTATAAAAACAAAAATTTATAAACTATTTTTTCTCAAATTTTTAAAATTAAGCTAAAGAAATTAAAAATATTTTTTAATAAAAAACCGAAATAACCCAATGGCAAATTTGCCAGCTAAATCAAACGTTTTTGTAGAAATAAAACACATGCAGTTCTAGTGATTTTCTTTGTTGAAATTCTTCTCTTTCACCTCTTTACCTTTTATACGCAAACAACAAACACATACAAAGATGTATGTTTTCAAACAAATCTCTAATGAACGAAAACTGTTTGCTCGGTTGTCTAAACGCTATGTCACAAATACTTTTTTCTCTTAGACGCGGGTTCGCGAGTTCGATTCCCCGTCTATTTAATTTTTTTTTTTTTTTTGTACAATTTTTTTATAAAAACATCAAAATTTTTATAAAAACCCTCTGATACAAACAAAATACAAACGGTTTTATTTCTATTTTTTGCTCCGATTTAAAAGAATTTATAAAAAGATTTTTAAAACATTTTATTTCTCATATATTAAGAAAATTTTATACATAATTTCTCTTTGAGTGCAACTATTTAAGGTCATAACTTATAATAATTTATAAAAAAAAATTATAAACTATTTTCCTTAAAGTTTTTAAAATTAAGCTAAAGAAATTAAAAATATTTTTTAATAAAAAAAGTGAAATAAAATCCCAATTGCAAATTTGCCAGCTAAATCAAACGTTTTTGTAGAAATTAAACACATGCAGTTCTAGTGATTTCTTTTAACGATTTGTTGAAATTCTTTTCTTTCACCTCTTCACCTTTTATACACAAACAATAAACACTATTCTAGAGCTGTAATATGACGTATGGATACGTCTTATATAGCGAAAGATCGAAAATCTTTTTAGCTGAAAAACTCGAAAATATCGGTACAGATACAAAAAAGTTATGCCCAAAACATAACTTTTTTTAAGTACCTATTTTCCGGAACCATAAATTTTCCCGAGTCCAAGTTTTATCACCAAACTAAATGGTTAATTTCCTCTTAAAGGCGTCCGTATATAAATCTGTCCATTCCATATATGTCCATATATAAACTTCAGGTTTTTCCCAACCATGGTGATGGGTATATAAGATTCGGCATAGCCGAATTTAGCCTCTCTTACTTGTTTGTAAAAGTCTTAGGATATTTTGCACTTCAAAAATTGCATATAAACTTATTGCTATTGAGAGTGTTTGTTTGTTTTTATGTAAAAAGACGCAAAATGCTTGTAATTAAGCATGATATGCTTAATTTTCACACACTTTTTTTAGAATTTGGCACAGGATGTATCAAAAAGTATGTTCATAAACACATTTTCAAATTTTTAAACACATATTAAGTTAAATTAAACACTTTATATAGTCAATTGTTTTATGTGTGCATCTGTGATTAATTTTTTATTAAATGCGTAACTTAAAAATGTGAATACTATTTTTATATTTTTTATAAAAGAGAAACAAGCAAGATACAGATATTTGCAACTAACAAACCAAATTCTGGATAAATAGCAAATTTTTGTTGAAAGTGGATCTGAAGGCAAATTTTCCACGTAATTTGTGCAAACTCAATTGATTTTTTTTTGGTAAGTTTTTAATTGTTTGTAAAGAAGTGTGTTTGCATGTGTGTTTTCCCTTTAGCTTTTGAAAGATTAGAGGGTCAATTCTCGTTCTGTGATAATGTGAAGTGAAAAAAAACTTTTCATTTTCGTTTTCATAAGCACTTTTTACTCGAACTTTTCACAAATACATAAATTGCGATTCTCTTATGTATTATGAAAAAAATGTTTCATTCGCACTGTACCCATGAAACTTTTGTAACTGTGTTATCCAAAATTTAAAGCAAATGTCAAAACAGAGAAAAACGTAAACAAAAGTGAATTAAGTTCGTAAAATTTATTTTAAATAATTATATAAAAATATGTGGATTATTTGTATTATTGGATATTACTCAAAGAATTCCGGATGAACAAAGGTAAGACAATGATGTTACAAGCATTTCATTGCAGTAAATAATTTAATAATTTATAGGAATTTTTTGAGAGTGCTGAGACGCATACTTCGTGCTGACCACAATCCATTCGACATGACAACCGACAAGCACTTCATGGATTTATATCGACTTACTTTAAGTGAACTATATTTGGTGCGCGTATGAAGTCTAATATTACTTAAAGAAAAAAAATTTCATAAAGAATATAAATAAACTATAAATAAATATGCCATACTTTTGCCATTTTTCACGGTCCTTTTGGGTTCCACTAAAACTGTTAAGGCTCGCCGCTAATTCGTTACACTTTTCGTCTCTAAATTTGGCATCATCTGCAGTTACAAATCTGTAAATATGGGATTAATAAAAGTGTGATTATAGTTATTAAGCTACTTACTTATCGTTTGCAATGTCCACATGCTTTTCTAATAATTGATTAAATACTCCTTTTGGCTTTCCTCTTACAATCTTCTCCATGTTTATTTCACTTATAAATAGTCTGTGTAAACAATTTTTTCATATGAAAATATTTTGACAGTTGTTTGCACTGTTACACAAAACAAGAATCGCCAGTGCTGTGCAATCGTGAAAAAATCTTGTTTCGTTCCACTTTTTTTTTCATATGAAAACGTTTTGATATTTCTTTTCATTTTTTCACAGAACGTGAATCAAAAGTACTATGGAAACGTGAAAAAACTTTTCATTTCACCGTTTCACAGAACGAGAATTGACCCTCAGGTAATGCAAAAAATGATTGTGGTGGTAAAAGCAGACATAGAACTGTCCAAAAAATTGGACTTTTAGAGTCGTCCATTAAGAAATTTCGAAGTATTTTAATTCTTTTTTATATAGAGGACTTTTTGCTATAAAATAACAAAGATTTTAGGTATTTTCCTTCAACAAATTTTTAAAGTCTGAGGAATTTTTGCGAAAGGAAATCTCTCTGATTCAGATGACTTTTCTTTAGAAGACTATTCAGATTCTCTTTTTTTTATAGAAATTCCTAAGATTCTGCGGACTTTTTTTCTTTAGAAAGGGCCTCAAATTCTAAGCAACTTTTAGTAGAAATAATCCCCAGATACTAAGAAATTTTTTTAAGGAAATAAGAAATATTTCCGACAGAAAACCCTTAAGGATCTAATTACTTTTTGCACACAATTTTCTTTTACATAATAACTCTTCGGTTATGATAATTTTTTGGTGCCTTTTCCTATAAAAAATTGTTAGATTCTGAACTTATTGCAAACAAAAATTCACATTCTGAGGACTTTTCTTTGGAAGAAAGCTTAGGTTCTGGCGTCATTTTACTATAGTAAAACTGAGATTCTGAGGGTTTTTTTTCCATAAAAAAACTGTTATTCAATGATAACGGTTTTCTTATGAAAATCCCTCAGATTCAGATGACTTTTCCATGTTAAAAAATAAGGACTTTTTGCGATATAATATCTATAAATCCTAGAACTTTTTTTATTAGAAATATTCTAATATCCTAAAGACTTTTTATAGAAAACGGTTAAGAAATCTTAGGAATATGAGGATTTATTCTATTGGAAAAACTATAATTTTTATTATATGTATATTGTATTTGAAAGTATTCATGTTAATTGTCACTTTAATTGTAATGGCTGTCTTTTTCAGGATTATATATGTATTATTAATAGAAAAATTTAAATTTTTAAAATAAATTTAGTGTTTTTTTAAGGGGATATAAAAATATTTCTATTGAATATAAGTATGCATTGTTAAGCGTGTTTCTGGGCATCTTAAATGTAGGTTCATGCATTAAATATAGCATGTTTAGACACATAAAATTAAAATTTAAACAAAATTCAATTGTTGCTGAACTTTTTGTTATAATTAAAAATGCAATGATTCTACATATTTAATTTTAAATATTGTGCCTATTTTTGTCCAACTTATAGTAGGTAACAAGTTACCTCCTTTAAATAGAGTAGATTTCAACAAAAATCTATAAGAGTGTGAAACATAATCAATAATTTTTTCTACAGAAACACTAGGATTCAAGGAAGATAGATAAACCGAACAACTAAAAACACATTAAGAACGAGATTAGCTGGGCACAAATCAGATATAAAACTTGGAAATATTTCTACTGTACAAAAAACTTCACTTGCGACCCACTGTGCAGAGGGAGGACATTTTCCAGACTTAGAAAATGTTAAAATATTACAAATAGAAGACAAATACAACAAAAGACTAACTCTAGAAATGCTTAATATAGTAAACATCTCACAACAACAACGAATAAACTTTAAAAGTGACGTCACTAATTGTGCCCAAAGCTATCGCCATATAATAAGTAAAATAAAATCAACTAGTGCAACAGAAATTGTTAATGCGTTAACCTTTAACTAACGAGGTGGTGGTAAATTTTACCCTCTCTTTACATTTTTTTAAAATTCTCCATTCTATTAAGCTCAATCAATTTAGTTCTCTTAGTATCTTCTCAAAGTGTGATCATTGTTATTCAGTTGTATTTTGGCTGAGCTAGACAAGCACGAGCGGAGCTACGCACATGCTGGTGTAAAAATTACCACTCGTCAGCATTTACGTAAGTTTTTCTTTAAAAATATTTTACCACCACGTCTGCGTTAGCGTAAGTATTTAGTAGAAACAAAGTATTTAGTAGAAACAATTTTTTGTAATTAAAAATATAGTAGCTTATTTTTAAAAAACAAATAACTATCAAAAAATATTTTCTACAACATTTCTTTTAGTAAAATTAAGAGGGGTAAAATTTACCATCACGTCATAAACTATGTCCCAAAATTTCACCTCGTCAGTTAAAGGTTAAGTCAAGTTGCATTTTGAATATGTATTGTTACTCGTTTGCTTGTAAGTTTTTGTTGTTTATGTATTACTGTTTTGTGTTATATATCGTATAGTTATGTGATTATGGTAATTATTATAGTGATTAATATTTTTATTTATATGGTTTATATATTTTATTCTTTTTAGTTTTTCTTGAAGATGTCATCCAATGGATGAGGAAATATTGAAAAATAAATAAATAATATAATAAAATTATTATTGACCTCGAGCTTGACAATTTATTTTTTAAACCGATTTAAGTAAGAAACAATTTCCAAATCTTTGTTTTTTTGTCTCCTAAAAAGAAAAAATTTTTAAAGTAACAAAATGTTACCAAAAGATATGTACTTAAAGAGCCTTTAAAAATCTCTTTCCAACAATACCAAACTTCCACATGGTTAAAAAAGCAAAAATACCCTTTTTCGACGACTTAAAATTCCGAAGTGTGCAAAAAGCCGAAACAGTTAGATTCTTCAATAAAATAGTAGTGTGTTCTCGGACCATATTGGACACAAGCTATGAGAATTTTGATACGACTTGGTCTGTTGCTTTAAGTTTTATTACAGGATGCTGATACAATTTGGTCATCAAAGAGATTTTTATTACGTTTTAAGCGTTTTTATTCGTTTTGAAATTTTAGTACTTTTTATTCGCTTTGATTTTTATAAAATATTTTTTAGATTGTTTGTTTCCAAATCTGGCCTCCAAAGTTATCAATCTCTTCGCAATTTTATTAAATTGTATATGAATTTTATTTCGGGACTACAGGCAAAACTCGATATATTTTCCTTTTCAAATTTTTTTGACTTAAAAATTAAAAACTCAAATTTTGTTTACCTCTATAGACACTGCCGCTTACATCATTAGGTTCACAATTTTTTGCAAATTTATTTAAAATTTTTTACAACAGGGTTAGGCAGGCCGCACCATTTAAAAAATGTAAAAAAGCGGACTTATGTATACTTTTGTGTAGAAGATTTCATAAAACAATCCCGAAACCCGTTCCACGGATCTTAAATGAGAACTACATATTGTGTAGTTAACTGTTTGTAGTTTAATAAAAAAGTTTTCCGTTCCATTTAAAAATAAAGGAAGATACATTTATTTTTCAAATAAACATCTATATTAACTTTTTTTATACATTTATTCGTAATAATTTACTATCATTTACCATTTTTTTTCAGTTTCATTTATTTTTTTCATTTGTTTGAAATTTAATAAAAATTTACCCACAAAACGGAAACTTGTGGTTTATTTGTGTCCGTAACAGTTATTACAAATTTAAATTTTGTTTGCAGTCTGTTTCAAAAAAAAATATTCAAACAATTTCAATTTGTTTTTTTATTTAAATTGGTTATATACAAAATGTTTCAATACAAATTACAAGAACTTCATAAACACACATACATATACAAATACATTCACACAAAAAGTGTTTATAGCTTCATATGCATACATATATTTTGCATTGTACGAGTATATTAAAAAAAAAAACAAAAAAATACAAAAACGGAAATAATTTCAAATAAATGAAAAAACAGTTATTTTTTAAGGATTGGTAGGTAACATTTTGACATTTATTTTAACTGATTTGTCAGTTGATTAATCAACATTTAAAAATAAATAACAAATGATATTTAATTTAAATGAAAATTAAGTAGACCGGTTTTTAAATGAAATATCATTTCTTTTAAATGATATTTTCAGTTATTTTAACTTAAAAACTTTTTTAAGTGTAGTTCCAAAACAGTTTCTAAGGGAACCGATTGTGTTTTGAAGACAAAACAAAATTGGTGTTAGAAGCTAGGAAAAGGATTATGATAGAGTAAAAGTTGTTCTAAAATTGATTACTTGCAATAGAAAATATGATGAATTGTAAAGAAAGTAATTTGATTTAACTATTTTGTATTTTACTATTTTGAATTTTGTGGTAGGAAATCGGTTTTTTTAGACGTTTTTTCATTAAATTTTTCAATTTTGAAAAATTATTAGTGTTTTGTTATTTTTAAATTTATGCGATTTAGATATTTTCTATCGAGTTTGGACTGTTGTAATGATATTTTTAGAAAAGAGTAATAATTTTATACAGTCCAAATAAATACAAAATAAATCAGCTCTTGTCATGAGTAAGTTTTTATATGGAAATATTTTATATTTACACGAAGATTAGTGACACTACTTTACAAGGAAAGAATAATAAGAGAGCCATAGTTTTTACCGGCACTTTCAGTATGTATTGTAACATTCGGTGAATTTATTTTGAGATAAGCTTTAGAAAAAAAAAAAAAAATTAAAAAGACAAATTGTAAATTTTGGCAGGTCGCAACAAAATTTGCTTACCTTAAGAGAGTAATTAATCTAAACCATAATTGAGAGATGTTTTATGTACTCATTGATTAGAAAATAAAAGGATAACGGGTTTTGGAACTATTCCACGAACGGGTTAAGCATGAATGCAGTTTTAACCATTTTAATTAAAGTAAAATAAATACAGCTGCGTGCTTTAAAGAGTTCCAGTACACAAAAAATATTTTTTTTTCTTTAACAAATTTCATTAGTTAAGACACATGCAAAAAAAAAAAAACAAAATATTTATACATTTTACTTGTTTCTCGACCATCGCAAAGTGTCCCTTAAGGTCCATTACAAATTTTGGAGAGCTCCACTCTACAGAGTGAATTCTGTTTTCTTTGCACTTACAAATTTTTGGTATCATGCCATTTCTATTTTAGTGCAATCGACTCTGCAGCATGGAGTACTCCATTATTGTGTATCTAGCTTTAAGCTAAAAACAAAAACCCACAAATAAAATCAGACAATACATAACGACCAGAAAAACAATTGGCAAATGACAATGACATGTAACAGATCATCAAAAACAGTAACAAAATTAAAATCATCAAATAATAGAAAAACAACTACAAACTACGACTACATAAAAATCCAAAGAAAAAAATCAGCAAAACAATCAACAAACTGTTAAAGACCAAGTTAAAAAACGAATACCAACAAGAATAAATGAAATAGAGAGCAATAAACAAAAAAAAAAAAAAAGAAGCTGAAACAAAACTTTACTGAAATGGCGAAAAACTTTTTGACGCCAAAGGGCAAATGAAGCACACACATTCTTATGCTACAGTATGACAAGACATGATGATACAAATGTTTTGTATGACAAAAAAAAATAATATAAGGGAAATATAAACAAGCTGTTTAAAGTCCATCCAAGTTCATATGTAGTACTATGGGACAGAATTTTGGTTTATTTCACACAGCTTAAACTTATCTCTTGTTTAGCACAACTTTTTTCACACGATTGCACTTCAAACGTTTTTTTTTTTTAATTCTGTTATAAATTAAGGCATACAAAATAATTCATGAATTTATTAGCACTTACAAGTCCGACATATTATGGCTGCACATTTTTAGACCTAACATTATGGAAACTAGAGTATTAATGCCCGTAATTTCAAGCAATAGATACTTACCGGTGCATACATGTAGATACCTACTGGTTTTTGTTCGTATACATGGTGGGTAACTAGACACTGGTAGGTATCTATTGCTTGAAATTACGGGCATAAACACCGAAAACCGTTAAAATGTTTTTTTTTTTTATTTTTTAAAAACCAACCTGCTTCGGTTTCTTTTCCTAAATTTGAATATTTGGTGTCATTTAACCGGTTTTCTATTTAAATATGTTTTTTCCCTAAATTTTTAACATATTTTCCACTATTTCAGATGGCGTTGCCAAACGGGACAACATATTCGCTTATTTAAAATAAAAATATTTGCATTACAGTCAGAAGTTATATTTGGTTATTAATTAATATAGTTGTTTAAAATAACAATTTTTTCAAACGAAATTATGTTCTCTCATTGATAAAATTTTTTAATTGAAAAAAAAAAAAAAAAAAAAAAAAAAAAATAAAATGTATAAAATTACTTAAGACTTCAACTTGGCGGCATGTGCTGCGTAATTTGAAAAAATTTTCTACCAACTTAAAATTGCGGGATTTACAACACATGGTTTGTGGGTTTAATAATTTTTATGGCATTTTAGAGGATTGAACAAAATAATATAAATAACAATTTTGATTTTTTGCTATGAAAATGTTGAAATTCGTACCAATAAACTTTTCTTTACTTTTTCAATATGAAAAAAAAGTTCAGCTAAAGTACATACACAGAAAGAAGTATCACAAAACTTTAAGTAATTAAAAATATGTATGAAAATTCAGATTTGATTTTTAACAAATTTTTGTTTGAAATATTTGTAAATTGTTACTTTTCATATAAAAATTCTTTGAAAATAAGAAGTTAAGTTACAAAAAAATAACAAAAAGTTTTTTGTATTCACAAATTTCTTTTTTTGTGACTTTTTAAAAATATTTTTTTTTGTATTGACAAAAATACTTTATGAAAGATGTTCAATATTTCAAACAAAATTTTGTAATTTTATTCTGTGTAGTATCCAAAGCTGCTAAAATTAATAAAATACTAAATAAAAATAATAAAATATAAATTTTAAAAGAATTTAAAAATTACAGTCAAATTTTTTCGTTACTCTAGTCGCTGATGCATCTAGTGTGCCCAAAACGCATTTATAATTTATTTTTTATTATACATACACTTTTTTTAAGAAAAAAATCGAATATAAAATATCAAAAAAAAAAAAAAAAAATACTTTATTAGAAATTACTTAACTCAAAAGTCTGAAGTTGGCTAGGCGGCTAGGTTGGCTTGGTGGCTGCATGATTAGCTCAATGATTTTAACTCTGTACATTATATTATTTCACAGTCCTTACAATGTAGGGAACCTCGACCATGTGAAAATCTTGTAAGCTTATAATTTTTCTATTTAGGACTTCAATTAAAGAAAAACAAAAAAAGTAAACAATTTTAATCTTCTTTATATTTAACCCACAGTGCGTAGGCAAAAAGAGAGACAACATCCAATGAACGGCAGTGACAATGACGCCGCGATTGTCACAACAAGATAAGATGTATCACAGTTAAACTCTGTTAAAGAGAGCAATTCGCATAGCAGACAAACTAACTAACAAACGTCGGTGTATGTGTATGTGTGATGGTGGTCTGTGTTCTTTTGCTAGACATCGTTTTGGGGTGTTGATGATAATGATGAGCTTTCATGAAGTGTGGCAAAATTTATGGGTTTTAATGATTACTAGACTATAGAAATATTTAAAATCCATAGAGGGGTTATATAAATACCATAACAATTTAAGTTAAAGTGATAATATACAAAACATTAAGCTTATCTTACACTCAGAAAAAAAAGTTAGTAGAAAAATTTGTAAACGGTTTTCAATCCCACTCTACTATTTTTGTACTGATTTTTAGTTAAAAATTATTATTTAGCAAATCTTTTTGCTATTTACATTTTACAAATTACAGAATTTTTACAGAATATTTACAAATTTTTGTTGCTAATTTCAGAAATCATTTTACAAATTTTTGAAAACAGATTTGCTAAAATTAGCAAAAAATATTACTAATTTTAAAAAAGTGGTTATTGAAGAAAATGTTATTTCTAGTTAAAACTTACACCTACAAACTTTAATTTCCTTAAAATGTTACATAGATTAAGAAAGGGATCGGAAGTGAATATACTGACTCATGTGTAAAAATAGCACATCCAATTAAATTAGCACTAAAAAGTTTTTTTTAGTTCTAAAAATCAGCCCTAAAAACAGTTAAAATTTAACCTTAAAAGTAAAAAACAATTGACCAAAATATTTTTCAAAACAGAAATTACCAAATTAAAACAATATGATTAATTCGTTTTTTTTAAAATATATTAAAAATTTTTGATGCTCGATAAGAAAAATAAATTCAAAGCTTTTTACTAATATTAATAAAATTTAGTATTTTTTTTTTTTGCTGATTTTAGCAAACAGATTTTAAATTCCACTTTACAAAAAGTCTACTAAAATTTAGTAGCGGCTACTAATTTTTCTACTAATTTCATTGTACTACACGCCAGCAGACATGTGTTGCTAAGATTAGCAAAAAATACCGCTGGGCAGAATATCCCGTAATAACAGCAAAATTTTCAGTTGCCATTACAGACTTTTTTTGGTGAGTGTATATTGTGTTGTATTGCTTTGCCTGTGTAAAAGAAAATTTATTTACGTATTTTGAATTTAAGCTGAAGTTTTCATTAGCATTTGCTACTTTACTCATACTTGTATAATTTAAAACAAACACGCAAAGAAAAAACATGGTTGGGGCAATCATATTCGAAGAGCATCATATATTTTTGGGTTTATGATTGTGCGAACCATAGTCGTACTATAATCTGGTTATCATATGATGATAATAAAATTACCATATTTTTACCATAAAATGGTCCCTACAGTTATATTATGATTAAAAAATTACCATATTATAGTCCTAAATAAACATGTTATGATATTGAATTTATCATAATATGATCGCATGTAATCGTAATTTACTCAAAATGTTATATTATAGTCCCTCATAACTATATTTTGATTCCTGGATTATGATACTGTGATTCCTAATCTAAGAAAATTTCTTAAGGGAAAAGCTCTTTAAATTTAAGAACATTTCCTTTAGAAATGTTTTTTCTAAAAAAAATTGATATTAAGAACTTTTTGAAGAAAAATTGTTAAGGAAAAAATCAACGATTCTGAGAAGTTTTCTCCAAAGAAAACTTTGATTCTGTAATTTTTTTTTAATTTTTAATGACTTTTTTTTAATAAAAAAATCTTAGATTCGAACGACATTTTTGAAATTTTTTTTAGAAAGTTCTTTGAATCTAAGTATTTTTCATGACGAAAAGTCTTCAGAATCTATGATTTTTTCTTTAATAGAAAAGCCTTAGAATCTAAGTTTTTTTGGAATATATGAACTTTTTTTTAAGAAACAGTTTGAAGAATCTGAGAAATTTAGTTTAAGGGAAAGTCCATAGAATCTTAAAATGTTTTTATCAGATAAATTATATATAAAACCTTTTCGTGCAAAAAATCTTTTTATAAAAAATATTTTACTAATATTGTGAGAATTTTGTACAAGAAATGAATTAATAAACATATGTTTTTACCCTTTGATACCCAGACACACAATTGTGAGCTTTAATGTCAGAAAAATGAAAATATTTTTAAAACTATGTAGTTGGTCAATTTGTATAAAATTATTTTTTTGAGATTCTTAACAAAACTATTTTCACAGAGACTTAATTCGTTTTCGAGATATTTTTTCGTGCTTGGATCTCAAAGGGTTAAAAAATTTCCAATTATTTTTCTATTGAAAAGAGTTAAAAAATTAAAATCTTTAAATACAATATTTTTGACAATGAATTGATTAGTGTAAATAATATTTTATTTATAAGGAATTTTCGAAAAACCCTCTTAAAAAAATCTTCTAAAACTAAAAAAATTAACTGGATCTAAATGAGTGAACTGATGAAATGTTTTAATGCCATATTAAAGGTATTTTCTACCCATCTGATTTTGTAGTAAAAACAAACTGACTAAACTGATAAAATTTTGATTTTTATGAAAACAAGACAATATTATGAATGTTAATGTCAAAGTCATGTTTTATTTGATATATAATTATTTATTGATTGTTGCCAGCATTTTATCGTTGCATAATTATCATATTTTTTTCATAGTCAGAATTTTTGTTACCACAGTATAGTTACAGTCAATCATGTTATAAAATAGAAGGTGGCAATCATAAAATAGTGAAATATTTACTAAAATAATGATGGTAGCGACCATGTCGATTGTTAGAAAACCAATAACTTGATTGTGACAACCATACCCGATTGCAGCAAGCACAATATAGTAGCAGTGATCATACTGCAACCATGTTTTTTCTCTGCGTGCAGTTACTGTAACACTTCATTGAAATTTTGTTGGCTGGTAAGAGTTTTGCGTTATCCTATAACCAGAAAAATATCCGCAGGTTGTAACCAAACATCAACATTTAACAAATATATATGTAACTACTTATATAGATATATGTATATATATGAATAAATAAATATAAAATGAGCATTCATTTAAATGGGGAAAAGTTTTTTTAGGGTCTCTTAAACTTAAACCAAATGCAGACATATAAGGCTTATGTAATTTATATGTTAGTTACACATGAAATAAATAAGGAAGAAGATGTGATATATAAATTTTGTTTAATTACAACTTTGCTTAAAACTGAGATGTACTATTATAGAAAACTAGAACGTTAACAATGTGTGTGTCTAGTAGCCGCTAATATGGGAGGTCTACCGACGTAGGCCCTGCAGAGGGAGTATAAACGATAAACCGATCTGATTCCCTTTCCCCATTCCTTCTTAGAAAGTAGTTAATGGCTCACCTCTCGATAATTTTCGTGATTTATTTAGAAATATTGACTAATTATTGTTTGAAACCTAATCACAGGGTTGGTTAATAAACAAAATAAACTATTTTAGTTCAACTCTAATTATACAAAAAACGTTAAAAACAAAACAAAAAACTAAGTTTTGAATATAAATCATCGTAAATTATTTCATAACATCCCGACCGCTGTGTGTCGATCAGGGAGACTACCAATGCCTACGCGTCTCATTATAATCACAGATCATAACTACATCACCAATCTGATTGGTGCCACTTTGTTCGGGAGGTTAACTCAGGGAGATACTCTAGAATCCATCTCTTCTAAAATGTTTGTTTTTACTGCTGTATTATTTGACATTGCTTTCTCAGACAAACTTTTGCATGTAAATCTGGCGTTTGTTGTAAAATTGCACATCCAATGAAAAAGTGAATGAAAGAACGAATCGATTTTCTGCTACCATTTCAATAGTTTGAGCACTGGTAATTTTACAGCAACTAACATTTTTTCATACACTGAATTATATTTTACCCCAGCTTTGTGACATATCACTTATTAAGCTATCATAGATTTATTACATTTGATCAATCGACCCTTGATTTCCCGTAGGGATATTACTTCATTTTTGCTGTTATCCGCTTCAAGTGAAAGGGAAATATATGTATCCTCCAGCCATAAACTAAAATCATGGTTCAAGGTGGTTTATTGAATATTTTGTCCACTCCTCTCGTATGTGAAACGGCAACTTATTTACCAACTTGTCTAAAACTGTAGGATTGCTCAGGTGCACGCAGAGAAAAAACATGGTTGCAATATGATCACTGCTACTACAGTGTGCTTGCTGCAATCGGGTATGGTTGTCATAACCATGTTATTAATTTTCTAACCATCAACATGGTCGCTACTTTATTTATTAAGTAAATATTTTTCTATTTTATTATTGGCACCTTCTAATTGATATCATCGTTGGCTGTAACCATACTGTGGTAACAAAAATTCTGACTATGAAAAAAATATGATAATTATGCAACGATAAAATGCTGGCAACAATCAATAAATAATTATACATCAAATTAAACATGAATTTAACATTTACAGTCATAATATTGTCTTGTTTTTATAATAACCAATATTTTATCAGTTCAATCAGTTTGTTTTTACTACAGAATGTCTTAAAAAACAGTCATATATTGTTTACTAAAACTGGACAAATATCAGATGGGTAGTAAATACCTTTCACATGTCATTAAAATATTTCATCAATTGACCCTTTAAGATCCAGTTATTTTTTTTTTTTGCTTTGGAGGATTTTTATTAAAGGGGTTTTATATTTACTTATAATATTATTTATACTAATCAATTCATTGCCAAAAAGATTCTATTGAAAGATTTTTTTATTTTTTAATTCTTTTCAATAAAAACAATTAGATTTTTTTTTAAAATATGTTTATTAATTAATTTTTTGTAAAAACTTCTCAAAATATTAACAAAATATTTTTTTAAAAGGTCTGTAGAACCCATGATTTTGTTTTTGTACGAAAAGGTTTCTTACACAAAATTATATGTAGATATTAATAAATTTATCTGATAAAAACTTTTTTAGATTCTATGGAATTTTCATTAAGATAAAATTCTCAGATTCTCCAAACTGTTTCTTAGAAAGAAAAATTCATAGATTCTGAAGACTTTTCATTATGAAAAATACTTAGATTCTAAGGACTTTTTCTAGTGGAAATATTATAAGATTTTAAAGACTTTTTCTTAAAAAAAAAAATTTTAAAAACTTTATAAAAATCTTAAAAATGTTTAACAAAAAAAGTTTTAAGTTTTTTTTTTTTAAAGTCTACAGAATTAAAGTTTTCTTGAAAGAAAAGTTCTTAAAATCTATGATTTTTTCCTTAACAATTTTTCTTCAAAAAGTCCTTAATATCAATTTTTTTTTATAAAAAACATTTCTAAAGGAAATATTCTTAAATTTAAAGAGTTTTTTCATAGTTTCTAAGAACTTTTCCTATAGGAAATTTTCTTAGATTATGGATCATATAATGATAATCCAGTTATCATAATATATTTATGAGGGACCATAATATATTAAAATTTTGAGCAAACTATGATTATGTGCGATCATATTATAATAAATTTAATATAACATGTTTATTTAGGACCATAATAATGTAATTTTTAAATCATAATATAACTGTAGGTACCATTTTATGGTAATTTTATTATCATAATATGATAACTATATTATAGTACGACTATGGTTGGCGCAACCATAAACCCAAAAATATATGATGCTCTTCGAATATGATTGCACCAACGATGTTTTTTCTTTGCGTGTGAGCTGTTGCATGTGCATTTATCAAAAATGCAGACAAATTTGACACTATTGTACTGAAGTTGACTATATCATACATTTTCTTTTCAGATATTGAGGGAAAAGAGCGCTCTTTAGCGATCTGGCTGTGGACGACCATAGTCAAAATCAAGTATACTGACAACATGATTTACGCTAATGGGGTGAATATAAAATGCCTCTACTTTGGCGCTGGCATCCCCTTTTAGAAATTTTTGTAAGCGAATTACATTTTTTAAATTTGAATAGTTATAATTTGCTGCAGTTTCCTTGTATGCGACGGTGACCATCATCCCAGAAATGTGGGGTAAGTCGAGTAGTTTCCGAAGTTGGCGGCACTCGGTCACAGATTGCAACTAGGGTATATTAAAAGGTGCACTTGTCGTTTGTATAGGTAGATATTACAGGTGTCACTGGTGACTGTGCTGTTGTATATATTTGCGTCGAACTTTGTTGCAAATAGAGTATTCAAAAACCGAAACCGAAAACCGGTTAAACGGTTTCTTTATTTTTAAAAACCGATCGGTTTCGAATATTTTGTAAATTCGAAGAAAACCAAAAACCGGTATTTTTTGTTCGGTTAACCGGTTTTTTAATTACATCACCAACTAAGTTATTTGGTCTCTTTTATTTTTTTCGAACACTGATTATCGTTTGTTTGGTTATGAAGATTTAGACGTAAGTCTGATAGATTCCGATAAAGACTTAACTTAGGATATTCCAAATTCAAATAGTTTAATTTCTGATCTAAATAACACAATAAACAGTATTCAAAATCCTAAAAGAGACTGTACAAAATCATTCATCATTATATGATGATTTTATATATCTTGATAAATGCGACAAAAGAACTGAAAAGTTGGAAAATTTATATAATTGTCTTTTGACTATTTGTCCAACATCTACTATTAGTGAAAGAGTATTTTCCACTTCTAGACTTATCAAAAGCAAACAGAAAAATCGTCTTAAAACGAAACATTTAAATTGAATATTATTTCTAAAATATTATTTTAGAACTGAAAAATTGATTTTCTTTTTACATATTTAAAATGTAATATTAAAAAAAACTTATTTAATGCCAAACGTTTTAAACGTTCAAATTACTAACGTACTAATTTTACCAATTTACAAACTTAATGATCTCTACTCATTTGATATGAATATAGTTTTATAATATTCATTTTTAAGATATTATATTAAAAAATATTCGTTTTAAGTTCATTTTTTGTTGAATTGAAAAACAATAAAAAATTAAATTTAAATGAATATATATGTATATATACATTTTTTTTTTCAAAGAATGTATTTTTTTATTTTTATTACTTTATATATTAATTTTGTTTTTTTTTTGTAATAAAAACAATTAACAAATTATATATAAGCTTTGTATTCAAATTAAAAAAAAAAACCGAAAAAACCGGTTGACCGGTTTTTTCTGCAAAAACCGAAACCGAAACCGGTATTTTAAAAATTCTGTTTTTCGAAGAAAACCGAAACCGTTTTTTTCAAAAGGCCGGTTTTTTGAATACTCTAGTTGCAAAGCATCGACTGAAGTCGGCAAAAATGGTACGGTAGTAATTGTCGGTGTAAATGATTGGGGAACACTATTGGGTAATGACGCTGATGGTGGGACAATTGATTGTGTGGTAAAATGAGATTGGGGCAAATGGCTGTGTGGCATAATATGGTTGATGGCGCAAACGAACGCACAGCAGTAAAGGGAAAATTATATTGGAATGGCATTGAGTACTCACATGTATTCAGTTTTTGTTGTTGCATCGGCGTTGTAGATGCTGGCGTGGTGGTTGTATTCGACATTGTATATAAGTTGCTGCACGCAGAGGAAAAACATGATTGGAGCAATCATATTCATATATTTTTGGGATTATGATTGTATCAACCATAGTCGTACTATAGTATAGTTATCATATTATGATGATAAATAACCATAATTTTACCATTACAGCGTCCCGGTAGGCTATTTGGTAGCGTGCTAATTTAACAGTGAGAGGGTCGTGGGTTCGATTTCCACCAGATGCTCTGGTCTGTGTTGGCTTCAACGAGCTCGGTTAGGGTACTACACTCACAATATATTTTTTCGTTACCAACTGTAGTTTATTTAAAAAGTAATACGTAAAGTTTGTTTTTAAATGAAGAATCAATCAGTCATTCATAAAACAAACTATAAAAATTTACAGACATTTAGTAGGAGTTTTTATTTTCTATTTATAAAAATGTAAATTCATATGATTCTTTTTTGTTTTTTTTTACCAAAATAGTTTCTATATATAAAAAATTATTTCAATAAAAATTACAAGAAATTATTGAAATAAACATAAAGAAAATAAAAATATATACATCTGTGCTGTGTTGCGTTTTGTAATTACAAAAACCACAAAAGAAGTTTTTTCTAACTTTTTGTCAGTAAAAAATTAATGTTTATTTTAAACGACTTTCTATTGTTTTTACTATTTTTGTTGGTTATTAAACAATGATTGAAAATAAACAACAAAATGGGCTGAATATAATGAAAAATTAGTAGTCCTCTTTTTGACTGTATTTCCGATGAATTAAATATGTATTTTAAGTTGTTTTTAACGAAATAATATTTTGAGTGTAGGATATAATTTGCAATTAATAAAAAAAATGTTACTATAATATCGTCAGATATATTATGATTCGAAGCTATGAAAAGGTTCTTTCAATTTAGGAATATTTCTTTAAGAAATATGTTTCTAAAGCAAAAACTTTATATAGAGAACTTTTTTAAGAAACTTCTTTGATTCTATGAACTTTTTCTTAAACAAAAAGACTTAAAAAAATTTTAAATTCTAAGGACTTTTTTAATAAAAAAAATACATTAAAGTACAAAAATTCTTAGATTATAAGGACATTTTTAAGATTTTTTTTAGATAGTCCTTAGAGTCTCAGAATTTTTTATGCAAAAAAAAGGTCTTCGGATCTATGTTTTTTAAGAATATATGAATTTTTATCTAGAAAATAGTTTGCAGAAACGTATTTTCCAATGCCTGCGCGTGTCATTGCAATCACAAATTATAACAACATCACCAATCTGGATAGGCTTAACTGGTTGGTGCCACTTCGTTCGGTTAAAACTTTTAATCCTATCTTGTCTTTCGCATATGAGAGATAAATTTGTCATTAATTTTCCTTTGATTGTAGGCCAAGCATTTTATTGGTCAAGGGCAGGAGGCAGATGATAAAAAACTTACTCAACAATGATCTTTGGAGAATATCGATTTTAGACTCAATGTTGTGTGATGAATCATAGGAATTTGGAGTCTTCAGTGCTATCTTTGGTATTGATATTAAGGAATCGGAGGCGTGTAATCTTCCTTTGATTAAGCGCGTTTTTGAAATGTCGAAAATAGCATTAAAATATCTAGGAATTTCGAAAATGTACAAGAACACTCAGAATATTATGTAGTTAACTGTTTGTAGTTTAATAAAAAAGTTTTCCGTTACATTTAAAAATAAAGGAACATACTTTTATTTTTCAAAGAAATGTCTATATTAACTTTTTTATACATTTATTCGAAATAATTTACAATCATTTACCGATTTTTTTCAGTTTCATTTATTTTTTTCATTTGTTTAAAATTTAATAAAAATTTACCCACATAACGGAAACTTGTGGTTTGTTTGTGTCCGTAACAGTTATTACAAATTTAAATTTTGTTTTCTGTCTGTTTAAAAAAAAATATTCAAAAAATTTCAATTTGTTTTTTTATTTAAATTGGTTGTATATATACAAATACATTCACACAAAAAGTGTTTATAGCTTCATATGCATACATACATTTTGTATTGTACGAGTATATTAAAAAAAACAAAAAATACAAAAACGGAAATAATTTCAAATAAATGAAAAAAACATTTATTTTTTAACGATTGGTAGGTAAAATTTTGACATTTATTTTAACTGATTATATCATTTGTTTCTTACGGATGTGTCTGTTAATTAATCAACATTTAAAAATAAATAACAAATGGCATTTAATTTAAATGAAAATTAAGTAGACCGGTTTTTAAATGAAATATCATTTATTGTAAAGGATATTTTCAGTTATTTTAACTTACAAACTTTTTTAAGTGAAGTACCTCACCCCATATACTATTGTTAATGTACAATTATTTATTTTTTTATTTATTTTATTAAACATGTAATTACAAATTATATCTTAATACCCTAACCGAACAGTAGCAACGAAGGCTTTCGGCTCATTGTAGCGACAACAGACCAGAGCCTCTGGTGGGAATCGAACCCACGACCCCCGTACTGATAAGCTAGCACACTACCATCTAGCCTACCGGGGCGCTCAATGTACAATTACGGAAAAATCTTTAAAGTATATTTTGGAGCTTTAGAAGCAGGGTCGAATAGAGAGTCGGCTCTTATTAATGACATTAGGGTATTCTTTTTTGATTTATTGGAGCACCGTCGGAATGTAAGTTGTGTGATATTACCATGGGAGGTGTTTTGCTGAGATTGGCGAACTTATATATCGAGCCCTGATTTTCGTTCAGATTACTTTCTTATCCAGTAGAGTTGATCTGATTGTGGTCGATGGTGCAGTGAACCGCACAACGCATTACAGGGAGAATTCGTCCATATGTCGGACAATTTGTATGTGGAATAAACCTTCTGCAGAAGTCTTTCCTGACACAAATAATATTTAAAGAAGTTCAAGTCTAATATCCATAAACACTATTCCCACTTTCCTCCCACCCATAGCTTATTTAATTGACATTAACACAATGCACTACATTTGAGAGTTGATTTAGGAAAAAACAGTGGAAACTCTGGGTCCACGATATAGGCAATATACACCCAGAAATCGGATTCGTGCTAACGACCTACTACTACTATTATCACAATCAAATTGGTTTTCAGTTGTCACTACCATAAAATTCGTTTACCACAACCGAACCATTCGATTGGCTAAAAATTCGGTTGTCAGCACGAATTTGTGTTCTCTGTGTATGCATCACCATTTTTACTTTCTCTTGTACGGCTAAGGGAATACGTGTAGATTATTTTCTTCACCTTTACAATACATCCTAAGTACATTAAGATGTAAACAATTTATCTAGAAGAGTCGGCCTTAACTTAAAATAAAAAGACTATTTTGGAAACTTAATTTTGTTTTTTTAATTTATTAAAACTATTTTAGTTATAAATATTTTAACCTTTTTTTTTTTTTGCTAAAAAAAACTTTAAGTTGCAGCCATCTACATATTGATCCTAAAAAGAATCAGAGCATTAGATTTCCGTAAAAGTTGCCACCCATAATAAAAGTTTGTACATCACATACTTTATATATAATTTTCAAATAGAAAATATTTTATAAAGTACCATATGCATTGAGTTGTTTGCAAAACTTTTGGTTGTTGGTGTCACTTTGAAAACTAACATCATATGTCCACAAATTTGTTCATTACAAACAACTGAAAGGAAAAAGTTTTTCAAATAGTAAACCAAAAATTCACACAGACATACGGAGATGTCTTATGGTAAGAAAATAGTAACATAGCATATGAGACAATTAAAATCAGGAAACATTTTAATCTGCTTAATAAGGTATTTTAAAGATGCATACAAAACGTTCAATATAAGGACCAAATAGAAACATAATGTAAAATATACAGACTGATAGATACAGGCAAACTAACATGTATTTAAGAAATACACACTTGTATTAATATACCTCTGTGTATGTTTCTAAAATGGAGCCCTGTTGTGGATTGCATCTTACAACACAAAGCTATCATAACCATCCGTCTGTTTGAAAAGAGCCTTTTACAAAAAAAAAAAAAGAAAAAAAATAGAAATAGAAATAGAAATAATATATAAAAGGTATGAATGTATTTTATTTAAATTCTATTTGGCTGTTCTTTTCTGTTTTTGGTTTAATTCTTTTTGGCATGGTCTTCCTTAGTTTTTTTATGCAGTTTTTTTTTTTAGGATTTTAACATTTTTTTGTTTGTTTTATTAACATTTGCACACATTTAAGAAAATATTGAGCGGGCATTAATTTTTAGACTTTAATGCGTTACACAAAATTTAAAAAATTTTGTTTAAAACTACAAATTCATGAAGAGACTCAAAAAAATATACAACTATGTTTAATCGAACGATTTCAACAGGGTGGCTCAAAAATATTGACCCTATATTATTTTGCTATATCTTTAAGGGATTATATAAAGTTAGGAGGCATCAAAAAATTGATTTTTAAAGAATTTCTCTGGAAAAGAAATTTAAGAAATTTATTAAATAATTTATTAAAGCAAAAAATTATAAAATAATGGTATATTTCAAGAATCTTAAGAATTATTTTAAAAGCCCCTAAACGAGGGCGCTTCCAAAATTAGTTGACCTGACGTATAGTCCATCTATGTGTTAAAATTTGAAACTGATAGCTTCAGCCGTTTCTCAGAAATCTTGCGTACTGACTTTAAAAACACAGTTCTTAAATATTTATTTAAATATAAGGCAAGAAATGTAACGCATCAGTGCCCCAAATAAAAATCTTGTTTCAGATAGAAATGGGCCTCATCGCTTATGATAAATTTCGACAAAATGTCGTATAAACAAAGATGTCACACACGCATAGGAAAACCATGGTTGCAACATGATCACTGCTACTATATTATGCTTGTTTCTTTCGGGTATGGTTGTAACAATCAAGTTCTTCGTTTACAAATAGGTTTCGGTCATCAATATGGTAGCTACCATAATTATTAAAATAAATATTTTATTATTTCATGATTGCCAACTTTATAACATGCTTGGCTGTAACCATACTGTGGTAACAAAAATTCTATAAAACAAATATTATAGTTATGGAACTATAAAATGCTGACAATAATCAATGTACACTTAGAAAACAGATTCGTTTCTGCTCACCGATTTTGTTGCCAATCGAATTGTAGCGGTTACGTCAACTCTATTTAAATTTCATGCAGTATCGTTTGGTATAAATGAAAAATTCGGTTTTAAAAATTTTTATTTTCAGTTGTGATCACCAAAATAATAAAATAATATATTTCAGTATCTAAAACTGAAATTAAAAATATTTTACATTATTCCCAAATAAAACACATGCATAATTTTTAAATTTTTTTATTATTAAAATAGAACTTTTTACATGAAAAGTTGCATGTTCATTTGCTTGAAAAAACTGTACATATATTCAGCTGCCTTCGTTTTACTATAAACTCCAAATTCTGAAAGTTTCTCTGAATCTAAGTGAGAACTATTAGAAAAGTATATTTTTCAAGAAAAAATCCTTTGGAAAAGTAAGAGTGATTTGATTTTAACATATTTTTATCTCGTAAAATCCCTTGGGCTTTCACTTTTATAAAATTGACAAGCTGCATCGTGTGTATTGGTTCAAAGCATCAGGCTCAGGCATTCATTTCGAATTTTGAAATAATTTAGCTACTAGGATGTTTCTTTTTACGCATGTGTTAATTGTTTTGCAGCTTAAAAAAAAACACAAAATTGTTGTAAATATTGACAAAAAAAATAAAAAAATATTTTTATATTCTTATTACTTATTCGAAGAATCACTTCTGTTTCCTAATTTTGATTTTGTTTTCCTTTGAAATTAAATATTTTCTTTTATTGGAAAAAATTTATGTATTTGATATTTAATAATTATTTTAGTTTTCTTCGATCTTCTATATTTATAAAGAGTGTCCCAACGCAATTTTTAAATCTGGCAACATTCGAAGTGTCATTGTTTGACATTTGAACAATTGTTATTGTTTGCTAGTAGAAGGTACGAGGTTAGTAAAAATGGAGCGCTACACGAATGAACAACGCATTCTCATTGTGAAATTGTTTTACCAAAATGGTGAAAGTTTTGCGGCTACAGTTCGCAAATTGCGATCAATTTGGGGTCACAATAATGCTCCAAAAGAGTCAACTGTAAAGAGATTAATGGATAAATTTGCCGAAACTGGGTCTGTTAGTGATGTAAAGACAACAACGCGCCATCGACCAGGTCGATCGACCGAAAATGTCGCAGCTGTACGTGATGATGTCGCTCAAACTCCATCCACCTCAATTCGACACCGAGCTCAGCAAATTGGTGTCTCCAAATCCACTTTGCAGCAAATTTTGACGAAAGATTTGCATCTTCATGCATACAAAGTTCAATTGCCTCAGGAATTGAAGCCAGCTGACCATGGACAGCGAAGGGAGTTCGTTATTTGGGTATTGGAGAGACAACATGAAAATGCTGATTTTTCCGATAAAATCATCTTCAGTGACGAGGCCCATTTTCATCTTGATGGCTTCGTCAATAGGCAGAATTGTCGCATTTGGGGTGAGGAAAATCCTCGAGTGATTCACGAGAAGCAAATGCATCCTCAACGTGTCACTGTGTGGTGTGGTTTTTGGGCTGGAGGAATCATTGGACCTTTTTTTTATGAAAATGAGGCAGGTCAAGCGCAAACAGTCAATGGTGTTCGGTATCGTGAAATGATAACCATTTTTTTCTCGCCTAGAATTGAAGAAGTGAATGTGGAGGGCATGTGGTTCCAACAAGACGGCGCCACATGTCATACAGCCAGAGAAACAATTCAATTGCTGCATCAGTCATTTCCCGGTCGTGTTATTTCGCGTTTTGGAGATCAGAATTGGCCGCCTAGATCGTGCGATTTAACACCATTATATTTTTTTCTTTGGGGTTTTTTGAAGTCGATGGTTTACGCGAATAAGCCGACGACGACTCAAGCCTTAAAAGAGGAAATTGGACGTTGCATTAATGAAATACCGCAGCATTCATGCAAAACGGTCATTGAAAATTTCATTAAAAGATCGCGTGCATGCCAGCAAAGCCGCGGCGGCCATCTGTACGATATATTGTTCCATACATAACCTCATTCTGTCTACTTTACGATATAATAAAGTTTCACGATTTTTTTTAAATATCTGTGTTTTATTTAAAATTTAAAAATTGCGTTCTTCTTGGGACACCCTTTATAACTTATGCTTTATAAGTAATGAAGGGTGATTTTTTTATTTGAAATATGAACACATGAATTCTTTTGGAAGTGTCTTAGAATTACACCAAAAAATCCTAAAAGAATGCCAACTGAAGTTAAGGAAGCAATGAAAGAAGTTCTGTGACTAGAATGACTATCATTTTTTTTTTTTTTGCTGGGAACATATTGGTCTTAAAGGAAAATTTTCCTTATGGATTTTAGGTAACCCATATAATCTAGGTGCAACAGATATATTTGTCTTAAGTTTGTTCTTTTCCAAAGATGTTATAATCTTTAATTTGAAAAGATCTTCAACTAAATTATTATTTATTGTCTGTAATTTGTTTGTTGGATCCCTATTTGATAATCTGTATGTAGTAATATTATCCACAATATCATTCATTCTCAAAATATAATCACACTTATGCATTGCCACAGTGGTATTTCCCTTGTCTGCATTTAAAATAAGTAGATCCTTATTATTTTTTAAGAATTTTTTAGTTATATCCACCTTATCTAACAAAAATTTATCCCTATTCGTTAAACTTTCCCTATTTAAATGGCTACTTAAAATATTTGTAAATTTATTCCTCGCTATCTCTTGTTCCTCTGTTCCTGTTAAAGTTTTTATAAAGTCCTCACCATCTGCTATCATTTTCAAAACCGGAAAATTCTCTCTTCTGACTGGGAGTGCGTGTTTTCGTCCCAGTGAAAGAATCCATTCTATTACATCAGTGGGAATGTGAAAGTTCGATTTATTCACAAACCATTTTCTTTTATACTTAATATCTAATTCTTTCTGTTGTAAATTGATAAGACAATTAAATTATTATTAAATTATATTATGTTAAATGAAATGTATATAAAATATTTTTGTTCATGTAATATTTTAATTTTTCAAATATTGTTATTTTTGTTTTCTGTGATATTTTTATTTTTTAATATTGACAAAAAATAATTTTTGATTTACCGCCTTTTTTAAAAAAATTGTTATATATAAGTTTTCAGTTTATAATTTTAATTTATTAATTATAAAAAAACACAATTTCCCCTGAAGAAGTCACCCAATGTGGTGACGAAGTATTGGGATAAAGAAAGATTTATAATTAAATTTTTTATAAATAAAGGATCTTTGGCTCAATAAGGAATATAATAATGTATTTGATATTTTTTATATTTTTGAATTGACAGTATATTATAAATTAAACATTTAAAATATTTTGTTACTATGAATTTTTAGAAGATACTTATGACACATTATAACTTTTGTTATGGTTGGGTGTACCGATAATTTCAATAATCAAATTTTTTAAATAGTAATTGTTGTGATTGGCAATTATTGAATGTTTTGGCATTAATTTGGTTATAAGAAAAATCAGCAACAATAAGAACAGTTTAGTCATCTTAATAAAGAACATTTTTTACTTGGAATAAAATTAGTGGTTTTGCAAATGACCTTTAATGGTTTTAACCGATTTCCAACTAAACAATTTTCTGTGTGTATATAATTATAAATTAAATAAAGCACGAATTTTATAAAAAAAAAAATTAATCTGTTCAGTCACCCATTTAAAAATGATAATATATGAACATTTTCACTTGAAGGATTTTATTTTTAAAATTGTCTTTTATAATATAATAACATTATAATTTACACTAATCAAATCATTGTCGAAAGAATTCATTGTAAAAAGATTCTATATTATGATTTTATTTTTTTTAAACAATAATAATTTTTCTTTTTTAAAAAAAAAAGTTTGTTAATTATTAATAAATATTAATAAAATATTTTTTCTTAAAGAAAAAGTCTGTAGAGCCCAAGAGTTGTTTTGTACGTAAAAGTTTCTTATACAAAATAAAAGATTTTTAGAAATTTTGTTATTAGTAACATTTTTAGATTCTATTGAATTTTTCTTAAAGTAAAGGTCTCAAAATCAGCAAACTGTTTCTTAGATAAAAATGCATATACAGGTTGGTTGAAAAGTTCCTGCGCTCGAAATGAAAGAATACTGTTTTTGTTACGAAATATATTTTTTTATTCAATATAATCTCCTAGAAGCTCAATACACTTGTTCCAATGATCTTCCAATAATTTTATCCCATCCTTATAATGGTTTTCCGGAAGCTCTGCAAAATAACCGTCTACGGCTGCTATGGCCTCTTCATTCGACGAAAAATGCTTTCCAAGAAGGAATTGTTTGGGATTTCTGAAGAGATAGTAGTCACTGGGAGCCAAATCTGGTGAATACGGTGGATGTTCAAGCAATTCGTACTTTAATTCTTTGAATTTAGCCATCGTAAAAACATTTTTGTGAGCAGGTGCATTGTCTTGATGAAAAATGATTTTTTTCTTCTTTAAACCAGGTCTTTTCTCACGAATTTTTTCATCCAGCTGATCCAAAAGGCTGCAATAATATTCAGAGTTGATTGTTTTACCTTTCTGAAGATAATCAATCAACAAAATTCCTTTGGCATCCCCAAAAACTGATGCCATAACCTTCTTTGCTGATCGTTGTGACTTCACCTGCTTTGGAGCTGAACAACCAGCTTCAGTCCACTGTAAACGTTCTTGTTTCAATTTAGGATCATGGTGGTAGATCCAAGTCTCATCCATTGTTATAAAACGACGCAAGAAGTCGGTTTTATTCGGCTTAAAACGCTCCAAATTACGCTGAGAAATTTGTTTTCTATCCAGTTTTTGTCGAATTGTTAATGTGTGCGGCACTAACTTTCCAAACAGTTTTTTCATACGTAATTCTTCATGTAAAATATGGAGTACTCCGTTGTCTGAGATGCCTATGGCATTAGCAATTTCACGCTTAGTCAAACTTGGATCTTCACTAACCATATTATGTACCTGCTCAATGATTTCTGCTGTGGTTGCAGTTTTTGGTCGTCCTTAGCGGGGATCGTCTTTAAGGCTGGTACGACCACGTTTAAATTCACCAGCCCAAAATCCAATTGTGCGTTTTGAACCCTTCAAAACAAAGAATCTAATGACTGCACGATATTCAGTTTTTTCCATATTAAAAAAAATCAATGACACGTCAACTCCAAATGGCTTGTAAACAAAGAAAGAATTGACAGAATGACTTGCAACTTTGCATGTGTTCTCAGGACAGTTATACCAACTTGAGAAAAAAAAGTTTGGAGCTAGCAGTGCCATCTCTTGGTGAGCGCAGGAACTTTTCAACCAACCTATATATTCTTAATAAACTTACATTCTAAAAGCTTTCTTTGAATGAAAAATTTTTAGATTTCGAGGACTTTACTTCATAAAAAATATTTTGATTCTAATGACTTTTTCTGGTTGAAATATTATTAGATTCAAAGGAATTTTTTTTAAGGAAAATGCAGAGACTCTAAGGACTATCTAAAAAAATCTTTAAAATGTCCTTAGAATCTAAGAATTTTTCTAGTAGAGAATGTCCATAGAATCTATGTTTTTATTGGAAAAATTCTTACTTTTTAAAAATATTTTTGAAGTATTTTTATTTAAAAAAATCCATAGAATAGAAGAAGTTGTCTTGAAAATCTGTTTAGTATCAAAAATTTTTTGGGAATATCACATCTTAAAGAAATATTTTTTAATTTAAAGGAATATTTCATAGTTTTAAATCATAATATACCTGAAGGGTGCATAAAATAGTAAAATTATGGTTAATTTATCACCAACTACGGTTGGCACAATCATAGTCCCTCTGCGTGGAATATTTGACTTTTGTTGTGAAAAATACTGTTGTGAAAATACATGTGGTGAAAAATACTGGTCATATTTACCAATAGGACTTTTGCTGCTGTATAAACTAAGCCTGCCCTCTCGGCAGTTAGGTTAGTTTGCCCTTTCTAGGTAAAAAAAATTGTATTAGTTTTTGAATACCATTGAGAGAAATTTTATGATAGCAGAACAATGCCAAATCGGACCAAAATATGTGGAGAAGTTGTGCTTATTCAAGAATGACTTGTCACATCTCCCAATAGATTGTCTCACAAGGAATGTTTTGGAAAATGTTTTTTACTTATTGATCCCATATTGTATTTTCACATTTTCTCTTGCATCAGCAATATATTCGGACATTATAAGTGCCTTCCTATTACACATGTAAGTAACTACATTTTTCTATGTGTGTCGGTAAGTGCCAGTCCAAATACGTATGTGTAAATTATAGCTTTTGGTTTATTTTTGCGGTAAGTTTTAATTCTACAACAGCAAAAAACAAATCTTTTAAAAGATGCACAAAAAAGCAGAAAAAAAAAGAAAATTAAAATAGGAAGAACCCAACTCCCTTGTCTAGCAACTAACAAAATTGTTTAAATGGTTTCCTGTTCTATACTTCAATCCAGCAACAACCAAACCGACTTACTAACTAAAAAGTCGTTGCTGTTTTCCAGAGCATAACATCAGAAACAACACTTAAACACTTAATTGTTAGCTCAGCATGTAACCATGCTGCAGAACGATGAATTTGCTAAAAAGTTGTAAGTAATTTACTTTTGTTTTACGTATGCAAGAGTATTTCAACACAAACTGTCCCAATTGTGAGCAGTCAAAAAAGCTTGATCCAAATAATGATGGTATTATTTGAAAATTCTAAATCAAGTTTTTGTTATGCTTATTATTTCTTTAAATGTTAAAAATTCAGCATAATAAATTGTTTACTGAAAAAAATTCACATTGATCACATTAGAACACAACTCTTTAAATAATGCAATTCGTATATTCTGTGGTTTTGGCGGAATATGGACGTTTATGCACTTAAAGTTTAGTTGTTTTTGTACATAAATAAAATTATTTACACATCCAACTATAGGCATGTATGTTTATTGTTTAACATATACATATGCATTAAAACTCTTATTTATATATTTATTTAATCTTTTATGCTGCCAATATTTTTTTTTATTTTCATAATATAAAAATAAAAGGATTTAATAAACTTTAAGATTTAATAAACTTTAAGATTTATTCAAAACAATGTACAGTATAGTGCGCACTCTAAAAAATGTTTGTAAATAAACTACAATAAAATGGTTAATGTTTTATGTAATATTACGAAAATTCGGTAAATATAAACAAAAAATGTCTAAAAATGTTTTGTACACACTTTCATATACAATAATACACACCAGAAGTGTTTTAAGACATAATGTGCTTAAAATTAAACACTTTGTGCCTAAAATTAGTATTATTTTGTTAAATTAAAATTTTACGCACAAATTTTGTTAATATACTAATTTTGAATGGTAATAAATAATTTGACATTTGGATATTGGAATATATTAAAAAAATAAAAAAAAGCTGAAAACGAAAATTAATTATTAAAAAATTTATAAATATAATATTTGTGAATGTTGTGAATTTAAATTCAAGATGACCATCATGACAGCGCATACCTATTAAGAATATATTATGTATTATATTTATAATTCATTATTATTAAAACATACACTCTAAAAAATGCTTGTATAATTACTACTATAAAATGGGCAAAGTTTTATGTAATATTACGAAAATTCGGTAAATATAAACACCAAATGCGTAAAACTTTTTTGTGCACGCTTTCAAAAGCAATAATACACACACGCAGTATTTTTAGACACTATTTGTTTACAATTAAACACATTATGCCTAAAATTATTATTGTTTTGTTAAATAAAAATTTTACGCACAAATATTGTAAATATACTAACTTATAGTAGTAAAAAAATATGACATTTTGAAATTGAAAAAAAAATCGATGAAATTTTCAAACCTTAAAATTAGATTCATTAGTTTTTAAAATTTATCAATTATTTGGAATTTCTAAACAATAAGTTTCTTGTTTTTATTTTTGCTGTGAGTTAACAAAAAATAAAATTATGGTTTTTATTGGGAATTACTAAATAATAAATTTATTGTTTTTTATTACAAAACAAAAATTTTTTTGCTTTATAATTTTTAATATCATGGTAGAAAATGTGCGCATTTTTGTAGGATTTTTGCGCATTTCTATGTACATTTACAGGAAAATCGTGTTTCTTTACGCACAAATTTGGTGAACTTACTCTTTAATTTTAAAATTTCGTTGAATTTTTACGAACCTTTAATGTAATTTTACCTATTTTGTGTTCATCAACTTACGCATACTGTGTGTATTTTTTTTTTCATTTACTCACACAGAGTAAATTTACCCAACTTATAGCAGGAGTACAGTTTCCTATTATAAGTTGGGTAAATTTCAACAGAAATTCATTAGAATGTACATACATGAAATAAATTTATTCTTTCAAAAAAATATTTTTCTGCAGTTTAATTTAAACCATGCGTTGGTAAATATACGCATTTTTAATATATAATTACGCATATGGAAATGCATTTTTAGGCATTTCATGCGTATGTTTACTCTTCAAATAGGTTTTTTACGCACAATTTCAGTAAATTTTCGAATTACTTTTAAAATTTCATTTAATTTCAATGTAAAATTACCCATTATGTGTGTACCAACTTACGCATAATGTGTGTACTTTTTTTCGTTTACGCACACAGAGTAAATTTACCCAATTTATAGTAGGAGTACAGTTTCCTACCATAAGTTGGGTAAATTTCAACAGAAATTTATTATAGTGCGGGCAAAAAGAATTTTTGATAACAACACAAATACAAAGATAATATTTAATCTGAAAAAAATAATATCTTTAGTAAAAATATCTATTTTTTTAAGAGTTTAATTTAGATTTTATACCCTTAATCAATTTGTAGTGTTGAATGCTAATATTTTTTTAATATTATTTTAAATACAGTGGACCGCAAAAGTAAGGAAAGAGCAACATACTTTTAGGTTTGCTGTATTTTTTTTTATTTAAGAAAAAAATTACTAAGAAAATACTCAATAACGCAAAAATAAATAATAATAATTCAATCTAATTAAAGAATAAAGAACTTAATTTTATTACCCCAGAACAATACATAAAATATTACTGTAACAACTGAAATTGGCGACGCAAAATAAGGAATATTCATTTAAAAAATTTACAAATATAACGATAATTTTACCTCTTTAGTATTTAGTTGGATATCGTTTATTGTATAATACAGTCTGTAATCGTTCATTCATTCCTCGATTTGGAACAGAAAACTACTCGAACGAAAGCCAGTCACTCGAACTCGAATAAATTTGGATTTCTCTATTTCGAAAACCTTCGATCGTCTTTACTTACGTGTGTTAATTTTTGTTTCTTACGCATTAACAAATCACAGCGATGCCAGATCATATATTTTGAGAATTTGTTACAATTTTCTTTAAAAGTACCAAAAATACTACTAAACTGCCTAAAGATAAAAACAACCATGTTTAACAGTGATCAGCTGTATATGACAAATGAAATAAAAAAATAACAATAAACAAATCAATTTTTATTTGAGAATGTGTTTATATGTGAAAATTTTTGTTATCGATTGATTGTGGGTGGGATTGTTGTTCGGAGGGCTTTTCTGTTGTCGGTGTGGTCACTGCCACAGTCCTGTTAGCTCTTGTAAAATAAAAGATGTAAAATAAAAAATGTAAATATGAGCTGCTTGGGGCAAACGTAAGCCACAAACATCACACACTTAGTTTCACCACTCAGCAACAGCGTAATAGGGGCTGAAACGGAGTTAAGTTTTCTGGTAAAATTTTCCTCTTCTGCGGAAAATTTGTTTGCTCCGAACACCAGAGTCCCTCTGGAAAAATCAGGCCTTTCTTCCATATAAAATACAAGTGTCTTCGGCTGGTCCATTGTTTCACTCGACAAAAAAATGGCAAGTGACTGATTTTGCATTTGTGTTCGCACTGTTCGAAATAGAGAAACCAAATTTTGTATGAAAACAGTTACGTTAGTAGAGTTAGTGAAACCCAAATCAGTTTTCATTCGCTTAAAAAGTAAACGAACGCGTTCTTTTGAAATAGAATAACAGGCTTTAAGAATTTTGTGGTTTTGGTAATTATTTTATTACATTCATCCATTCATCTGTTGGTATTTGATCTTCGTATTTCGTGTTTATTAGCACATTTATTTCCACAACTTTCCAGTTGTGCTCAATGGGGTTAAGATCAGAATTTAGTAGAGGTGTTGCTAGCATTTGTAGATTGTTAAATAGAAGCCAGATTTTTATTTTGTGCAGTGTGTGCTTCGTTCGCTGTCGCTGTCTTGAAGTAATTGTCAGCTTAATTCAAATTTGACACATTTTTCTTTGGATTATTTTTTGTGGCTCTTTATTTTTTAATAAATACACCCAACGACGTCAGGCGGCCCCTATTCATTACCGTACATTTTTCGATTCAAAGTTTCTCTTTTTCTACACCACACTTTTAAACAGCCATCGGAATCAAATACGGTACGCTTTATAAGTCGTTTTTCTTTGTCGGTCAACTTTGGTGGCCGATTCGACTCTCGTTTACTTCGCGTTGAATAACTTTTATTATCGCAAAACCAGTACAGGAAATTATTTTGCCGTCTTTTCCATAAGAATTGAAGCACCCAGTGCAACAACAAGATAACTCCACTTTTTTTTTTTTTGTGCACCGAACGACGCAGATTTTTTTTTGGTTTTTTCTGCATTAAAAAAGCTATTTCGCAAAAAAGTGGAGTTATCCGGTTGTTGCATTGGATGCTTCAATTGTTCTTTCTTTCTCATACAAATCGATTATAATTTGTCTGTTATCTATAGTTAGCTTTTTAGGTGTTATAAGTTTGCTTTGATGATCCTATATTGATGTTAAAACTTAAGGAATTTGATTTTGCCCGTAGTGTTGAGAATATTGCAGCCGCTGAGGCTTCAGTTGAAGAAAGCCCAAATGTGTCTCTCACACGTCGTTCTCAAGCGTTGGGCATCTCTGTGAGGTTGTTGTGGCGAATTTTGCGAAAAGATCTTGGCCTACAAGATCAAATTGACGCAAGAACTGAAACCGCTTGACCACCAGAAGCGTCGTATGTTCGTGAATTGGGCTGAGCAACAACTTGAAAATGATTCGGATTTTCATCGAAAAATCATCTTCAGCGATGAGGCTCATTTCTGGCTGAATGGCTGCGTCAATAAACAAAATATGCGTTATTGGTCAGACGGCAATCCACACGTACTCCATGAGTCATCATTGCATCCCGAAAAAATTACGGTTTGGTGCGGTTTATGGGCCGGCGGCGTCATTGGGCCGTACTTCTTCCGTGATGATCAAGACCGGCACGTTACTGTGAATGGGAATCGCTACTGTTCAATGATAACCGAATATTTTTGGCCCCAATTGGATGATATGGACTTGGAGGACATGCGGTTCCAACAGGACGGCGCCACAAGCCACAGAGCGAATGTCACAATCAGTTAATTGGAAACTAAGTTTGAAGAACGTGTTATCTCACGAAATGGTCCAGTCGATTGGCCGCCTCGGTCGTGCGATTTGACGCCGTTAGACTATTTCCTGTGGGGCTACGTCAAGTCTATTGTCTATGCCAACAAGCCAGCGACGATTCATGAACTTCGTACGAATATGGAACGTGAAATTGCAGCAGTATCGGCCGATTTATGCTTGAAAACCGTCGAAAATTGGGTTCAGTGTCTGGACTTCTGCAAGCGTGCCCGTGGTGGCCATGCAAAAGAAATCGAGTTCCATACATAATGACATCGGACGTACTTTTACAGGAATTAAGAATTTCATTGCTATCTAAAACCGTTTTTGTTTTATTTAAAAAAACTTTTGTAGCGCTCTTATTGAAAAACCCTTTATAAAAATAGTAAGCGCTACTAAATTTTAGTAAATTTCTGTAAACTCTATGAATTGTAAAATATAGCAAACTTTTAATTTATAAAAAAATTATAAAACTTTAAAAATTAACTCAATTATTTTTAGATACACTTGTTACACTTTAAAGCCGCAGTTACACTTTTAAGCTGCTTTTAGAATTCGAATAAGAAAATTTTTATTTTTTTATCGAACATTTTTTTATTTATTTTTTTTTCAAAAAATATTTTAGACAAAATTAAAAAAAAATTCAAAGTCTTAAAAAATAGATAAAACATAAAAGAATTTTTGTTTTAAAAAAGAAATATTATTAGTAAATTTTTTGGATTTTTAGGTAAAAATTTAATTGTTTTAATGGCTGATTTTTAGAACTAAAAAGGTTTTTAGTGCTATTTAAGTGGTGTCCTATTTTATGAAATGAGTCGGTATATTCACTTCCGATCACTTTTTTCAGCCTATGTAACATTTTAAGGCAATTTAAGTTTCAATGTATAAGTTTTAAGTATTAGAAATAACATTTCCTCTAATATTCACTTTTTTTAAATTATTATTTTTTTTTTTTTTTTGCTAATTTTAGCAAATCGGTTTTCGAAAATTTTAAAAATGATTTCTTAAGTTAGCATTACGAATTGTAAGATATTTTAAAAAATCAATTACGATTCATAAGAGGTTTTGTATTGATAATTTTTTTAAAAAAATCGAAATATCGAGGGTACCAAAATGTATGTAAATATTAAAAATTATTGGAGTTTTCTCCAGTTTTCTCGATAGTTTTTTACGATTTATCAAGATTTTCGAATTGTCGGGGTACGAATTACAGTGATTCTACTGTATATCAATAAATAAAAATTAATATTACGTATACGTCTATATTTTTTTATTTTTATTTACAATATTAATGATACAATTACAAATTATATCCTTATACATACCTTAAGCGAGCACTAGCAACGAAGGCTATTGGCTCGTTGTAGCGAAAACAAACCAGAGCCTATGGTGGGAATCGAACCCATGACCCCCGTACTGATAAGCTAACACGCTACCCACTATACTAATTTCTGCTGACATTATTTCAGTAGTCGGCAGAAGGAGAGAATATGATTGTATTGGTGTTTTACACTGAAAGAAATTATTTTATCTTTCTAGATAAATGAATGAATGAATAAATTAATATTCAAATAGTTCATGTTTTTGTTTTCTTTATTATAAAAAATAAAAATAATTCATAATAATAATAATATTTTTTTGATTGCATACAAGGCACTCCGCCTCATTTAATATATTAAAAAAAAAAAAAATAAAAATTATTCTTGTCACTCAACGTTCCACATTTTTAATTAAAAATTAAAAAGAAAAACATAATAAATACCTACAGTAAAAAAATAAATACAATAGGTATTTATTTTATAATGAAAAAAGCAAATTTTTAGAGTGTGCTTTATTTCTGCAACAAAGCTGTATATACGAGGGCGAATCAATAAGTCCGTAATTTTTTGAATGAAACACAGTTTTCTTTGCAAAAGAAAAAAAATATTTTCGAACATAATCTCCAACGTCCAACGTTTCTACAATTTTTGTATCCCTTACAAAAACTAGGTTTTTTCAGGTCCATAAAATAGGCATTTGTTTGATCAATAATTTCATCGTTGGAGCTAAATCTCTTTCCACCGAGCCATTTTTTTAGCTTTGGAAATAGAAAATAGTCACTGGGGGCTAACTCCGGAGAATAAGGTGAATGAGGGGGCAATTGGTATTCTACTTCATAGATTTTTGCCATGGAAACTAAGCTGTCACACGATTCCGTTGGAGGTCGACTGTGAGCAAACGCGGCAGCCATCTTGCTTTCTCATATCCAAGTGGTCGTTCACAATAAAACCACTGAGCCATGTGAGATGCCTATGTCTTCTTAAATCTATCGCACATTCAATCTCCGATCGCCTAACACCTGTATTTATCAAGCTTTTCCTTGGTTTGATTGATGGTGTTTTTCGCAAAGGATAATGTTTAATGAGCACTCGAAATTAATTTTTTCCATTTTAAAAAAGATCCACGAGGTTACATGTTTTGAACAGCTGTTAAATGCAAAGAAAATGACAAAACTTGCTCAAAATTTGACAGTAGCCTATTTACAAGTGTTACTTGATGAGAGCAGTGTTGCATTGCATTTAACTACGAGGGAATTTCGAAAAGTCACAAACTTGTTGATCCGCCCTCGTACTTGCTCTGTTAAAAATTTAGCATCTTACTGAAATAATTGTATGTTTTGTGCTCTTAGCTGTGAGATTTGTTGACATTCGTGTAAGTAGCCGATTGTGTTCGGCTTCTGTGTGCAATGAGTGCCGATCTCTGCATTAGTTACTTCCCACCCACTTAACCATTCATTTACACCTTTTTGGAAATTTATTAAAGAAAAACATAAGCTCTACTTGCAATAGCTGTAGTTTTAAGGACCAAATTGGCTTAAATGACTTAAGCTTTGTTTTCGTATGACACGAAATTTTAAAATACAAATTTTTAATTTTTAGAAAATATTAAATTTTCGTCTTATACTCATATTAAGGTTGAATCACTAAGCTAAATGTGTTTAAACGTTTTTTCTTACCTGTTGGGCTTAAGTATTAGAAGCTAATTTACAAATTAACAAATTTTTAAACAGTTTAGCATGTAATGGAAAAAGGTTACATTACACTCATAGAAATAAATTTGTAGAAATATAAGAAAAGTTACAGTTGATTAGTTAAAATGGACTTGCAGAAAAAAACTCCTCGAATCTACCGAATCTAGTTGCTTAATATTAGTAACATAAAGAATAATAAAGTCAATATTTTACTTAATATTTAATTTATAAGCTAAAAATTTCTTAAATATTAGTAGACAGCAGAATTTGTTATATTTACAAAACTTTTCTTATATTTAAATATTTAAGTTGAATGAAGATAAGAATCTATCCCGTTAAAATTAACAGATATTTATTTTTTACAACAAGATATAAAATCTTGTAACTAAAGTATAGGATTTTTATAATGAATAGGCATCTTTTAGCAAAATATACAATATAAGCAAATTAACTAATTTAATAAAAAATATCAAACCACTGATTTTAAAGGTATAAAGTTTTACTCGCAATACAACAAAAATATCTTGAAGAAAGTTTTAGAAATAAAAAAAATAAAAATGTTTTTTGTCTTCTAGTATTCAATATTTTTTTTCTGATTTCGGTTTTGTATAAAACTAAAATTTTACATATTACAGATTTGTTCATTGCTCTGCTACCATTAGCACTTTTTGTTCACAAACTAGTTTTTAATAACTTAAAATGTTTGCAGACTTTTTTTTAATATTTTATGTTTTTAAAGAAAATATTTTTTAAATTTTGAGAGTTTTGTGACCATTAAGACATGCGAAATTCACATAAAATAGAAAGTTATTTTAATTTTAACAAAATAAGAACCATCTGCTGCATTTAGACACATATACCATAAATAACTATTGTTGGTGGTATTTGAGAATTGATAAAATATACAATAAAATATACACAATAAAATATATTGTGTCAATGTGTTAATGGCTGTATATAAAATATTTTCACTTCAAAATTTTTGTTTATTAAAACTAAAAGTTTTCATAACTATTTTCCATATAAACTGCATATATGTATAATAGTGTGACCCGTTAAAAATGTTCTAAATTTGGTAATACTTATGTTTATTGAAAAAAAAAGCTTTAAATTATTCAAAAAAATAACCATAAAAAATTTCCGTATTGAGCAGGCATTTAAAAAAATGTGTTATAAACTTTTGTTTGTGGACTTAATCACTAATGTTTCTTTTAAGATAAAGGATTTAATAGAGTAATAGTTAGCGCGTTAGATCCTAATACTACAAAAGGTTGCGTTTTAGATTAAATTTAGAAAAATAATATGTGTGCTTTTTTATACATGTCGGGTTTTTACAGCACTTACCCCCAAAGAAATAAAATAATATAACAGGGCTATGAAAAAAAAGCGCTTACGCAAGTTTGCCAACTGTCCATCAGACGGTGCGCAACAATTTTTCTAAGATTTATCACTTCGCGCAAGTACAGTGTTTCATATTTGAAGACCTTCACCTTTCATGTTTCATCTGTTTGCAAAGAAAGCTTAACATTATCTTAAATAGTAAGAAGAATTCCTGAGTGGAAATGCAATGGTGGACTTAAGCTACGTAAGGTTTTGTTATTTTCATATTTTTTTTTGTACTTATATGGTGGCGTGAATTGCTTTGGTAACACCTTGGAGGATGTTCCAATAGGTATAAGGGATGAACAATTTATACATATTATAACATATATATAAATTGATGTTGTCTGTGACAATCTTTTGTGCAACAATCCAATGCAATAAGAATTACACCTTACTACTTATACCACCTCGAAATACATTTCCAATATATAACACCCAAAGTAGGGTGTTGATGATTACCAGTGAAAGTAGGGTATCCGCAACTTTATTGACTTAATGATTTTATCAGAGATAAATGAATTTACTCCTAAAGGCTGAGTTTTCGTTCGCCATACCCAGTTATATAGCAGATCTCATCAGTTTGTTGCCGATTGTCCATTACGTCGCACAGCCTACTACAGGAAAAACTAGTTCTTACGTCGAGTTTGCCGTATGTGGTGTAGCCTCCCCGCAAAGATCCTCCTTGAGAATTTGAATGTAGATAAATTAAAGTCTAATGACTACAAATACGACTCTCTCCTACTGATAATTTATTTTTCTGATATCAACAGAATGCACTGCATTTTTTGGGACAACCCTGGTGTTGGTTCAACGCAAAACAAAGTCAATTCCCATTAAAGCTTCGACCCACACTCAGAAAAAAAAAGTTAGTAGAAAAATTTGTAAACGGTTTTCAATCCCACTTTACTTTTTTTGTACTGATTTTTAGTAAAAAAATTATTATGTAGCAAATATTTTTGCTATTTACATTTTACAAATTACAGAGATTTTACAGAATATTTACAAATTTTTGTTGCTAATTTCAGAAATCATTTTACAAATTTTTGAAAACCGGTTTGCTAAAATTAGCAAAAAATATTACTAATTTTAAAAAGTCAATATTGAAGGAAATGTTTTTTTTAATTAAAACTTATACATACATACAAACTTAAATTGGCCTAAAATGTTACATTGGATTAAAAAAGGGATCGAAAGTGAAGATACCGACTCATGTCTGAAAATATGACATCCACTTAAAATATCACTAAAAAGGGTTTTTTAGTTCTAAAAATCAGCCCTAAAAACAATTAAATTTAACCTTTAAAGTAAAAAAAAAAATTGACTAAAATATTTTTCAAAAAGGAAATTACCAAATTAAAACAAAATAATAAATTCGTTTATGTTTTAACAATTTTTAAGATTTTTAAGCCTTTGATTTTTTTTTCATTTTGTATAAAACATTTTTTAAAAAATATATTCAAAATTTTTGATGCTCGATAAAAAAAATTAATCTAAAACTTTTTACTAATATTATTAGTATTTAGTAATTTTTTTTGCTGATTTTAGCAAACAGATTTAGTAACGGCTACTAATTTTTCTACTAATTTCATTGTACTACACGTCAGCAGACATGTGTTGCTAAGATTAGCAAAAAATACCGCTGGGCTCAAATTAGCAGAATTTTCCGTATAACAGCAAAATTTTCAGTTGCCATTACAGACTTTTTTTGGTGAGTGCAATTTGTTACATAAATACTCATACAACAAGTTTATAAGAAGCTACAGAATTTTTATACTTTTAAATTAAGCAACTAAAGAGCAACGAAGAAATGTTTCAGAGGTACTTATTACTGGTTACCAGCCCTTGATGTTTTCAAAAATTGTTGTTTTGCTCAATATTTATTTTCTGACACTTTAACAAAATAAGGAAAATAGTTTTTACCCCAGTGTCATGAAGTGTCATTTCCCATCTCGTCTGCAATTATGGATACCAGTTTGGAAGAACAACTCGTGCTTTAAGGCAATCCAATTATCGATCCATGTGACATCGACAGGAGCAAGTAGTACACTTAAAAAAGTTTGTAAGTTAAAATAACTGAAAATACCTGAATTATAAACTTGGTTCACACAAAAAAAAAAGCGAAATATAAATAAGTTATCAGGTTACAAAATTATTTCACACCAGACTGCAAATGCAGCGGAAATACAATCAGGCGCGTGCACCACCTCAGCATTTTAAAATAATTTCACTCCAGACTGCAAATGCAGCGGAAATACAACCATATGCGTGCACCACCTCAGCATTTTTGTTAAGTTAATTATTAAAAAATAAAATTATTGTTAGTTAGTAATTATTCAGCGGTTAAACCGACAATTTCAATAAATGATAAAAAAATAATAAAAAATAAAAAAATATAATTTTTTTTTAATGGAAAAAACAATTAAATAAATTAACTTATACAACCAATTTAAATAAAAAAACAGATTGAAATTTTTTGAATATTTTTTTTTTTTTTGAAACAGACAGCAACCAAAATTTAAATTTATAATAACTGTTACGGACACAAATAAACCACAAGTTTTCGTTTTGTGGGTAAATTTTTATTAAATTTCAAACAAATGAAAAAAATAAATGAAACTGAAAAAAATGGTAAATGATAGTAAATTATTTCGAATAAATGTATAAAAAAGTTAATATGGATATTTCTTTGAAAAATAAATGTATGTTCCTTTATTTTTAAATGAAACGGAAAACTTATTTATTAAACTACAAATAGTTAATTATATAATATTCTAAGTGTAGTTAAATGGAGCAGTGCCTAGAGAATACGGCGAGTTGGGAAGGACTTCCCATTTCATCATTTCCAAGTATGTTTTCACTAGTATTGTAACATGTGACCGAACGTTGTCATGCTGCAAAATCACTTTGTGCGCTGCTCAAACGCATGAGATAAGTCCTATGTCATACCCCCCAGATCCTTTCAATTCCTTTGAGTATTTCGTTGTAGAATACGCCATGCTTGTTCCATTAAATACTGAGCATAAGTTCATGCCATTTGGCATTCATTCACATTGGACAATGCTTCCAATTCTTCGTCTTTAAACCTTTTCAGTTGACCCGGCCGTCTACGAGCTCCAAATCACAACTTTTAATGCGCCAAAACCACCTTCGACACCATTGCTCAGATAGAGCTTACTCGCCGTGAACTTCCATTAAGATTCGATGACCCTCGGCAGATAAGCTTAGTTTTAACACTATGAAAATACAACTTTATTTTTGGCATAACATAACATAACCGCCTTTGTACGAATGTAGAAAGTATTGGGAAATATACAGTCAATACTTAAACATTATTAAATAATATCGAGTACTTAAAAGTATCGAAATCTTACAAATCTACTAAGTAAACCTTAATATGTTTTCGTTATTTTTTTTTCAGAGGCAGCTTTTTAATACTAATCACTTGAGTGCCCTTTACATGTAGACAAACTTCGGGACACCCTCATGCATATGTTTTTGAACAATTTAGTTACAAATAAGTATGCCAAACTTTGTTAACATGAATTTCTACTCTAAATAAAGTTTCTTTAGAAATTAAAAACTATAAATTTTAATTAAAAATACTGCAGTTGTATTAAAAATTTAGTCCGTAGTTTTGTTTTTCATTAATAAACAAAATTTTTAATAAAAAAAAAAACAAAAACCTAGCACAGGTTTTAATAGAATCAAATTATTAAAAATACTATATAACTTTAAACTACATACTTTAATTAAGCTGATTCTTATACCCAAAAGATATATTAAAAGTGTTTATGAGTGTGCAAAAGTAACAAATACATTATGAAAATTATGTAAATTCAGCTTAAAATAAGTACAAGTAGAACAACATTTTCATTTTTCAACTGCAACACTTACTAACAACCAACAACAACTAATTCACTGAGTTGGAAAATTAATTGTGTGCAGTAAGACTTTCTTGCTATAGCTGTTTTTTATTTTCTTTTTCTCTCTCTCTCTCTCTCGTTTCGTATTTTAAAACCACAGGCTTACAATTAAAAACAACCGAAACAGGGTAAAAACTGTTTGACAGTCAGTGAAAAGTATGGGAAAAAAATACAACAACTATAACTGTAATTAAAATATACAACAAAAAAGTCATAAGCAATTTATAATATTTATTTGTATATTTGTTTTACATGGAAAAGAACTAATAAGATTATCTTTTAATATGAGGACACATGCTCTAGTTCCAGGATAATTTTATGAAGCTTATTTATAAAAAAAAACTACGGTTTATGTTGCACGTCTTTCGATCCGCATGGAAATTTATATATAATTTAGAATTTTAAAAAAATTAATGTTTATTCGCCGCTTAAAGTTATTATCTTTTACTAAAAGTATAAGAAATGGTAATATTTTTTGAGTGCAGGTATTGTGGAATACTCATTTGGTTTTTTTTTTTGTATTTTGCAAAAATAATAGCGGTAATTTTTCACAGTTACATCAATCTCTTATGTAATTAACCAATTGTGTTTAAGATAAAAATATTTCATATCATTACTTCGAGGACACATACGTGAAACATCTAAAGTAACTTAAAAACTTTATTACACTCACAATATTATTTCGTTAAAAATAATCTAAAATACATATTAAATTAATCGAAAATACAATCAAAAAGAGGACTATTGATTTTTCATTATATTCAGCCCATTTTGTTGTTTATTTTCAATCATTGTTTAATAAATGACAAAAGCAGTAAAAACAATAGAAAGTTGTTTAAAATAACCATAAATTTTTAACTGACAAAAAGTAGAAAAAAAACGATTTTTGGGTTTATTTTTCAAATTGAAATTTTTTTTCTATTAGTATGAAATTTTGCAAAACACAACACACACAGATGTATATATTTTATCATTTTCTTGTGTGTATCTATATTTGAATAATTTCTTGTAATTTTTATTGAAATAATTTTGTATATATACAAACCTTTTTGGTAAAAAAACAAAAAAGAATTATATCAATTTCAATTTTTTAAAACAGAAAACATAAAACTTTACATTTAATAAAATATCAACTTCTATTGAATGTCTGTGTCCCAAGAAGAACGAAGAAGAATTTTTAAATCTGGCAACATTCGAAGTGTCATTGTTTGACATTTGAACAATTGTTATTGTTTGCTAGTAGAAGGTACGAGGTTAGTAAAAATGAAGCGCTACACGAATGAACAACGCATTCTCATTGTGAAATTGTTTTACCAAAATGGTGAAAGTTTCGCGGCTACAGTTCGCAAATTGCGATCAATTTGGGGTCACAATAATGCTCCAAAAGAGTCAACTGTAAAGAGATTAATGGATAAATTTGACGAAACTGGGTCTGTTAGTGATGTAAAGACAACAACGCACCATCGACCAGGTCGAACGACCGAAAATGTCGCAGCTGTACGTGATGATGTCGCTCAAACTCCATCCACCTCAATTCGACACCGAGCTCAGCAAATTGGTGTCTCCAAATCCACTTTGCAGCGAATTTTGACGCAAGATTTGCATCTTCATGCATACAAAGTTCAATTGACTCAGGAACTGAAGCCAGCTGACCATGGACAGCGAAGGGAGTTCGTTAATTGGGTATTGGAGAGACAACATGAAAATGCTGATTTTTCCGATAAAATCATCTTCAGTGACGAGGCCCATTTTCATCTTAATGGCTTCGTCAATTGGCAGAATTGTCGCATTTGGGGTGAGGAAAATCCTCGAGTGATTCACGAGAAGCAAATGCATCCTCAACGTGTCACTGTGTGGTGTGGTTTTTGGGCTGGAGGAATCATTGGACCTTTTTTTTATGAAAATGAGGCAGGTCAAGCGCAAACAGTCAATGGTGTTCGGTATCGTGAAATGATAACCAGTTTTTTCTTGCCTAGAATTGAAGAAATGAATGTGGAGGGCATGTGGTTCCAACAAGACGGCGCCACATGTCATACAGCCAGAGAAACAATTCAATTGCTGCATCAGTCATTTCCCGGTCGTGTTATTTCGCGTTTTGGAGATCAGAATTGGCCGCCCAGATCGTGCGATTTAACACCATTAGATTTTTTTCTTTGGGGTTTTTTGGAGTCGATGGTTTACGCGAATAAGCCGACGACGACTCAAGCCTTAAAAGAGGAAATTGGACGCTGCATTAATGAAATACCGCAGCATTCATGCAAAACGGTCATTGAAAATTTCATTAAAAGATCGCGTGCATGCCAGCAAAGCCGCGGCGGCCATCTGCACGATATATTGTTCCATACATCACCTCATTCTGTCTACTTTACGATATAATAAAGTTTCACGATTTTTTTTTAAATATCTGTGTTTTATTTAAAATTTAAAAATTGCGTTCTTCTTGGGATTGAATTTCAATTGATTCTTCTTTTAAAAACAAACTTTACGTATTAATTTTTTAATAAACTACATTCGGTAACGGAAAATATATTGTGAGTGTATATAAAATCGAGCGTAATGTGGAATACCTTGGCGGGTAAATAAGTTTTCCACTAATTTCGCATGATTGCAAACCTGAAAATTTTAAATTTCGGTTAACTAAAATCCTACTATTTTTGTTTGTTTTTTAGCTTAAATTCTTATTTAAAAACTGCGGAATGTCAACCAGAAACTTAAAAAAAATTACCTTTATTACCCAAAATTTTTATCTCCGCATTTTCTATTTAAAAAATATATATTTCTTGGCATATTTTCAGATATTTATGTTATCTGCTAACAAATCTTAAAAACTAAAATATTTATTCCACATAAAAATGGTCAGATTTTAATATACAGGGTGGCGCAAAAATAACCTTCCGATGTTTTTTGGCTGTAATTTAAAAAAAAAAAAATGAAAAACTTTGATTCTTCTTGTGGATTATTTTTATTTGGTCTTTTAATTTTTTTTACATTAAGTCTAGAATATGATGTCATGTAAATGGCCGCCGCCACAGTTGATTGTCATTTGAGGCCTTTTTATGGCATTTTCCATCACTTTGGCCAAAACTTCCGGCGATAGGTCCTCACATTCTTGACGGATATTATCTTTAAGAGCTGCAAGAGTCTGAGGCTTGTTGTCATAAACCCGCGACTTCAAAAAACCCCACAAAAAGAAGTCTGGAGCGGTCAAATCAGGCGATCTTGCTGGCCAGTGCAAATCGCCAAAACGGCGGCCGGGAAATGCATCCTTCAGCATATCGGTTGTGGCACGTGCAGTGTGTGGCGTTGCACCGTCCTGTTGGAACCACATGTTTTCCAATCCCAATTCATCAAGTTGCGGCAAAAAGAACTCGTTGATCATTGCTCTGTAGCGCTCACCATTCACAGTAACCGTTTGGCCCGCGACGTCTTCGAAGAAAAAATTTCCGATGACTCCTCCAGCGAAAACAGCAAACCATACAGTGACTTTGAGCGGGTGTAATGGCTCTTCGTGGGTTACACGAGGATTTTCAGTGCCCCAGAAGCATAAATTTTGCTTATTTACGTACCCGCTAAGATGGAAATGGGCCTCATCACTCATGATTATTTTTGATGAAAAATCATCTTCATTATTGCTCAAATAAATAGTCACCAATATTCCGCGTTCTGGAGCAGTGTAGCGTAACATTGTTTATTAACGTGTATTTCGCATGTGTTTACTACACAAATGTCAAAACAGAACTGACATTAGGGGACAATCGCAAAATTTATAGCATTTTCTGATAGGAGGATTACTTGTGTACAGGTTGGTTGAAAATTTCCTGCGCTCGAAATGAAAGAATACTGTTTTGTTACGAAATATATTTTTTTATTCAATATAATCTCCTAGAAGCTCAATACACTTGTTCCAATGATCTTCCAATAATTTTATCCCATCCTTATAATGGTTTTCCGGAAGCTCTGCAAAATAACCGTCTACGGCTGCTATGGCCTCTTCATTTGACGAAAAATGCTTTCCACGAAGGAATTGTTTGAGATTTCTGAAGAGATAGTAGTCACTGGAAGCCAAATCTGGCGAATACGGTGGATGTTTAAGCAATTCGTACTTTAATTCTTTGAATTTAGCCATCGTCAAAACATTTTTGTGAGCAGGTGCATTGTCTTGATGAAAAATGATTTTTTCTTCTTTAAACCAGGTCTTTTCTCACGAATTTTTTCATCCAGCTGATCCAAAAGGCCGCAATAATATTCAGAGTTGATTGTTTTACCTTTCTGAAGATAATCAATTAACAAAATTCCTTTTGCATCCCAAATAACTGATGCCATAACCTTCTTTGCTGATCCTTGTGACTTCACCTGCTTTGGAGCTGAACAACCAGCTTCAGTCCACTGTAAACGTTCTTGTTTTAATTTAGGATCATGGTGGTAGATCCAAGCCTCATTTATAGTTATAAAACGACGCAAGTAGTCGATTTTATTCGGCTTAAAACGCTCCAAATTACGCTGAGAAATTTGTTTTCGATCCAGTTTCTGTTGAATTGTTAATGTGTGCGGCACTAACTTTTCAAACAGTTTTTTCATACGTAATTCTTCATGTAAAATATGGAGTACTCGTTCGTCTGAGATGCCTATGGCATTAGTTATTTCACGTTTAGTCAAACTTGGATTTTCACTAACCATATTATGTGCCTGCAATATGCTCGCGTGGATCGGCTTTAAGGCTGGTACGACCACGTTTAAATTCACCAGCCCAAAATTCAACGGTGCGTTTTGAAGGTGAGGACTCCTTATACACTCCTAACAATTGTTCATAAATTTCCTTTGCTTTTAAACCCTTCAAAACAAAGAATCTAATGAATTCACGATATTAAATTTTTTTAATATTAAAAAAAATCAATGACGTCAACTTCAAATGGCTTGTAAACAAAGAAATAATTTACAGAATGACTTGCAACTTTGCATGTGTTCTAAGTACAGTTATACCAACTTGAGAAAAAAAAAGTTTGGAGCTAGCAGTGCCATCTCCTGGTGAGCTATAATCATTTTTTAGATTTCATTGTGAACGCCGTTGAAATATATCTTACGATTGATTCCAAGTGTAATATCCTGGTATTTCGGAGTATAGCAACGTTAAGGAAAATTCGTCATTCTGTCACATTTAAAAAAATCTGATCAATGTTGTAGATGGCGGTTAATCAACTCGTTGTAATACATTCTCCGCAGTAATGTACACTCTTTGACCATTTTCCAAATGTACAGCTAAATGAACAATAGTTGGATGTCTTTCATGAATGGCAAATTAAATATCTGCCAAATTGCTTCTTTACTGCTAACATAGCGGACCATTTGAAATTTAGTGACTACGCTCTAGCTCCAATTACAGCCATGTTACTTTCTTTAGTAGCATATTTGCAGATGTATTTAATGGATTTGGACGTTGATGTGTTCTTTGAATGTTTTGAGAGTAGTGGCGATTACGGAACAATTCAACGGTTATCAACTCGATTTACTTTGAACGACGACGATACAGTGGGTAACCGTTTTGTGGACTATTATTATTTTTTTTTTAAGAGAATCAACACTCAGAAATTACTTCCTTCTAAATACTCGTAATGTGTTGCTTTCTTTGGAAAGGGGGTAGAGGAGAGATGAAAGTTGGTGAAAGGTGAAAGACTTCAAATATGGCAACACTGCAATTCTGCGAGATGATAAATCTTAGAAAAGTTGTTTCTGGCCATCTGCAGGAGAGTTGACGAAAGTTTTTAAAGCTCTTTTATTTCTTAGCCCCTTTTGCATAATTTTACTTCGGTGGCGTTAAGTGCTATGGAAATCCCGAAGGAGGACGTTTCGATATATATGAGGAAGACAAAACTGACAGATATTATTTTTATAAATTGATGTTCCCGTCGCAAGGAGTCGAACCCCATAAACCTTTAATTGGATTTGTACGAACATTTAAAAAAAAAAAATTTATATCGGTCCAGACGTTCTCCAATTCTAGATATATCGAAAATGTGAGCATAAAAGTAGGCGTGGTTAATTTTTTCTACTATTAAATCTTGAATTGGATTACTACGAACATTTAAAAAAAATAGACAAATCGGTCCAGCCATCTCCGATTTTAGGTAAATCAAGTTAGACTATTACGAACATTAAAAAAATTAGCCAAATCGATATACTAAGAAAACAAAAAAAAAAAAAACCAAATATATACACTCAGAATATTATGTAGTTAACTGTTTGTAGTTTAATAAAAAAGTTTTCCGTTCCATTTAAAAATAAAGGAACATACATTTATTTTTTAAAGAAATATCTATATTAACTTTTTTATACATTTATTCGTAATAATTTACTATCATTTACCATTTTTTTCAGTTTCATTTATTTTTTTCATTTGTTTGAAATTTAATAAAAATTCACCCACAAAACGGAAACTTGTGGTTTATTTGTGTCCGAAACAGTTATTACATATTTAAATTTTGTTTGCTGTCTGTTTCAAAAAAAAAAATATATTCAAAAAATTTCAATTTTTTTTTATTTAAATTGGTTGTATATATAAAAAATTTTTCAATACAAATTACAAGAACTTCATAAACACACATACATACACAAATACATTCACACAAAAAGTGTTTATAGCTTCATATGCATACATACATTTTGTATTGTACGATTATATTAAAAAAAAAAACAAAAAATACAAAAACGGAAACAATTTCAAATAAATGAAAAAAAAACATTTATTTTTTAAGGATTGGTAGGTAAAATTTTTACATTTATTTTAACTGATTATATCATTTGTTTCTTACGGATGTGTCAGTTGATTAAATAACATTTAAAAATAAATAACAAATGGCATTTAATTTAATGAAAATAAAGTAGACCGGTTTTTAAATGAAATATCATTTCTTTTAAATGATATTTTCAGTTATTTTAACTTACAAACTTTTTTAAGTGTATACATTCTCATCACAATCACTGAACTTGGGCTGGCACCATAACTAGAAGCTAAGTGTATATCGGCTACGAATTGAATGGTGTCGGCTATGAATTTTATGGTGACGGCTAAGGTTGAAGCTAAAAATTTGGCGTTTTGTTCATCCTGAATTGTATACCGTCCTTGGTCGGTGTCTTAGCGCTAAGTTTTTTAGGAAGATATATATAATAACTAACTTAAAATACTCTTTTGAGTAATATCAAAAATTTATAATATGTTATTTCCATAACAAGTGTAACAATACATGATAATTTGTCCTTTATTATATAACCATAGAGTTACGAGTAACTCGAGCAAATTATTTACTTAACACTCCTTTCGTTAGCCTAAAGGCTTTTTGATCATAACAGTTGTTCCTGTATGTGTTAATGTTAATTTCAGTTTAGTTGTTGTTGTTGCTACTAGTGTTATACACACATATGGCTGAGTGTGTGTGTGTGTGTAGGCTAGTGTCATAATTCAAAATGTTAATTGTATATATTAGACTTATACATATGTACGTATTTATAAACAAATGTGTTTTTGTATGCAAATGTTTGTGAAATTTCACTCACATTTATTTTACTGTACAAGAAGCCATTGTTTATAATCCCAATTGATTAATATTTGTATAATGTTTCTATATGACTGGCTGGCTGGTCCATACTCAGCCTACTTCTCCTTCTATATATTCATATTTTTATTTTGTTATTGTGGTTGCTTTATTTACATTTGTTCTATGGAATTGTGTACAACAATCAAAACATTAGATTACATTATGGAATGCATATTTATTATGACCTAAAGGGACCCATCATATTATTTATTAATTAATGGCCTAAATTACATCATGTTTTAACATGAGGCAGCAAAAAAAAAAACATTGTGCTAAGTAGTGAGACTTAAGAATATTTTTAGCAATATTTATATGAATATATGTAAATTATGAATACATATATGTATATCATTGCTTATATTTTGAATGTAAAAACCAGATAAACATTAGACTAAGGAAATCTTGTGTATGCACAAGTAATTTTATTAAAAGTACCTGGGGAATTTTTTACAGTTCCCAAACCAATCGGAAAAAATTTAAAGCTACCAAACAAACATTAAGTTTTTTACACATATTTTAATTTTATATTTTTTTAAGTTTTCTAAAGAGTCAAAAGCTTCCGTCAAATGAAAATTTTAAATTCCCACACTTTCTTCCTTTAAATCTTTCCACGGAGAGAAGTACTTTAAAATTTTAAATTTTGTATATTTAATTAAATGTTTATATATTTTATAAAAGATTCAAAAGGATGTTAAGGAGCCCGTAGGAACTGAAATATTTAATTTTTTTTTATTCTGATTTGACTTAAAATTTGCACACATAATAACACTATATATTTAAACTGCACACCTCTGTTAATAAACCAATGGCATAAATCTGCAAATGCATTAATACGAGGGCGGATCAATAACTCCATGTATTTTCTAACTTCCCTCGCAGTTATGTGAAATGCAACATTGCACCCGCCAAGATCCACGTGTTAATAGACTACTGTCAAATTTTGAGCAAGTTCCGTCATTTACTTTGCGTTTAACAGCAGGATTTTTCGAGGTCCTTAAAATAGGCATTTGTTTGATCAATAATTTCATCGTTGGAGCTAAATCTCTTTCCACCGAGCCATTTCTTTAGGTTTGGAAACAGGAAATAGTCACTGGGGGCTAAATCCGGCGAATAAGGTGAATGAGTGGGCAATCCGTAGTCTACTTCATGGATTTTTGCCATGGAACCTAATCTGTCACACGATGCCGTTGGTGGTCGATTGTGATCGTTCAAAATTGAAACCACTGAGCCATGTGAGATGCTTTTGTCTTCCACAATCTATCGCACATTCAATCTCCGATCGGCCAACACCATATTGTGAATTTTTTCAATTGTTTTAGGTGTAAGGACCTCAACTGGCCGTCCAGAACGTTCGGCATCTTCCGTGTTTGTAAGGCATAAACGAAAGTTAGTTAACCACTTATTTACCATTGAAATCGATGGTGCAGAGTCCCCATAGTATTTATCAAGCTTTTCTTTGTTTTAATTGACGGTTTTTTTTTCGCAAAAAATAAAGTTTAATGAGAACTCGAAATTCACATTTTTCCATTTTTAAAGAAAGCCACGAGGTTGTATGTTTTGAACAGCTGTAAAACGCAATGTTAACGACGGAACTTGCTCCAAATTTTCAAGTAGTCTGTTAAAAAGTAGTACTTAATGGTAGCAGTGTTGCATTTAATAAAACTACGAGGGAAGTTCGAAAAGTCACGGACTTATTGATCTGCCCACATATACACATATACAAATGTGCAATATTACTTACATATTGTTTTATAATGATCTTAATACAAATCAATATTCTTTATATATCGCTATATAAAATTATATATAACATAACAACTCGGGTAGTTATCCTACATTATACCAACAATAAAGTTCAGTTCTACTTATGTACTTGAAATTATTGTGCATGTTTCAGTAATTCCTATTTCTAAATTTTAAAAATTTTCCAATTAATTTAAACCACAATTGTTTCCAAATTATTATTTCATTTGCTTTATTTATTTGACAGTCTACTATAACAGTATGGGAATATTAATATAATTACATTTATTGTATATAAGAAAAATCTAAAATTAAAATTAAATTTAAAATTAAATTTAAAATGAATCGAATGAAGTATTACATAAAAATAACTGCAAAGATATATAACCGGTAAAAATTTATACAAATCAGACATTATATACTTTGTTATAATAATAAACTAAAAAATATATAAAATAAATCTTGACCGGAAATTTTGAATAACAATTATAAAAGATCATCAATGTTTTGTTAGAGAGAAAAATGTTTTGTTAAAATTTTCTTGATCTTCTTGTGATTGTTCAGGATTATATAAAATGTTTGTGTTAAATCTTGTTGTTAAAAATTATTTACAAATTACCGAACACAACCTTTAGGTTTGAATGCTTGTTAGATACTGTATTTTTATATATAAAATATATGCTTACGTGCTAAACATGAGAATTATTAAGAATAAAATACTCCTATGCTGATTACCACGCATTTCCGAAACAAACAGCTACACGCAGAAGGAAAATATGTTTGGCAGACATATATACATATTTTTGGGATTATGATTATGTCAACCATAGTCGTAGTTTTCATATTATTATAATAAAATACCCATAATTTTACCATGACATAGTCCCTACAGCCTCTAATTCGCTACTATAATTCAAAACTATGAATAAGTGTTTAAAATTTAAGCAAAAACACTTCCTAAGGGAAAAATTTGGTATTACAAAACTTCTTTGATTATATGGACTTTTTAAAAAAAATTTCTTTTTAATAAAAAAACATAGATTCTATTTACTTTTTTTAATAGAAAATTTTTACGTTCTAAGAATATTTTTAAGATTTATTTTAAATAATTTTAGAGTCTCAGAATTTTTCTTTTAGATAAATTTCAAAGAATTCAAAAATATTTCTACTGGAAAAAGTTCTTAGAATGTAAATATTTTTTATGATAGAGAGTACTCAAAATCTATGCATTTTTTGAAATTTTTGCCTAAAAAACAGTCAGTAGAATCTGAGAATTTTACTTTAAGGAGAAGACCACAGAATATAAAAATGTTTCTAACAGAAAATTTTTTTAAAATCTAATATTTTGTATTAAGAAACCTTTTTGTACAAAACAACTCTTGGCCTTTACTGATTTTCTTTTAAAAAATTATTTTATTAGGGGTACTTTTTTCACATGAAGTCTTTATCTTACAAGACATGAATTAATAAATATATTTTATAAAAAATACTCGTATATATTACACGCTGCTAAAAAAAAAAATGCAAGAACTTGTGAAATGATCTAGTGTAGGTATATAATACAACCTACACTAGATCATTTACCCTCAAGAGAGTATTTTTTTTGTACTGGCTGGCGCAATTAAACTTTTCTACCTCTGTCATTGTTTAACCGATTTAGAAACGGTCAACTGCATTAATTAGAAATGATCGCGCTCTTTCCAAATATATATACTTCCCGTATACTATTAATATAAATATGTAGAGATTTTTTCAATAATATACAAATTTTTCATTTTTTTAAACTTTTTCATTTTCTACGAGGGTTTTCTTTTAAAACAACAATAGTCTCCTTTTGAGTAAAACAAGCTTTTATTCGTGTAAATCGGTAAAAAAAATGACAATGTTATTGTACCTTTTCATTACTAATTAATGCCGTTTAACGTTTCGAAGTCGGTTAAAAAATTAATGAGTTAGAAAAGTTTAAGTGCGCTAGTCCAAAAAAAATACTCGAAATTTTTAGGGCAACTTATAAAAAATGTTGCATAATACACTCAGCTAGACCTACAACCTACACTTGGTCATTTCGCAAGTTCTTTTTCATTGTAGCACCATATAAATGTTTTTATTGAAAAGAAATTAAATCCTTAAACAGAATATTTTTGGTTAGTGTTAATTATAATGTTATGTGTATAAGGAATTTTCGAAAAAAAAAATTATTATATATTATTAAATATTTATGAAAACAAGACAGTTGTTTAGATTGATAGTTTTCAACCCGGTGTCGCCGATTAAAAAAAGTAAACCTTTATTTATTGTGTTACAAATTTTCAAATTTTATTATTTTATTTTTCTATATTGATTAAACAGTATTCAAACCGGTATTGACGATTACAATAATTGAACTGAACTAACTATGCATACATTTCTTTTGACAATTTATTCATTTTATAAACAAGATGTACCAAAAAGAAACTTATGTTGAATGTTAATAATTATTCTTAGGCAGTAACGACGATAAGATGTAGCTAATTTGTTGACTTAACAAAAAATATCGATGCCTAGTTTGACAATGCTCTACACATTTAATGTAGAGTGTCCACTAACGGCTGTTATGTTTTTTGTTGGTTGAAATGAAGAGACAAATTAGTTAAATTTAAATGAGAGTTTTGTGTGCAATATAAAAAATAAACAATTAGCAGAAATAAAGTAAATAGAGATTTTTGTGAAACTGTAAACTGGTTAATATTCTTATTAACCCATTAAGAACTCAACAACAGTATTATGACTGTTAATGACAAAGTGATGTCTTATTTGATTTATAATTATTTATTGATTGTTGTCAGCATTTTATAGTTCCATAATTATCATATTTTTTCATAGTCAGAATTTTTGTTATTACAATATGGTTTCAGCCAATCATGTTATAAAATAAAGATTGGCCATCAGGAAATAATAACAATATTTACTATAATAATGATGGTAGTGACCATATTGATGGATTAAACCTATTTGTAAACCAATAACTTGATTGTGACAACCATGTGCGAATGCAGGAAGCATCATATAGTAGCACTGATTATGGTGCAACCATGTTTTTTCTCTGCGTGGAATTAGCATATCTGCCGCTTACCTGCAGACAAATAAAATTGAAAATAATTTCTTTGTCTGCAAAAGGTAAACCTAAACTATTTTATTGTACGAACAAATAACCAATTACTTTGTCATTCGCGTAACCCTGAAATCTGAATTATTTGCCGGAATTTGATGTACAGTATGTAATTTCTACAATTTTCCAACTACCCTGTTTGACACCAGCTACTAATCCTTAATTGCAATTCTTCACCTTTATTCCTAGGAGCAATTTCCTTTCCCTTTAAAGTAATAAAAACTATAATGAAGCTAAACTAACCATCTTCAAGTTTTCATATATGATAATAAATCAAATCACCAAAAATTAATTTAAACATGTTCAAAGTGTGTAAAACATAGGTTATAAATATTGTTTAAATCAGTAATTTTAAATAGTTCGAGATTTTTTTTAATTTATAAATAAAAATACATATTTATACATAAAAATTCATATACATAAATTTTCTGAGAAAAATTCAACTTGCTAACGTGTTATATTTAACAAATTTCTCAAATCTCATCTTTATTTGCATGAAGATCACTGATCTGCAATCAAAGTTCAAAAAATAAATTTGAGGTATTTAAATTACTCGCAGGTTTTGAAGATTCAAAAAGTTCGATTTCAGAAAATCCAACTTGTAAAATAACATAAAATGCCACTTACAAGAAATGATATTTCATTTGAAACCCCGACTACTTACATATTATTTAAATAAAATTGATTTTGCTATTAATTTTAAAATGTTGTTTAAACAACTGAAATATCCATAAGAAACAAATAATTAATCAGTTAAAATAAATGTCAAAATTTTTCCTTGAAAAATGAATGATTTTATTATTTATTTGAATTTGTTTTTGTATTTTTTTTTAATTTACAGAATATATGTGCTATATATGCTTTTTGTGAATGTGGTTCTGTATGTATGTGTGTTTATAAAGTTCTTGTAAATTGAATCGAAATAATTTTGTATATAAACAACCAAACTATATAAAAAACAAATTAGAAATTTTTGAATATTTTTTTTTAAACCGGCAGCAAACAAAATTTAAATTTTAAACAGCTGTAACGGACAGAAATAGTAAACTAAAGTTAAAATAGATATTTTTTTGAAATAATAAGTGAATGTTTCTTTACTTTTAACTGGAACGGAAACTTTTTTATTATACTACAAACAGTAAACTACATAATATTCTGAATGTACTTTTGCAATCTACATATTAAAGGCTTTCATTAGATATGACATTGACTAAAATTTTTGAAATAAAATCCTTTCTACCATAAGAACCCAGCAAAATAAGAGCTGAGGAAGAAGTAGTTTAACACTACATCTACTTAATATGAAGTTGTGAAAATTTCGGTGAATCATTAATGAATTTTACATTGGCGTGTCATTGGGAGGAAGTTTTTTGTTTCGGTGCTATGAAAAATCGATGAGCAGATGGACTTTTTCATTAGTTTACGGAAGTTGTTAAATATAGGGACTAAAAAATAAATATAGGAAGTGGCTTTTTTTAAGTTAAAAATGTGATTTTGAACACGCAAAGAATTATTATTCCGGACAGGACAAAGTGAATGTCACTGGCATGCAAAATATGTTTTCATTTAATGACTGCATTTAATGACTGCAGGAATTAACCATTAACCATGGACTAACTAAATAATTGTTTTTTTTTACTAGTAGGGGTTAATATCAACATTTTGGAAGTTGTTTAAAATGACTTCTTACAAATCGAAAAATTTTCACTATAGACTTCTTTGGATGTTCTGAAAAAGAGATTCGTAAAGAATAACATCCATTTTATTTTGCTGGGAAGACAATCCGTGGACATAAAATAATTATTCATAAAAAAAGAAAAAATTTGCAAAGAGGTAATTATATGGTGTCTCGGTTACAAGGCATTTTATAAATAAAGTGTAATTTTTTGTGCAGCTGTTACATATGTTTATTCCGATTGTTAAAAATGGAGCGCTTTATGAAAGAACTTGAAGAATTTTCAGTCGAAGAGTAGTCAAAAAATTTGAAGAAACTGGGTCGGTTATGGACAGTAAGAACGCGTCAACGTACTGGTCGGTCTCTTGAAAATATTTCTGCTGTAAACGAGAGTGTTTCCGAAAACCCGATAACATCAATTTGGCATCGTTTTCAATAATTTTAAATTTCACGAATTTTGATAAAATACCTCCACAAAGAGTAATGACCTGTCATCAGAGCCGTTTGGGCCATTTGACTGATATTTTATTCCATATTTAATCGGAACATGTCTTCTTTACAATCCAACAAAAAACCACAATTATCTCAAAAAATACGTAGTGTTGTTTTTAAATGAAAAACTGCATTCTGACTAATACTAATAGAAATGCATTCCGGAAAATTTATTTTCAAATTCTTTATTTTTTATGTTCCGAACTGGGTTTTAACCAGCGACCACCTTGGCAAGCCATTGCTTTTCCTCTAGGCTAAATTTTATTATTTTCTTGCTAGTCAAATTTCAAACATGCAGTTTTGAAATGTGAATATTTTTATTTAAAAATAACATAGCAGCCTTAACAGAAAATAAATTGTGTATTTAATTTTTATCAATAAAAAAAAATATTCAAAAAAAATTTTAAATTTCCTATGGTTTGAACTTAGAACCCTTAGACTGTGTTTCTTCTATCCATTGAACCGAATACACTTACAACAAGTTGTTTAATTTTGAATTTAAATTTGTATATTATGTTTGTGGTAAAAAGCCAATTAACTTTAGGTGATCAATATATCAAAGCTTGGACATTTAAAATAATAAAGATTTTCATTAATTTCATTTTCAATACTTTAATGAAAAGTTATATTATAAAAATAAGTTAAGAATTATATAGCGCTATATACGTCTACTAGCCAAATATTAAACAGTTATTAACCTCCAATTGGGGATTTTAACAAAAATCAACTTTCTTTCAATTAAACCATTTTAAATTTATACCACAATGTATAAAATACATACTATTTTAAGACTACAACATTTAACTTCCATATCGTAAGTTAACAAAAGTAAATTCTATTTGTGTTTGTGTATATAACACACATGCAACTTAGGGATATGTATATGTTAGTTGCTATAGATGTGATGTGTATATTTAAGTTGATGTTAAACATCAATTTAAGCCAATGTTATTTGAAGCATAAACTGCAGGTGTGTGTTTTGGAAAATTTACGCGAGTGAGTCAAGAAATTAGTTTGCTAATTTAAGTATTTGTTCATCATAGAACAACAAATATCAACATCAGTATAAAAACAAGCTCACTACGTACGTAGTTACGTACGCTAAAATGTCGAATATTTTGTACTTTCGGATTTTATGACTTAAATGACGAGCATTAAGAGCTTAAAATATTTCAGTTGCACTTATGCCCAAATACCAGCGTTTGTAGTTGGAAATATTGTTTTTTTTTTATTAATTTTTTTTCAGAAATATATACATTTAAAAATAAATTAAATAATACATTAAAAAATAACAGAAATGTTCAGATTCCTAGGTCTATTTTCTATAGATTTAAAGAACTTTTTCCTATAAAAATTCTCAGATTCATAGTTCATTTTCCTACTGAAAAATCCCCATATTATTAGGAATTTCTCCAGTTGAAAAACCCTCAGCATCTGAGAAGTTTCTTCTAATGAAAAAATTTAAATTCTAAGGAATTTTTCTTTAGGATATTCTCCAGATTGGACGGTTTTTTTTAGAAAAACATAACAACCTTAAGGCTTTTTCCAAAAAAAAAAAACTCTTAGGTTTTGAGGATTCTTTCCTACAATAGAAAGAGCCAACTGTTTTCAGGTGCATTTCCCATGATCAAACTACAATATTCCGACAATATTTTCCTAAATATTGATTTCTTTGCATTTCAAATTTTCTACAGAAAAAAGTCCTCAATTTCTATAGAAAAAAATTTATCAGAATATAAGACTTTTTAAATGGACAAACTCCTTAGAATCAGAGTATTTTTCTGCAAGAAAAATTCTCCGAATTTGATGGTAGATTACTTTAATTCTAAGGACATTTTTGCAGAAAAAAAAATCAAATTTTTCAGTAAGAAAAGTCATCAAAATCGTGATAAAGGGAACCTTTTTCCAAAAAAAAAACCATCAGATTCGAAGGTTATTTCCTACCGAAAAAGCCCTCAGCTTCTAGGAATTTTTTCTTTTAGAGAAAACCATCGGTTTCTGGGATTATTTTCTTTAATTAAAAGTCTTCAGAATCTGAGATTTTCTTGCAGAACAGTTCTTAAAAGCTGATGTTTTTCTATAGATGAATATGCGGGTTTTTCTATGGGATTTTTTTTTTTAGAACTTGGTAATTTTTCTATTGCAAACAATCCTCAGAATATTGAACATTTTCTATTGCAAAAATATATTTATACCTAATTTGAAAGTTTTCTTTATAAAATACTTCAATATCTTGTAATGAGTGGGAAAATATATATAAAAATGTATAAATATATAAGTGAATATCTTGATTAAATTTTATCTGTTAAAACTAATCTGCAGCTATTCGGCCAATTACACTTACATCTGACATTGCAATAAAATAAAAAAAATAAATTAATTAATATCTATTATTTACATCATATTGTTGAACATACAGGTTGGTTGAAAAGTTCCTGCGCTCACCAAGAGATGGCACTACTAGCTCCAAACTGTTTTTTTCTCAAGTTGGTAAAACTGTCCTGAGAACACATGCAAAGTTGCAAGTCATTCTGTCAATTCTTTCTTTGTTTACAAGCCATTTAAAGTTGACGTGTCATTGATTTTTTTAATATGGAAAAAATTTAATATCGTGCAGTCATTAGATTCTTTGTTTTGAAGGGTTTGAAAGCAAAGGAAATTTATGAACAATTGTTAGAAGTGTATAAGGAGTCCTCACCTTCAAAACGCACCGTTGAATTTTGGGCTGGTGAATTTAAACGTGGTCGTACCAGCCTTAAAGACGATCCACGCGAAGGACGACCAAAAACTGCAACCACAGCAGAAATCATTGAGCAGGCACATAATATGGTTAGTGAAGATCCAAGTTTGACTAAGCGTGAAATTGCTAATGCCATAGGCATCTCAGACGAACGAGTACTCCATATTTTACATGAAGAATTACGTATGAAAAAACTGTTTGGAAAGTTAGTACCGCACACATTAACAATTCAACAAAAACTGGATCAAAAACAAATTTCTCAGCGTAATTTGGAGCGTTTTAAGCCGAATAAAACCGACTTCTTGCGTCGTTTTATAACAATGGATGAGACTTGGATTTACCACCATGATCCTAAATTAAAACAAGAACGTTTACAGTGGACTGAAGCTGGTTGTTCAGCTCCAAAGCAGGTGAAGTCACAACCATCAGCAAAGAAGGTTATGGCATCAGTTTTTTGGGATGAAAAGGAATTTTGTTAATTGATTATCTTCAGAAAGGTTAAACAATCAACTCTGAATATTATTGCAGCCTTTTGGATCAGCTGGATGAAAAAATTCGAGAGAAAAAAAATCATTTTTCCTCAAGACAATGCACCTGCTCACAAAAGTGTTTTGACGTTGGCTAAATTCAAAGAATTAAAGTACGAATTGCTCGAACATCCACCGTATTCACCAGATTTGGCTCCCAGAGACTACTATCTCTTCAGAAATCTCAAACAATTCCTTCGTGGAAAGCATTTTTCGTCAAATGAAGAGGCCATAGCAGCCGTAGACGGTTATTTTGCAGAGCTTCCGGAAAACCATTATAAGGATGGGATAAAATTATTGGAAGATCATTGGAACAAGTTTATTGAGCTTCTAGGAGATTATATTGAATAAAAAAATATATTTCGTAACAAAAACAGTATTCTTTCATTTCGAGCGCAGGAACTTTTCAACCAACCTGTATTTTTTCACCAAAATTCTTTTGTGGTTTCCTTATGGAAACCTTTTTTTTCCATTTTTTTGTATTTAGAGATTATTACTTTTTATATATTTAAATGATTTGATTCTGTGTTTATTTTCTGTTTTATATTTTTTATTGTGATTTTTAAATTTATATTTTTTGATTATTTGTCGAGACTACCCAAATTTATGGAAATTTTAATATTGCTATCGAAAATTAAGGAACTTTTTGCAATGAGCTTAACCAAAAGTTGGTAGAAAATAGATTTATACTTGCATTACACTTTAATTCAATAGCATATCAAAGTCGAAGATAACAGTGAGAATATACTTTAATTCATGCCTTGTATCACAGTTTAATTCAAGTTCAAACAAGATAATAATAACACTTGTTTTCAAGCCCTAACTTCAAGTTTGCACAAAGCTGTAAAAATACGTTAATGATTGGTTTTAGTACAATTTATTTAAATTCACATACTCTTTGGATCTGGATTTTTTTAATTGATATTTTCTTTTTTCTTTTCTTATCTAGAAGAGTAGAAATTTGTAGAACCTTTCTGAAAAAAAAGAAAATAATGCAAGGACAGCGTTTAGCTTCAAATAAATGTGTTTTATCTTTTCGTTAAAATCCATTGAAGAAATTTAGAATTGAAAAAAAATCTTCGCAGGAAAATTGTAAATTTAAAGAAATATTTTAATTTTATTTTAAAATTTTGAAAAAAACGAAAAACATTAAACAAACTATTTTAATTTGTATGGAATTGATGATGACTGTAAAAAACACTTATATTTCAACAAAGACTTAGATCTCATATGAACCAGTTGAGAGATGAAAATAATTCAATAATCTAATAATGCCGCCATCATCATATGGCCCGTATAACCGACCATTTCCCGCGAGTAGACATATCTGATATTTTAAGCAGCCCCTAACAAAATTTTTTCAAGACATTTCTAAAGTATATAAGAATATATTATACTTCTTTCACCACTGTAGCATGCAGTATGTGTTTCACGCAAAGACTGAAATAAATTTTAAGCATCATACCATTTTTCGAAACACAGGAAATTCTAACAAATTGTAATCCATGAATTTTCCTTAAGTTAATTTTACCCAGAGTTTTAAAAGGTAATTTATTTCATACCACACACATATACATACATACACGCAAACACGCACTGATATCATTTTTACATCTGCACACTAACGCAAAGCATCAAAATAAGAATTATTAAGAATTTATAATGGAAAAAAAAAGATTTAAAGGTAATCTTAGTAAATTGAAAAACATTTGACTTTCCTAGTTGACATTTTCTTTGTGTTTGATAATTTTTTATATTTTACAACACACATTTACAAATGTCTTTGCATGTATGTGTGTGTTTCACATGACATGTCAAATTGTTTATTTACAAATTCAATGTGATGGATAAATATCACATAGTTAGTTGTGTGTATTCGTAATAAAATAAGGGTTCATGCCAAAATTGCTGTGGAAACTAAAATTTATTAAATTATTTACTAAAGGAAAAACATAGCATTAAAAAATTGCCACATAATGATCTTTGTTCTAATCGAAAAATTTTTAAGCATAGGAGATAAACTAGCAAATATCTTAAGAATAAAAATATTTGAAATAAATTAACGAAAAGTTGCATATTTTAGCTACATACCACAATTAAACATCGTGTAAATTTTCTATCAAAATCATTTTATTTTTCATAAAATACTAATCTATTTTATTTTATTCTGAATTATAAAGTATATAAAGTATCACTAAGGATTTCCTGCGATCTTAAAGAAACTCGTATATGTGATAGAGGAGAAACAATACAAAAAGTGATGTATTATTTAAGCGGCCCAATATTATGTTTATAATTACATATTTTGTTCATTGTTGTAGCTTATTTTTTACATTTTAAGAAACTAAACATTTTGGATATCAAATGAAAGTTTTCTAAAACTTTGGGTTCTGAAGAAATCTTTTGTCGGATCTAAATACAGTTATAAAAATACATAAAAATAGTTGATTTGCTTTGGTTTTGTAAATATACAGAGGTTAAAAGCCCATTATAAATAAACAAGAATTTTCTTTTTATAAAATTTGCACAAAACTTATTGAAGTTATGGCATGTTTTTCTTAATTTTCGCAAATTTATATATTGTTTTATTTAATTATGGTTTTTCTGGACAAATTTTCATCTTGTCGGTCTAAATAAAAGCATTACACGGAATTTTGAAAAACATCTTCGTTGTAATTTTTTTTTTGTGTCAAACACGTTGTTTTTATTTGATCACAAACAAACAATCGTGCATTAGAAACTAATCTATCCAAATAATTAGTAAGTCCCAAGTATGATTGTATTAGCAAAAATAAAAACACTGAATAAATACTGATTTTAATTTATGTCCTAATAAATTAGTTAGTTCCATATTATTGGTGTTTTAGCACACTTAGGCGTATGAGTTATATTACTTATTTATTAAAAAACAAGTAAGAGCGGCTAAATTCGGCTATGCCGAATCTTATATACCCTTCAGCATGGTTGGGAAAAAACTGAAGTTTATATATGGACATATATAGAATGGACAGATTTATATACGGACGCCTTTAAGAGGAAATTAACCATTTAGTTTGGTGATAAAACTTGGACTAGGGAAGATTTATAGGTATTTAAAAAAAATGTATGTTTTGGGCATAACTTTTTTGTATCTGAACCGATATTTCCGAGTTTTTCAGCAAATATGTTATACTAAAGATTTTCGATCTTTTGCTGTATGAGACGTATCCATAGGTCATATTACAGCTCTAGAATAGTGTTTGTTGTTTGTGTATAAAAGGTGAAGAGGTGAAAGAAAAGAATTTCAACAAATCGTTAAAAGAAATCACTAGAACTTCATGTGTATTATTTCTACAAAAACGTTTGATTGAGCTGCTAAATTTGCATTTGAGATTTTATTTCGCTTTTTTATTACAAAATATTTTTAATTTATTTAGCTTAATTTTAAAAATTTCAAGGAAAATAGTTAATATTTTTTTTTTTATAAATAATTTTAAGTTATGACCTTAAGTAGTTGCACTCAAAGGGAAATTATGTATAAAATTTTCTTAATATATGAGACATAAAATGGTTTAAAAATCTTTTTATAAATTCTTTTAAATCGGAGCAAAAAATAGAAATAAAACCGTTTGTATTTTGTTTGTATCAGAGGGTTTTTATAAAAATTTTGATGTTTTTAACCAATTTATGGCTTATTTAATTATTAATTTAAAATTTTATTTAAATTAATTATTTAATTATATATTTATATTTTTTTTTTTTTATCAGGCTCAAGATCATAATTTTTAATGTTACTAACGAATAGTAAACACTAATTTATTTTATTAAATGGAAAAAATTGTAAGGATCAGCGCTAGAGGGAGTGCACACTTTCGACCCGAACGACCAGGTCATCTTCAGCCTCCTTCTGAACCACCCAACACAAATAACTCATGGTTTTGAACAGACATTTATATCACACACTCTAAGGAGAATGGCAATGTGAAATAAAATTTTTCATTAGTGAATGATTACCCGTACAAATGAGCTTTTTTTCCATCTATTTGTAGAGTTATTTGTGTTGGGTGGTTCAGAAGGAGGCTGAAGATGACCTGGTCGTTCGGGTCGAAAGTGTGCACTCCCTCTAGCGCTGATCCTTACAATTTTGTCCACTTAATAAAATAAATTAGTGTTTACTATTCGTTAGTAACATTAAAAATTATGATATTGAGCCTGATAAAAAATTATAAATATATAATTAAAACAGATAGATCAAATAATGTACAAAATTTAATTATTTAATGTTAAAAAACAAAAAAAAAAAGTCTTAAGAAAATATAAAAAAATTGTACAAAAAAAAAAAAGTTGAATAGACGGGGAATCGAACCCGCGAACCCTCGTCTAAGAGAAAAAAAGTATTTGTGACATAGCGTTTAGACAACCGAGCTATTGAGGTCATGCGAAATCATCGTTAATATAATTTAATAAACAGTTTTCGTTCATTAAAACATATAAAAACAAAGGGATTTTATGGAAAAATCTAGAGGTAGTCCTGGTTTTTTGGTAATATCTCAGCCATTTATCAACCGATCTGACTGATTTTTAATAGCAAACAGAAATGGATCACATGTAACAGAAATATATAACAATCAATTTCTCATCATGTCAGGGGTCTTCGGAAACCCCATTTTAACACACAGACGGACAGTCTGACCTCGTTAAATCAACTTCGCTCTTCATTAGGACTTTATAGGGTCTAAGATCAATATTGTAGAAATTACAAACGGAATGACATATTTATATATATCCTTCCACCTGTGGTGAAAGGTATAAAAAAGTATACGCAACATGTAGGGCGTTCATATTTGTAACGTCAATTTTGTTTCCTAATTTTGTGTGAAAGAAATAATCCGCTTAGGTGTTTTCGGGAGGTTTGCTTATTTTTGTCTTAGCATTCGACTCAAGTAACATATAGCGTACACACAGAGAAAAAACATGGTTGCAACATGATCACTGCCACTATATTGAGCTTGCTGCAATCGGGTATGATTGTCCCAACCATGTTATTGGTTTTTTAACAATCAACATGGTCACTACGATCATTATTATAGTAAATATTTTATTATTTTATAACATGATTGGCTGTACTGTGGTAATAAAAATTTTGACTATGATAATTGTTGCAACTATAAATTGCTGGCAACAATCAATAAATAATTATACATCAAATTAAACATGACTTTGATATTTACAGTCATAATATTTTCTTGTTTTCATAAAAACCAAAATTTTATCAGTTTGTTTTTACTACAAAATGTCTTAAAAAAATAATCATATATTGTTTACGAAAACTGGACAAATGTCAGATTGGTTTTCTGCCTTTCATGTGTCATTAAAAAATTATCATTGACCCATTAAGATCCAGTTCATTTTTTTTTTTAACTTTAGATATTTTAAATGGTTTTTTTTCGAAAATTTCCTATACATCTAAAATTATTTACACTAATTAATTTTTTGTCAAAAAGATTCTTTATAAAGATTTTATATTTTTTAATTCGTTTCAATAAAAACAGTAAGAAATATTTCTTAAAAAAAATATATTTTTTAATTTATTTCTTGTAAAAGTTCTTACAAAATTAATAAAATATTTTTTTATAAGTAAAAGTCTGTAGAACTCAAGATTTTTTTGTACGAAAAGATTTTTCTTACACAAAATATTAGATATTTATAAATTTATCTGATAAAAAATATTTAGATTCTATGGACTTTAACTTAAACTAAAATTCAACATCATAATATATTTATTTATATATAACTGTAGTGACCATATTATAGTAAAATTATGGTTATTTTATTATCATAATATGATAACCATATTATAGTACGACTATGGTTTGCCCAATCATAAACCCAAAAATATATGATGCTCTTCGAATATGATTGTCCCAACCATGTTTTTTCTCTGCGTGTAGTTATTGTAATACGTTGTTATATTTCTTATATTATGTTGCTGACTAGTGTTTTAACGTCCTTTTAAGAAAACTGTAAAGAATCAGTAGGTAATGGTAAAAATGTAAGGTGGTAACAAATTTTGTCGCCTTATTTGTACTTTCTGTTAATTTTGTTCAAAAAAAAAATTATTGTTAGAGATGTTATTCGAAATTCTGAGAATGTATTGAAAATATGTTCATTAAGGTATTGCAAATATAACATAATTTATTTTTAAAAAAAAAATGTGTATACACAGATAAAAAATATGGTTGCAACAAGATCACTGCTATCATTGTCACAATTAAGTTATTGGTTTTTAAATAAATTCTAAAAAAAGTTAGTAGAAAAATTTGTAAACGGTTTTCAATCCCACTTTATTATTTTTTTTACGGATTTTAAATAAAAAAATAAATTATTTAGTAAGTTGTTTTGTTATTTACATTTTACAAATTACAAAATTTTTACAAAATATTTACAAATTTTTATTGCTAATTTTATAAAAAAAAATTACAAATTTTTGAAAATTGATTTGCTAAAATTTTAAAAAAATTTAGTAATTTTAAAAAAGTGGTTATTGAATGAAATAATATTTTTAATAATTAAAACTTATACTTCCAAACTTAAATTGCCACAAAATCTTACAACTGACCCATATCCAAAAATAGCACTAAAAAGTTCTAAAATTAGAACTTAAAACAATTAAAACTTAAAATCCAAAAAATTGACTAAAAAAATCTTTCAAAACAAAAATGATTAAATTAAAACGAAATAATAAATTCGCACATTGTTTTTCTTTAAGCAAATAAAAACTTTTAATTGAAAAACCATAGTCGTGAAAAAATTTGTTTGAGGTGAAAAAAAATATTTTTGTGATAAAAAAACAAATGTTTTCAGGTAAACAAAGTTTTCGTCGTTAAAAAATATATGAAAACTAGTTTTTGAGGTGTAACCATTGAGGTGAAATTTAAAAAAAATATTCACTTCTTGGCGTTTAGTAAAAAACTGCTGGAGAAAAGAATCACCCTAGCATTCGTCTTCGCGCCGTAATGGTAATTTCAACGGACAGACAGACGAACATGACTAGCTCTGATAAGAATTACATAAGAGTGATTCATATCGCAGACCATTATTTCTGTGTGTTTCGAAAGGAGGGTGTAATTACACTTAAAAGAGTTTGTAAGTTAAAATAACTGAAAATATCATTTCAAAGAAATGATATTTCATTTAAAAACCGGTCTACTTAATTTTCATTTAAATAAAATGTCATTTGTTATTTATTTTTAAATGTTGATTAATCAACTGACACATCCGTAAGAAACAAATGATATAATCAGTTAAAATAAATGTCAAAATTTTACATACCAATCCTTAAAAAATAAATGTTTTTTTTTTCATTTATTTGAAATTGTTTCCGTTTTTGTATTTTTTGTTTTTTTTTTTTAATATAATCGTACAATACAAAATGTATGTATGCATATGAAGCTATAAACACTTTTTGTGTGAATGTATTTGTGTATGTATGTGTGTTTATGAAGTTCTTGTAATTTGTATTAAAAATTTTGTATATATACAACCAATTTAAATAAAAAACAAACAAAATTTAAATTTGTAATAACTGTTACGGACACAAATAAACCACAAATTTCCGTTTTGTGGGTAAATTTTTATTAAATTTCAAACAAATGAAAAAAATAAATAAAACTGAAAAAAATCGGTAACTGATAGTAAATTATTTCGAATAAATGTATAAAAAAGTTAATATAGATATTTCTTTGAAAAATAAATATATCTTGCTTTATTTTTAAATGAAACGGAAAACTTTTTTATTAAACTACAAACAGTTAACTACATAATATTCTGAGTGTAGAAGAGTAGAATAAAGAAAATTGTTGTATTTCGAAATACATTTGCTAAATATATTTTAGTGCACAGAGAAAACAGGTTCATTAATTTCTTTCCAACTGAATATTTTGGTTGTAGCAACTGAATTATTCAGGTGTCCCAACCAAATATTTTTCTGATACAATTGAAATATTTGTTTTCAACCAAAATTCTGTTGCATTAACCAAATTTCGATGGCGACAGACAAATATATCAGTGGCCCCAACCAAACCATTTGGATGGCATGAAATTCGGTTGTTACAATGCATATGTTTGTGGAACACTGATGGTTCAATTGAAAAATTATGTTGCAACTGAAATTTTCTTTTATTAGCTGAAATTCTGTTGCCACAAAAATATCTGTGACCTTAACCGAACCATGCAGATAGAAAAAAATTCTATAATCACAATGAATCTGATTTTACTGTGCTTAGTATACAGTTTAAATAAAATAAACTTTTCAAATCTTAACATGATGCAATAATAGAAATTTTCAAAAACGCCTTCCTTGTGTATTCCCTATCAAACAAATTGTTTAGATTTCATCAAAAAACAGAAAGTAATTAATAAGTTCCATGTATGATGAAAATACGATTAAAATATTGCATTGGCAAAGAGCTAGATTTTAATTAATTTTAGTTAAAGCAGTGCATTGTTTATATAGAACACTTAGGCGTATGAGTTATATCACTCATACCATAATTGGAAATAAAGTATACGCAACAACTATTTGTGCCTTAGTAAATATGGTAAAAATTGTATAAAAAATTTTTATTTTTTTAAATATTTTTCTAAAAAAATAAGTTCAATCAAAAAACCTCAATAGACTTCTGATATTATCACAAAGTGTATGGTGATAAAACCAAATTTTGTTTTAACCTTTCTTTATGTTTGCTTGTGTGAACTCTATGATGAATGATTTGTAACGTTTATATATGTTTAGGTTGATTGAAGCGCAAATCAAATTTTCCATAATAATTTTTATCTCCTCATCATACAGTTACTACCTCTTTATGTCTTCAATATAAAATAAGTAAGCACTAAATTCAAGTTTATCAAACTTTTGTATACCCTTCACAGCATTTTGGTTGCAGATAAAATAAAAAAAATGAAATTGAGAAGAAATTGCTGAAGTGAAAAAATTTTAAGCAATAAAAAATAGTTTGGATGCGAAAAAAAATTTAGGGTTGGATGCGAATAAAAAATTTTAGTGTTAAAAATTTGTTAAAAGGTGAAAAAATTTTTGTATTTAAATTTTTTTTGAAGTGGAAAAAAAAATGTTTTTTATAAAAAAAATTTATGAGGTGAATATAAAATATTATCCACCTCTAGTACTGTGGGGGAAATATAAGAAAATGTTTTGTCTTCACGCCGTGATATCCTTTATATTAGATTCACGAAAGTGGTTAAATCGGGTAAGATTTAGGGTACACTCACCAAAATAAGTCTGTAATGGCAACTAAAAATTTTGCTGTTATTACGGGAAATTTTGTTAATTTGAGCCCAGCGGTATTTTTTGCTAATCTCAGCAACACATGTCTGCTGACGTGTAGTACAAAGAAATTAGTAGAAAAATTAGTAGCCGCTACTAAATTTAAGTAAACTTTTTGTAAAGCGGAATTTAAAACCGGTTTGCTAAAATCAGCAAAAAAAAATTACTAAATATTGTGAATATTTTTAAAAATTTTAAATTAATTTTTTTATCGAGCATAAATTTTTTTATTTTATTTATTTTTTCAAAAAATATTTTATATTATTCTACCTTTTTAAAATTAGTCATTTTTTTTTTGCTAATTTTAGCAAATCGGTTTTCAAAAATTTGTAAAATGATTTCTGAAATTAGCCACAAAAATTTGTAAATATTCTGTAAAAACTCTGTAATTTGTAACATGTAAATAGCAAAAAGATTTGCTAAATAATAATTTTTTTACTAAAAATCAGTACAAAAATATTAAAGTGGGATTGAAAACCGTTTACAAATTGTTTTACTAACTTTTTTTTCTGAGTGTATTATAAATATTTTGGGGTATTATAAATATATTTCGATGTGTTACAAATACAATGGCAAACTGATATATACCCCCTTATATATGTTGAATGTATAATGAAATTCATCTCTAACACATCAACATCATCATTATCATCTTGAACAGCATCTTATGTTTTAGAATGTAGTCTTTAAATAAGTCTGTGTATTTAATATTCATTCCCCATTTGATTGTGTGTACGTATTTGTGTAGGAGTTAAATAAATTTATTTTCAATTTCTTTGATAATTCCTAAGATAAATGTTATCGCATTAGAATGAGATCAATGGATTTTAAATATTTTATTTTATATTTTTCATTTATTTTTTTTTTTTTTTGTTTATTATAAACTTTCTAAATCAGGTGTTTTATTTAAGTGTCCGTATACGTGTTTCTCATTCAAGTGTTGGTATAAAGTTACTTAAAATTTCTTGAAGTTGCATGCTAGAAATATTCTGTATTGCAGAAGATTTCTTTAAAAGAAAAGCAAATGTCGCACGAACATGATATAATGGTGTTAGGTGTTTGTTTTAGTTTGATAAAAAATAAAAATAAGTATAAAGCAATATCATAATTTTTTGTACTTTTTTATGAAAAATTGTTTCGTTGAAAACTTTTTAAGTTTCCTGCTATATTTTTTTAATCCTTAAAATTGTTTTGATTAAATCATAATTTTAATTCGTTTTGTTAAATGTGCAACTAAAAATTCTTATATAAAATTCTGCAAAATTGTATTTTTTTGAAATTTTTTTTTTAACAAAAAAAGCACACAGAGAAGAGAGATTTATCGTGGCCACATAATTTCTCTCCAACTGAATATATTGGTTGCAGCAACTAAATTATTCAGTTGTCTCAACCAAATGTTTTCCCAATATAATTGAAATATTTTTTTTTTAACCGAAATTCTCTTGCATTAACTGAATTTATGTTGCGACGAACAAATATATCGGTGGCTCTAACTAAACCATTTCGTAAGCAAGAAATTCAAATGTAAGAGTGAATCAGTTTTCTCTGTGTAAAAAAGTTTGAAAAAAGCAATAAATATATTTTAATTCATTGTCACTTTTATTTTAAATTATTAATACAAATTCTTTAGTTTGTGCGATAAAGCCGTAAAAATAATAAAAGAAATATTTGAAGTTTCTTCTTCTTATCAAAGATGGAAACTAAATTTACGGATGTGTGTACGTATTGCCAATTAAAATACTCACAGTCAGCAATAAAACAAAAACTCGATGCCTTTGGAGGGGCAAGTCATTTTATGTTTTTGTAATTTGGCTTTTATGAAAGAGTTGTTTTAATTGAAATGAAATCGTATTTTAATTCTGCCATTCGTACTATCTAGCAACCAGATAATGAAAAGGGAAACTTTTTCTTATATTCGTAATTATATCTTGGTAGCTACAAGTACTGGTATAGGATGCCATAGTGGGGTTTGAAAGGCAAAATAAAATATGGAAGAATAATTTTAATAGGTAAATACAGACTTTAAAGACATTAATTTAAAATGGAAGAAAATTCAAAAAACTAGAAATAATTAATAATAATAATTCCTCAATTTTTTTTTCACTTCAATTTTTCTTTAAATTTACACAATATGTAGTAAATTTGTACCGTGTACACACAAAATGTGTAAACAATTGAAGCAGAGCCGCGAATAACGTTGTAAGCGAAAAAATTGAAATTGTTGAGAAATCGAATTTTAGAATTTGTAGGTGTATCCCACTGACTGTCTTCTTTAGATTGAATTTTGATAACGAAATCCTGCATAATTTTGCCTAATTTTATTTTTAAGTCATAAAAGAGAGTTATTCTAACGGTAATCTGGAAAAAATAGGTTTTATTGGCGGCTCCACTTCAATTGCACATGCTACATTCTGCACAATATAACTTTAAATTATAATGTATCTTCCTGGTAAAAAAAAAAAATCTATCGCAATTTTATATTCTTTAATTGAAGCTCTAATATCTAGCTAATAAAATATCAAATTAAATCCCGCAAATTCTCTAAGGATTAAGTTGTATCTAAATTGATTCGAAAAATGGCAGTTTAAATTAGATCCAACAATTAATTTGGGAATGTAGGAAGATACAAATTTATCCGAAAAATGGCAGAATAAGATCCAGCAATATATTTGAGGATTAAGTAATATCCAAACAATCCAAAGATCCAACAATATATTATACACTCAAAAAAACATTTTCAGTTCACTTAAAAACAAATTCACATACATTTATTTTTTAAAGAAATATTTATTTTAATTTTTTTTATATATTTGTTTAAAATGATTAACTGTCATTTCGCGATTTTTTCAGTTTTATTTATTTTTTTCATTTGTTTGAAATTTAATAAAAATTTACCTTACAGATACACCCACAATATATTTTCCGTTACCGACTGTAGTTTATTTAAAAAGTAATACGTAAAGTTTGTTTTTAAATGAAGAATCAATTGAAATTCATAGAAATATATTTTTTAACTGTTTGAATCAGTCATTCAAAAAACAAACTATAAAAATTTACAGACATTCAGTAGGAGCCGATATTTTCAGTTAAATGTAAAATTTTATATTTTCTGCTTCAAAAAATAGAAATTCATATAATTCCTTTTTGATTTTTTACCAAAATAGTTTGTATATATACAAAATTATTTCAATAAAAATTACAAGAAATTATTTAAAAATACATACACACAGAGCCAATAAAAATATACACATCTGCATGTGTGGTGTTCTGTTTTGTAATTACATACAAATAAAAAACTTTCAATTTGAAAAACAAACCACAAAAGTAGTTTTTTCTAACTTTTCGTCAGTAAAAATTTGATGGTTATTTTAAACGACTTTCTATTGTTTTTACTTTTGTCGATTATTAAACAATGATTAAAAATAAACAACAAATTGGGTTGAATGTAATGGAAAATCAGTAGTCCTCTTGTTGATTGTATTTTCGATTAATTTAATATGTAATTTAAGTTGTTTTTATCGAAATAATATTGTTAGTGTATTACAAATTTAAATTTTTTTTTTTGCTTTCTTTAAAAAAATAAAAAATATTCATAAAATTGCAATTTTGTTTTTTATTTAAATTGTTTGTTTACACGGAACTAAGTATTATAAAATTTAAAGCAATTGAAAATATTTGTTAAAATACAGATTCGATTTTATAACAATTTTTTCTTTGAAATATTTGTAAATTGTTATTTTCCATATAAAAATTCTTTGAAAACAAAAATTTTTTGTATTTACAAGTTACATTGTTGATGGCTGCTTTAATTTTTTTTATTTACACTCAGAAAAAAAAGTTAGTAGAAAAATTTGTAAACGGTTTTCAATCCCACTTTACTATTTTTGTACTGATTTTTAGTATAAAAATTATTATTTAGCAAATCTTTTTGCTATTTACATTTTACAAATTACAGAATTTTTACAGAATATCTACAAATTTTCGTTGCTAATTTCAGAAATCATTTTATAAATTTTTGAAAACCGATTTGCTAAAATTAGCAAAAAAAATTACTAATTTTAAAAAAGTCGATATTGAAGGAAATGTTATTTCTAATAATTTAAACTTATACATACAAACATAAATTGCCCTAAAATGTTACATAGGATTAAAAAAGGGATTGGAAGTGAAGATACCGACTCATGTCTAAAAAGAGGACATCCACTTAAAATAGCACTAAAAAGGGGTTTTAGTTCTAAAAATCAGCCTTAAAAACAATTAAATTTAACCTTTAAGATTTTTAAGACTTTGATTTTTTTTTTCATTTTGTATAAAACATCTTTAAAAAAATATAATCAAAATTTTTGATGCTCGATAAAAAAATAAATCTAAAACTTTGAACTAATATTAATAGTATTTAGTAATTTTTTTTGCTGATTTTAGCAAACAGATTTTAAATTCCACTTTACAAAAAGTCTACTAAAATTTAGTAGCGGCTACTAATTTTTCTACTAATTTCATTGTACTACACGTCAGCAGACATGTGTTGCTAAGATTAGCAAAAAATACCGCTGGGCTCAAATTAGCAGAATAACAGCAAAATTTTCAGTTGCCATTACAGACTTTTTTTGGTGAGTGTAGACTGTGTGAGTATACATTTTGTAGATTAAAAAACAAACGGAAACAAATTCAAATAAATTTTATCATTAATTTTTAACTGATTTGGTTTAACTGATAACTGGTTTTTACTGATGTGACAGATGTCTAAAAGAATGTAGACGGGTTTTTAATTTATAAACTATTTTAAATGTATGTTGTCAAGTTTTTTAAAAACAAATAAAAAAAAACAATGCCTTCGGCAGAATTTGAACTCGGTCTGCCAGATTTTCATTATGTTTTCTAAATTGACATTATATTTTTAAATTACATTTAATAAAAATTTAAATTTTTTTAAATATTGTAGTCTTATATTGTATGCTCCTATGTCTTGTTCAAATCATAATATAATGTCTAAATATTCATGTTAAATGTAATGTACCCCCTCAGTTGATGATGCCTATAGTCTCAGCCACCTCACGCACTTTCTTTATCCAAACTTCCAATATCACTTCATACAAAAAGAAAAAACGTAATGGCAACGTGATCACTGTTACTATATTGTACTTTCTGTATTACACTCAGAAAAAAAAGTTAGTAGAAAAATTTGTAAACGGTTTTCAATCCCACTTTACTATTTTGTACTGATTTTTAGTAAAAAAATTATTATTTAGCAAATCTTTTTGCTATTTACATTTTACAAATTACAGAATTTTTACAGAATATCTACAAATTTTCGTTGCTAATTTCAGAAATCATTTTACAAATTTTTGAAAACCGATTTGCTAAAATTAGCAAAAAAAATTACTAATTTTAAAAAACTCGATATTGAAAGAAATGTTATTTCTAATAATTTAAACTTATACATACAAACTTAAATTGCCCTAAAATGTTAAATAGGATTAAAAAAGGGATCGGAAGTGAAGATACCGACTCATGTCTAAAAAGAGGACATCCACTCAAAATAGTACTAAAAAGGGTTTTTAGTTCTAAAAATCAGCCCTAAAAACAATTAAATTTAACCTTAAAGTAAAAAAAAAATTTACTAAAATATTTTTCAAAACAGAAATTACCAAATTAAAACAAAATGATAAATTCGTTTATGTTTTAACAATTTTTAAGATTTTTAAGCCTTTGATTTTTTTTCATTTTGTATAAAACATCTTTTAAAAAATATAATCAAAATTTTTGATGCTCGATAAAAAAAATAAATCTAAAACTTTGTACTAATATTAATAGTATTTAGTAATTTTTTTTGCTGATTTTAGCAAACAGATTTTAAATTCCACTTTACAAAAAATCTACTAAAATTTAGTATGGGCTTCTAATTTTTCTACTAATTTCATTGTACTACATGTCAGCAGACATGTGTTGCTAAGATTAGCAAAAAATACCGCTGGGCTCAAATTAGCAGAATATTCCGTAATAACAGCAAAATTTTCAGTTGCCATTACAGACTTTTTTTGGTGAGTGTAGTGTATGGTTGTCACAATCAAGTTATTGGTTTATAGATAAATTCTAACCATCAATATGGTTGCTACCATTATCATTATAGTAAATATTTTATAACTGCCACTTTTTATTTTATAACATGATTGGCTGTAAACATACTGTGGTAAAAAAATCTGACTATGAAAAAAATATGATAAATATGGAACTATAAATTGTTGACAATAATCTTTGAATAATTATAAAACATGACTCTGACACTTACAGGCATAATATGTCTTGTTTTCATAACAAATGTATATCAGTTCAGTTACTCATGTAAAAATAATAATATCCATTTATTTTCAGGGGGAGGGGTTGTTTTATTTTAGAAAATTCCTAATACATATAACTTTATAATTTACAGCAGTCAATTCATTGTCGGCAAAATTCATTGTAAAAAGATACTAAAGATCTTTTATTTATAAAAAATTAATTATAAATATTTATTTATTCCAATATTTCGTCACCACATTGGGCGACTTCTTCAGGGAATTTTTTTTTAAATATTACACAAATCAAGAAGATCGAAAAAAACTAAAATAATTAATAATATTTTCCTTTAAAACAAAAATATGTTTCGTTTGAAATTACGACTTTCTTGTGGGAAAAGTACTTAGAATATTAATAAAATATTTTTTTTTCAGAAAACAGAATTTTTCTTATAAGAATCCAAGAGTTGTTTTGTACGAAAAGGTTTCTTCTCAGATTCTGCAAACTTTTTTTAGAAAAAAAATTTTCAGCATGAACAATACTTAGAATCTAAGAACTTTTTCTAGTAAAAATATTCTTAGTTTCTAAGGACTCTTTCTAAAAGAAAAATTCTGATACTCTAAGGACTATCTTAAAATTTTTCTATTAGAAAAAGTACATAGAATCTAAGTTTTTATTTTATTAAAAATATTTCGAAAATATTTTTCTTGTAGGTTTCTGTCTCAGTATTGTAGTTTTTGAAGTCATTATCTTAATATACATTATCTTTCTATTATTTCATTATTTTTTCTACATATTTTTTAAGCTTGGTTTACACTCACACACAACGCCATCTTTTGGTCAAACTAAGTCACCACTTTCAACTCAAAATGTATATTTTAAATATATTTTAATTAAGTTTTATCTGTATTTGTTTCTTATGAATACATACTAATTCCAATAAAAGCGTAAGAACATAAAATTCGCGCAATCATCCACCAAAAAACGAGCCAGTAAATTTTCTCTGCTACTTTTTCGTCATCAAAGCAGAAGTTAACATGAAAAATTAGCTACCGTAAATTCGGCGTTTGGAAAAAAATGTATGAAAATGAAAAAAGTGCGCAAAAATGAAGAAAGTGTGCGAAAATTATTAAAAAGTTGCCATTAACACAAAAACACACTGAAAAAAGAACAAAATAATTTACACAGATCGAAAAAACTGTTAATATAATAAAAATTAAAAACACTCGCATTCAAAAACATTTAAAAAAATTAAAGTGGTCTAAAATAATTTTCTAAATGTAAAGAAATTTTTCTGTTAGTTAGAAACTAATCCCAATTTGAAATTTAAATTCTGTTTTTCTTTTTGCTAATTAATATACATATGTAAGTGCCTGCTAGTGATTAGAATAAGTTTGTCGGTTTAAAACAATTTTTCTATTAATTTTTCTTAACTATAATTCGCAAAAAGTGTACCATTTTTTAATTTAGAGTTGTTGCTGGCTTGGCTTTTTTTTGGATTAGCATATGCAAAATACATTACATAAAAGTGTTTGGATTTGATAAACTCTCGTTTAGTAAATTTAACTCATATAAAAAGAATTTCAAGTAAAATGAATAACAATTAAACTAAATATATTCAAATATTGATTTCATTAAATTAATTTTTAAAATATTAATTTTAACACAGAAATATTTGGAGTCATTTAAACTGTTGTTTAAAATTGAGTTAAAGAGAAATAAAATCTCTTAACTACTTCATCAATGCAAAACATCGTCAGCTTACTCTGGTTCCAGAACTCATCAAAAGTACTTTCTTTGTGGGAGCATAATTGTTAATGTGAGTGAGTTTTCTTGTATTTATTTCATTAAACTTGTCGTTCAGTTTTTTTATTTATTTTTTGTTTGCTTATATTATATATAAATATTTTTTTTTTCAATCTCATTAAATTCCAGAGATCATTAAACCTTTTGGGGCCGACATAAAATTTTAATATTTTTGAGACTTTAAATTAATTTTGGTAACTTATCAAAATTTAAGTAGCAATTTAAAGATTTCCCTACTTTTTTTTTTAAATATATAACAATTTTTTTAAATACAAATTTTACGATGGGTTAATGAATCTTGCCATCCCAAATTTTCAATTATTATGGCTAGGGTTAATGACTGATGTACCATACAAACTCACCCGTAAAACACTCCCGCATTATTTTTAGTTCTTTTTATTGTATTTTATTTCGCGATTTAAATCATTAATTTATTTCGTTTTTTATTAAATCAATATTTTGTATTCGATAAAAATTTTTAAGTAAATTTAAAATTTTTACTGTTTTGATTTAAATTTTTTGTAGATCGCTGTGGCAAAAAGCGGGATCACTTTCAAATTTCATTTTCAGATTTTCGTTTGGTGATAAAGGCTGGGTGGGCAAAATGGGTTAAAACCATGCCATACGGTTGTAAACTATAGATATCAGGTCCTATTTTCACAATATTTCCCCCTGTTTTAACCCTTGCACGCGATAAATTTATAATTACTGTTTGGTTTGTTGGAAAGAGTCATATATATATCGAACCTACCCCTTGACGAGAAATAAGGCAATAAGCAGCAATAAGGATAACGTGCCCTTACTAGCAATACCTGCCCCTACACCTGCCAATTTACCCATAGATTTTCCATGTTGTATGCTACATTTTTAAAAAAAGTCCAAAGAATCAAAGAGGTTCTCTTGAAAAAGTTCTAAATATGAATATTTTTCTTAAGGAAAACCATTTCTTAAAGAAATATTTAAAGAACTTTTTCATTGTTTCAAATTGTAATATAAGTGTAGGGACTATCTTACAGAATTATGTTTGTTTTATTATCATAATAATATGATAGCTATGATATGCCCTATTTTGACCGGGCACAATTAACACCACATTTTCCGTAGGATATGTTGGCAATCTGATAGGTGTTCAGAATTTATAGGATTTAATACATAAAAAAAATGTAGCAAACATCATTATTAAACTTAACATTACCATGTAGGGCATTAAAAACAATAAAAGTTTTTGTTTTTTAAAGTAAGAATTTACGAAATCTTACAAACTTAAAGGATATTGTATGTCTTATCGTTACAAAAAATCACTTTCATATTCTCTATAAGCCCTTAAATAGAATTTTATAATTTATGCAAAACTTGAGAATATATGTATATAACGAAAACCATCGATTGAGCTGTAAATATGAAAAAAAAAAACAACAAAGTTTAATTAAAACAGTTGCAAAAAGGATATCCTGAAAATTTTGCTATTAGTTTTTATGAATGGAAATTGATTATAGAATATTTTATTTTTTCTTTTTTTTTTTTGGTAAATAACACAGAGATAAAACTTTAGCGGAAACTTAACTTTTACTTGATATGTTACCAAACCAGGCAACTATAAATAGAAAATGAAAACGTTGCAAAGAAAATTCAATTTAATTTTCATTTTCTTTATTGTTTGGAAATAAAGTATAAAACTTTTGAAAAGAAAATTGCCTATTAACGCCTAATTTTAATAGCTGGCAGGTGAACGATTTCCAACACTTTATACTTTCCACTTGTATATAAAGCCTAAAAGTAGGCAACAAATTTGTTAAACATAACACAGCCTATATAGAGGCTTTGCAAAGTATTTAGTTTCTTTCTGTTTTAAACTTTAATTGCCATTTAAATGGGCAACACTTAAAAAAGAATTACAACTTTCTTCTTCTTCTTCTTTTAGGCTTTGGCTCCAGGCTAATAAAATTGAAAAATGCAACCAGCAAAAAACTGTAGAAGACTGTAGAAAACTTTTGCGAACACAATTTCGCACATAATACTTTTACACACACATAAAGGGAATACAAAGGAATCCTAAAAAAGTTTCCATTTCCTTTACACTTATTTTATTTTTTTTTTTTTGTTTCCTTAGCCAGAAGCATAATAGAAAAATAGAGGAGCATAATGATACTCAATAACTTGTATTCTGTTTTGTAGTCCACCAAAAGCAAAAAGATGGCTATTAAGCCTTATTTTGCTTTTGGCTAAATGGCAATGGTCTATTAGAAATTAAAAAAGGGGCCACAATTGGGCAACCATATATTCACATAAAATATTGCCAAACAAAAGGCGCAAAGTACTTTATCCTTTTTTTCTTTCTTTCTTTCTATTCCTTACAATATAAGCAGCCAATGAGCAAAAGTGTTGACAACAATTTACAAAAATTGTTTTATTATTTCCTTGTAGTTTGTTCGTGTGCTTGTGTTAATGATATTTATATTAAACTGAAAGAAACCCTTCGTCGTTTTACCTTCACCATAAAATATGAGTATCCTTTAAACTAAAAACTGTTATCTCTACAAGAATTCTATGTTCTTTTGTTGTTGTTGTTGTGTTTTGTAGGGGGACAATTTATAGCATTCGCGATAATTTAAATAAGAAAATAACAATTTTCTTTTTGGAGAAATTAATTTGAAATAATAACAATTAAATCGTACTATAATATTAAAAGAGTTAACAAAAAGCAAATTAAAATTAGTTTAAATTTAATGAAAAAGCTTAATAAAAAAATATGGTAATTGTGAAACTGAAATATATATATTTGGTTATTATTTGAAGTTTAAAACTAACCAGAAAAAATTATACACAAAATATTTTGAAATAAAGGAAATTCATAAAAATGATAAGTTGATTATTATAAAATTTAAGATGTAAACTATTTGAATGGCAAGTGCCCACAGTAAGTAAGCGTAAGCTCTTGAATATCTGTTTAAAATAATGTTGCTTAAAAGAAATATCAAGAAATTTTTAAACAATTACAAGAAATCTTTGAACAAGACGCCAAATCTTGCACTCAAATCTTAATGTCTATCTGAATTACGCAATTCAAAATCTTTAACGAATACAATTAAAATTCTTACCAATCAGTATTTTCCATCTCTATTTTTTAAAGTCGCTGTAATAACATTTTACAAGATTGTAATGGCGCTTGTTATCTTTTACATATATATATGTGCACAGCACATGTTGCGGGGACGGGTTTTCGTTCCACAAGTTACTATGAAGACATTTTGTTACTGTGGGGACTGTCCTTAAACTTTTCATTATTCTACTGTTTACACTGAAGACATTTTACTGGATACAGCGCATATTATAGGGACTTTTTGGCTGTATATACAGATGTCTTCAAAGTATGGGCAATGAATATATATATATATATATATATATATATATATATGCACAGCACATGCTGCGGGGACGGGTTTTCGTTCCACAAGTTACTATGAAGACATTTTGTTACTTTGGGGACTGTCCTTAAACTTTTCGTTATTCTACTGTTTACACTGAAGACATTTTACTGGACACAGCGCATTTTATAGGGACTTTTTTGGCTGTATATACAGATGTCTTCAAAGTATGGGCAATGCATATATATATATGTAACGAAAAACCGTCCCCGCTACATGCGCCGTGCACATATATATATATATGTGCACAGCACATGTTGCGTGCACATATATATATATATATATATATATATATATATATATATATATATATATATATGTGTACAGCACATGTTGCGGGGACAGGTTTTCGTTCCACAAGTTACTATGAAGACATTTTGTTACTTTGGGGACTGTCCTTAAACTTTTCGTTATTCTAGTGTTTACTCTGAAGACATTTTACTGGACACAGCGCATTTTATAGGGACTTTTTTGGCTGTATATACAGATGAAGACATCTGTATATACAACCAAAAAAGTCCCTATAAAATGCGCTGTGTCCAGTAAAATGTCTTCAGAGTAAACACTAGAATAACGAAAAGTTTAAGGACAGTCCCCAAAGTAACAAAATGTCTTCATAGTAACTTGTGGAACGAAAAACCGTCCCCGCAACATGCTCCGTGCACATATATATATATATATATATATATATATATATGTGCACAGCACATGTTTCGAGGACGGGTTTTCGTTCCACAAGTTACTATGAAGACATTTTGTTACTTTGAAGACTGTCCTTAAAGTTTTCCTCATTCTACTGTTTACACTGAAGACATTTTACTGGATACAGGGCATATTATAGGGACTTTTTTGGCTGTATATACAGATGTCTTCAAAGTATGGGCAATGAATATATATATATATATATATATATATATATATATATCTAATTTATCTTTTCCCCGTTTCCCATCATTTTAGTTTCTTTGTTCGGGATAAATCTAATACAATTTAAATGAAAGTAATTGTGATTTTAAATGAATATATTTTAGTATTAATTTTCTACAAAATTCTTACTTTTAAATGTACGCTCAAATGAAATCATCGATTACAAATAAAATCATTATGAATTTCTGCTAAATCTTAAAGTAATCTGTTTGATTTCAACCTGAGGTAATAAGCGGTTGTAGGGTCAAAACGTGGGATCATAAATTTCATATTTTATATGGACTTTCTGCTTTTATGATCATGGTAGAGTGGGCTGAATTTGTCAGATACAAAGACACCTGGTATCGACAATTTTTTTTTCTTATTCATTTCTTTCTGTTTAGTATTGACAATTCCTCTATTCATTCTCAATCGTTCTATCACTATCACACTTTTCTTCTAATCTTTTTCTTATAGTACAGTAGTTTAGTGGTACTGGGTATAGAGAAGATTTGATCGTGTGAGACCCACTTAAATATATTCATTGTTGTTTGAAAAATTGATGATTCGTTGATTTAAATGTCACTGTTTTTCTACAGAGCATAATTATTTGTTTGAAAAATTTAGCTTTTTCGTTGATTTAAACGTCAGAGTTTTTCTACAAAACATATTCATTTGTTTGAAAAATTGTTCTTTTTCGTTGATTTAACTATTGAAAAGAGGATACCATGCGATGTAAGTATAGAAAATGAAGGATTATTGTGTTTGTTTTTGTGTTAAACGTTTTACGTGTTATGTTTCAGCTCTTTTTGGTTCTGATTTCGAAGAAAGTTTGGATGTGTCTTTAAATGCAGAAATACAAGAAGACAGAACGGCAAGGAAACCAAAGAAGAGACTAAAAAACAGTGAGAGTTGGACCCGGAATCAAGACGTGCTAAAGGAGAGGAATATGTCAACTACAAAGGGACAACTGTAACAGCTAAGACACCAAAAGTAGGAGCGTGTTCATGTCCAAAGAAATGTAATTTGAAAATAAAGTCTGACCAACAAAACAAGTTATTCAAAGAATTCTATGCTTTGGCAAGTTTTGACTTTCAAACATCATATTTGTTTTCACTTATTAAAGTAGTTTCCAAGTCTCGAACCTACACTACTAATGAAAACTCAAGGAGACAAAAGACGAGACATTACTACTTATGTAACACTACAGGAATATAAGTTTTAGTGTGCAAACAGTTTTTCAAAAACACATTATGTATTTCGGATGGTCGTATTACTAGACTACTAAATAACAAACGTTCCATAACAACTCCTCCTCTGGATCGCCGGGGCTGTTCTGTATCAGCCAATAAAACACCCAGTAATAAGATCAAAGAAATTAAAGATTTCATTAACTCTATTCCTTCTTATGAGTCTCATTACTCATTGAATAAGTCACAAAATCGTAAATATTTGGCACCGGATTTAAATATGAGTATTTTATATTCACTTTATAAAGAAAGAGTTTCAAACCCTACGTCAAAATTTATTTTTAGTAAAGTTTTTAATGAAGAGTTCAACTTGAGCTTTCATGCCCCCATCACTGACTCATGTAAGCGTTGTGATTCACTGGACATCAAACTTAAAGCTTGTGATAATCCTGTGGACACACAGGGATTGGAAAATGAGAAAAATTTACATTTGCTTAAAGCAAATGCAGCAAGAGAGGGCATCAAAAAGGATGTGGAAATGTATAAGAATGACGACATTGTAGCCGTTATTTCATTTGATCTGATGAAAACCCTACCAACTCCAGTTATAAGTACGGGAATATGTTATTATAAACGTCAACTATGGACATACTGTCTGGGTATTCATAACATGAAAACAAATGAGGTTTATATGTTTACATGGGATGAAAGTATAGCTTCTCGTGGCCCCCAGGAAATAGGTTCCTGCATCATGTATTTTCTTAAAAACATTGTAAAATGTAAACACCTGATTATGTACTCTGACCAGTGTGGTGGCCAAAATCGAAACATTAAGATGGCTCTTATCTGCCAATACATTGTTTCCAACCCTGACTTCGCTACTAAGAAAATTGATCATAAGTTTCTATTAAGTGGGCATTCATACATGACTTGCGATCAAGATTTTGGCCTAGTGGAAAAACAAAAACGATTTTTTAAAAATATTTTTGTACCTCAAGATTGGAACCAAGTGATTTTAGCTGCCAAAAAAGTCAAACCATTCAAAATTATTTCTATGACCAAAGACCAATTTTTTTCCTCTCAGATACTCGAAAGAAACATTACTAACAGAAAAGTTTCAGTAAATAAGGGAAAAGTTGAGTGGCTAAAAATGCAGTGGTTAATGTTTCATGAAATGCATCCATTTAAGATTTTTTTCAAGTACTCTAATAATGTTGATGTACTCTTTGAAGAGGTTGATTTAAACAAACGCAATTCAATCATCATTGAAAACCTAAATATTTTATATCCTGATTGTCATGTCATCAGTGATACCAAAAAGAAAGATTTACTGGAGTTGTTAAATTTTATACCTCCTGTTCATCACAGTTTTTATAAGAAATTAAAGTCATCAGCAGCAGAAACAAATTTAATTTTCAATGATGACCAAATTGATGAGTAGTTTCAATTTGACTTCTTTTGTCGAATATGTATAATAATTATAAGTTTTCTGTACTTTTCAAATAAAAAATGTAATTTTCAGTAACTATTTGTTTTATTAATGGCCTAACCTTGCCTTTAGGAAGTGGTACTTTTATGGTCATTTAAATGCAAAAGTGGCCTATGCCACAAAAATTACCAAAAAACGTAAGTTTAAAACAAAATAAAATACTTCATCGCACAGAATGTATCACAGTAATTCAATAAAACATGCATCGGGACTAAAATAAACAATGATATAATTTCTGCAAGTTAATTTAAAATTCATAAACATACAAACCCCATTATTTTCATATTGCCTATTTCAAGCTTAGGCCACTTTTGCGCTGACGGCCTCATTTAAAAATCTACAAAGTTTTTACTTAACTGAAAAATTATTTTTGTCCATAAAAAATAATACGAAAGTACATATTATGGGCATGAGTGTGTATGGGATTTTGTTAAGCAAATCTATGAACAAAAACTAAATTTATGATCAAAAAACCTTAATAAACGAAAATTTTACGCGGGACATCATACATAAAACGAACATTAAATTTATTTGTATTATTGAACTTAATATTAATTTTCAACAACATCGTGGTATTTACAAACGGATCTCTTTACTCTTTAATTTAAAAATTTCATTTAATTTGTATGCACTTTTAATGTAATTTTAACCATTTTGAGTTTATTAACTAAAGCGTAATGTGTGTATTTTTTTAATTTACTAAAGGAGAGTAAATTTTGTTAGAAATACAGTTTCCTATTAGAAGTTGGATAAATTTCAAAAGAAATTAATTAAAGTGTGCCTCTAATTTCCTTTTGTGTAAATTTTGGTTCCCCTACTACAAATTGGATAAATTTACTCCCAGTGCGTAAATAAAAAGACAATGCTAACACAATTAACAATGCTAACACAACTTTCAAAATAATGTATTTTATCATTCTTGTGCATAAAAATACCCATAAAAAAGTCGATACACAGACCAAAAATAAAATAATACACATAATTTTTTAAAATGAAGTCTCAGATTCAAAGGAAATTATCATTTACTGATTTATTTTTGTGTAAATTAACCCTTCATTTAGTACTAAATTGATTTTTCTATAGAAAAAATTCAGATTATTAAAAATGTTTTCTACTCAAATACCGCCAGATTCTAACTGTTATTTATAAAAACCATCTCAGATTCTGAAGACTGTTGCCTATAGCAATAAAGAAAATACTTCAATTTTGGGAACTTTTCTTATAGAAAAACTTTTAATTTTAAAATCCACAGGTTTCGGAAAAACTATTTCGAGAAAATATCGCATACTCTTAGAGCTTTTTGTATTAAAAATATTGCATATTCTGTAAAATTTTTCCTATAGAAATGGTCTAATATTCAAAATACTTTTTCCATGTAGAAAATTTCAGATTTTGAGTTCTGTTTTTTTATAAGAAAAATTAATGAGATTTTAGAGTTTTTTTGGGAATTTTTTAAAAAAGTCCTCAGAATTTGTAGTTTATATATAATTTAAATTATATAATTTATATAATTTCCCTGAAGAAGTCACCCAATGTGGTGACGAAATATTGGAAAGAAAGAAATAATAAATAATCATTATTATTATTTTTTATAAAAAGGATCTTGAACTTGATTTTAAAGAATATATAATTTATATAATTTCCCTGAAGAAGTCACCCAATGTGGTGACGAAATATTGGAAAGAAAGAAATAATAAATAATCATTATTATTATTTTTTATAAAAAGGATCTTGAACTCGATTTTAAAGAATAATATAGTATAATATTGAAGATCGAATAAAGGAATATATATATATATATATATATACACTCTAAAAAATGTTTGTAAATGTACTACAATAAAATGTGTAAAGTTTTATGTAATATTACGAAAATTTGGTAAATATAAACAATAAATGCCTAAAAATGTTTTGTACACACTTTCATATACAATAATACACACAAAAAGTTTAAAATTAAACACTTTGTGCCTAAAATTAGTATTCTTTTGTAAAATTAAAATTTTACCCACAAATTTTGTAAATATACTAACTTAGTGGCAATAAATATTTTGACATTTGGAAATTCGAAAATATTAAAAAAAATAAAAAAGCGAAAATTAATTTTTAAAAAGTTTATAAATATAATATTTGTGAATATTGTGGATTTAAATTCAATATGACCATGATCACAGCAAATACCCATTCGAAATATATTATGTATTGTATTTATAATTCACTATTATTAAATCATACATAATCGTACATAAAATAAATTTATTCTTTCAAAAAAAAAAATATATTTTTCTGCAGTTTTATTGAAACCATGCGTTGGTAAATATATGCATTATTTTTATATAATTACGCGTATAGATATGCATTTTTAGGCATTTCATGTGTATATTTACTCTTCAAGTAGGTTTTTTTTACGCACAATTTTAGTAAATTTTCGATTTACTTTTAAAATTTCATTTAATTTTTACGCACTTTCAATATGAAATTACCAATTATGTGTGTACCTTTTTTTTGTTTACGCACTCAGAGTAAATTTATCCCATTTATAGTAGGAGTACAGTTTCCTACTATAAGTTGGGTAAATTTCAACAGAAATTTATTAGAGTGTATATATAAAAATATGCAGAATCTTAGGATTTTTCTTATTAAAAAAATTATTAAGAAATTAAATTTTGTGTACATAAAATGTATAGTTTAAGCATTAGATGTAATTTTACATAGTCAAAATCTTTTTCTTAAAAAAAAAGTCCTCAGAGGCTCATATTCTCAGAATTCTAGGTATTTTTTTCTATTGAAAAAGAATCAAATTTTGAATGACATTTAGTTTTATTACAAATTTTTATATAATTAAAATTTTCCGTAATTTTTGTTATAACATAACATATGTATTTAATAATTTTAGCCATTCTGTTTTTAATTAAGGCATTTTGCGTAAATTACACAAAATTGTAAGTATTTTATAGTAGTGTAATTACAAACATTTATTAGAGTGTATAATAATTTTTTGCATTGTTGTATCAAGGGTTCACTTAAATATTCACTTGACAATATTTATAAAAGATTTTAAAAAGATTTCTTCTCTTTAACATCACTGGACCGTATAATACTTACAAAATTGTGGCCAAGTGTTGATAATATTGTTTAGAAAATTTCTTTTTGGTTTAAGTTTTTGGCATCCTTTGTTAAACGGAAATTAATGCGATAAATATGAATTAAATAAAGATTTAAAAATTATCTGTTTAGTAACAGATATGGTTTTTAAACGATTTTTGTATGTCTTGCAATATATCCACAAGGTTTCTTATAAAAGAAAGAAGTATTTACATGAGATAATTATAAATGATAAAAGTTTAAATATTAAGGTTTTAAAAACCCATATGGAGATATTGTTCAAAATATTGTATCTTTGTTTTAACATTTAAAGATCGTTAAACTTTTGTATGGAAATTTATATTCACAATTTGAAGTTTGGAGGATTAGCGGCAATGGTGTACACTTTGTGGAAATAAGTTTTTCATATAGGGATGATTCACCTAAAAAAATTCATTGGTAAACCTCTTTAAATGAAAAAATATCGTCACTGACTGACTGATTAACACAATGTCTTCCAGCACAAACAGTTAGATCTAGGAATTTGATACGAACAAATTTTTGCAAATTCTTAGGAGTTAGGGTAATAGCCTCCCACATCACGATTTGGCAAAATGACATTGTCTAGGCTCATGTAATTTATGATATGTATTCACTGAAGTAAAGGCTAACTAACGTCATTTTTGGAGTTCCCTTCGGAGAGGGGCAAAAACGAGAAGTATCCCTACGGAGAGGGGCAAAAACGAGAAGTATCTCCTCACATAACGCTGAAATCTTTTTGGCTAGAAAATTCACCCCCTTGATTTTTTTCTGCCTAAAGCGAAATTGAATTAATGGTGGAACGAGTGGAATCAAAAATAAAATGGTACTGGGAATTACTGAAACACCAGACAAGAAGAACGAATTGCGAACTTGTGGAATTGAATCACTAGACAAGGGAAACGAATGGAATGAGGAATAAGTTAAAAGTTAACCTTAGACATTGGGAACGAAGTGGAATAGAGCAAAATTGGATTTGAGTTGCAGTTCTGAATTTTAAAATTTTTTTATTTTTTAGAAAAACTTATCCGTCAATGGTAATTATTTATTTAATTGATTTCTATTGAACAATTAAATCAAATCCTTAAATCATTAACCCCCGGTAATGCTAATTTTGATTTTTGATGTACTTTTAAGGATTTTAAGAATAATATGGTTATTGTTATACATGATGTTGAGGTGCTATTTGATTTCAATCTATTGGCGAGGCCCAAGATCTGTAAAAACTAAAGTATTTTTCAATGTATAGTTTTAAAAAATTATTTTTTTTTTGGAAAAATAAGACTTAGGCTGTAATTCGTAATCGCAAGGGACGAGTAGTTTTTTTATGAATTGGAGGAGCTTATGAATTATTAAAAAAAAAAACGAATTTAAGGGGTTTTTTTATTTCAGTTATAGTTAAATATTATCTTTTATACATACAGGGTGATTCAGTCACGTCCAACCGAATTTTACCAGCCCTGGCTCATTTCATGAAAATATTTCCACTACGACCGTCACCGCTAATGCAAGGGTGCGAAATGGCAGCGGTTTGAAAATTTTCGGATTATAGGTCGGAGGGTAGTAGCGTAAAATTGCTAACTTGTGAACCAGTGGTCGGTTTGTTTTGTTTTTGCCCTTGTTCAAAAAGTCTTTGGGAGACCTTTCAGAATCAATAAAAAAATAAAAAATAAGTGAAATTGCCGAGATACAGAGCTTTAAAAAAAAAATTGGAAAAAATATATAACACCGTGCACATAATCTCAATTTGCTCAGCCAGATGGCAGTAAACTTATGTTTTTTTCTCTTAAAAGAAAGCCCTACCTCTTACCTTTCCAAAATGCCCTAAACGAAGTTATGATAGTGTTTCTGAGCGAATTTCAAATAATTGTTATATTTTGCCACGATTTATTTGAAACTTGCTTTGCAACAAATAGTGTAAATTTGAAAGATTTTTTATCATCGATACAATCTACCAGGTTGGTAAATAATGGTGTTTGTCGCAGAATATGAATTTAAAAATTTGGCTTATATGGAAGGTGCCACTCCACTTTGTTTAACCGCGAACTAATATGGCCTATACAAGGTGGAGCAAAAGTAATCCTCCTATCAGAAAATGCTATAAATTTTGCGATTGGCCCCTAATGTCATTTCTGTTTTGACATTTGTGTAGTAAACACATGCGAAAAACACGTTAATAAACAATGTTACACTACACTGCTCCAGAACGCGAAATATTGGTGACTATTTATTTGAGCAATAATGAAGATGATTTTTCATCAAAAATAATCATGAGTGATGAGGCCCATTTCCATCTTAGCGGGTACGTAAATAAGCAAAATGTACGCTTCTGGGGCACTGACAATCCGCGTGTAACCCACGAAGAGCCATTACACCCGCTCAAAGTCACTGTATGGTGTGCTGTTTTCGCTGGAGGAGTCATCGGACCTTTTTTCTTCGAAGACGTCGCGGGCCAAACGGTTACTGTGAATGGTGAGCGCTACAGAGCAATGATCAACGAGTTCTTGCAACTTGGATGAATTGGGATTGAAAAACATGTGGTTCCAACAGGACGGTGCAATGCCACACACTGCACGTGCCACAACCGATATGCTGAAGGATGCATTTTCCGGGCGCCTAATCTCCCGTTTTGGCGAATTGCACTGGCCAGCAAGATCGCCTGATTTGACCGCTCCAGACTTCTTTTTGTGGGGCTTTTTGAAGTCGCGGGTTTATGTCAACAAGCCTCAGACTCTTGCAGCTCTTTAAGACAATATCCGTCAAGAATGTGAGGACCTATCGCCGGAAGTTTTGGCCAAAGTGATGGAAAATGCCATAAAAAGGGCTCAAATGACAATCAACTGTGGCGGCGGCCATTTACATGACATTATATTCTCGACTTGATGTAAAAAAAATTAAAAGAGCAAATAAAAATAATCCACAAGAAGAATCAAAGTTTTTCATTTTTTTTTTAATTACAGCCAAAAAACATCGGAAGGTTATTTTTCCTGAAGTAACTAGAATATATTAAAAAAAAAAATCAGGTAAATCGATTCTGCTGTTTGGAGTTTCCCGAAATGATTTCAAAAATACAATTTTTTTTTATTATGTTTAGTATAAATACAATAGAGATTGTATTTTTTGTTCATTTAAAATTTTATTTCATGTTGTTTTACAATTCCAATTGATTTTTTGTGCTAGACCAATTGATTTTTCTGCAAGTCCGATTGCGTTTTAACAGATTTTAGAGAAATTTGTACAAAGGGGGAAATTTACTATATTTTCTCTCATTAACTGAACCTTTGTTATTTGCACAAAATTTGGCCGCTGCTTACGATGAAATATTTATACTTATTCTTCCTCATGATGACCTACTCATAATATTATTTGGGTAAAACAACCAAAAATACACTTTCAAGTGGTTCTGGTCCGGGAGTAAATTTTTCCAAAGCTGGATGAATGCACAAGGCTACTGAAGTAGTGGGTACAGTGTCATTTTATGACAATTTACAGTTTTAATTTTTTTGCCCAATACTGTGTAAAATAAGTTTAAAAAATAGTGTAAATATTTGCCTATGCCTAAAATAAGTTTTAACATGATTATAGTAAAATTTTATGACAATTTATTCTTTGAAAAATTTCATTTTAGTCCTTTTTTTTAAAAAATTACCGAAAATGGCGCCAAAATATAAATTACATGAGTAAAAATATTCTACAAATAGTTTCAGCACAAAATTTTTACTAGGAGTCACCGATGATAAAAAATAAATCCAAAAAAAATTCGAAATTCCATATACAAGAATTGCTTGTACATAGACATACATGACAGTTCTAGTTTCGCTACAATTGAATCAAGTTGGGTTTGACTTATAAGAATAGGTTGATTAGATGTAGATGGTTCAGGTTCATACAAAGGATCCGCTGTTGAATCATAAGTTGTAAAAAAAAAATTAAGTGGGCTCCACGAAATTTTGGCACTGAACGACATGTGGTAGTGATAATTGGGTACTTAAAACTTTAACGTATTCAAACGATTTTCGTTTTTGGTTTTTAGCCACGGATCCAATATTCGCACATGCATAGAAATTTGATTGCTTGTGATCTCCAGTATTTGACCAAATCATTGGGACTGCAAATGACATGTTGCCGCGTCTATTATTTTTCCAGCCCAGAAGACGATTGTAGCAGTTTTTACACACAATATTTTTCACCTAATGTAAACCCAATATAGTTTCTTTTAATTCTGCACTTATGTGACCTTTGTTCTCTCTTTTTTGCCACAAACTTACGGCGAACTTAGCAAAAATTATTTTGATTTTCCTTACAAACCTCCAATTTTTTCATTAAAATATTTTTTTTTTTGTTGTATTAGGTCCATTCGTTTACATGATAAATTGTACATATATTAACTATTTTTCTTTTTTAAACTACTTTTTTTCTTGTTATTTATTTTCGATCAGCTGTTTATTTGAAATTACTGGTTTTTACAAATGTTTTGCTCGTTTATATTTTTTTATTTTTATTTTTTTGGATACTCTTTTTTTACTGAGAAAAAATTTTTAAAATTACTCGGTAAAATAATATTTACTGGAAAAGTAAAAGAATGGACCGATTAATACTCAACCAGTGTAAAAGGTTAAAAATTTATAAAAAAAAAATATTATATAAATTGTATAAAAGACTTAGCCACATAGTTTAGCTTAGATTATATGAACAGTATTTTTAATTGAATTTATATCAATCATACGTACCATTTATACTTATTTACATTTATAAGTAATTTATAAATGTCGCACTGACTTTTCGTCTTGGGCAGCCCACTGTGAAATATTCCGCTGAACATAACCGTAAAACATTTGAAAACTTAAAACTTTAGTTTTAGTACATTTTTCGACCATTTTCTTAAAAAAAGTCCGAAATGACCAATTAAAAATAAAGATAGAAGCTTAAAATGTTCCGCAAAAAAAAAACATGTTTAAGCTTAGAGAAACAGTAGCATAGTTTTTTTCAAAAAGTGTTATACAGTGTTGAGCAAAAAAATTAAAACTTTAAATGGCCATAAATTATAACTGTACCCAGAGAGCTTCAAATCCTTTAATCAATCCAGCGTTGGTATAATCCACCAGCCAAAATAACTGCTTCTCAGTGTTATTATTCAGTTTTTAATCAAAAAGTTGTTAATTTATTCTAAACGATTTTAACACCGGTAAAGGTTCTTTTTGTTCCAAGGGTTGCCAATTTCTGATTTTATTTATTTATTTATTTTTTTTTGATGATTGGATTTCTTGAATAGTTTTCAAACCTTATTGTGCTATATCGCCTAAATAAAGAGATAAATAATAATTTTTAGTATCTTTGCCATAGTAAGTTTTCACTGCGAAATATATATTAAACAATAGAATTTAATTGTACATGTCTTGTATACCACTAGAAAAGTTTTCAAATATTTTTCATTAGCTATCCAATTTATCTTAATTTCATTGAAAAAAATACGAAAAATTTCAAAAAGTAGATATCAATTAATCTTCTCTCCTGTATCGCATATTCAAATTCCAGCCGAGGATAACTTCCTTGTTAGTGCTGACTATGAAACTGGTCCCTTAATTTCTACTAATTTGCTGATTTTGGTGTATTCCATAGATTTTTTTTGAAGTTAACTTATTAAAAATTTGACAGTTTTTTATATCAATATTTTACCACTCTATCTTCGGCTACTTTTTGAGAAAGTCAAAAAAGCTGTTTTATATTTTATTTGCATCTTAAAGCACATTTACACACGAAATTAAATTTATTGGCATAGCTCTATTGTGAATGATTTAAGCTATTTAGGGGTGTTTTTGCTCTATTTATAGCAATATTCTCTCGCTTATAAGTATAATTTTATAGCGTAACAACCACATCCAGTTTGACCCTCATCCAACACACCTTTTTATAGTGGGATATTTGGCTTAAAATGCCGCATATTTGTGCCAAAATGTATATTTAAGTTTTATTTTAGTATTTCCTATGAGCATTAAAATTATTTTAAAGATTTTAATGTTTTTGAATAAGAGTCTTTACCATTTTGTTTATTTTAAAATATTATTTCAATATCTACAATATTTTTTCAAATAGTTTTTGCTTTTAGCAAACAATCGTAAAAGATCATTTATACTTGTTCGAACATTAGGATGACAATTAAAATTTAATAATAGATGGATTTTGCAATAAACTGTTATTGGAAACACTAAGTGAAGAGCGAAAAAGTGACATTTTATGTAAAAAAAGGATTTTGTTTTATCTGTTATATTTTTATCAAAAATATTGGAACGTGTTTGTATATGAAAATCAATTAGGTGTTTTAATATGAAAATCACAAGTTTTAAATAAATGTCATCTTAATTTTTATGCATTTTTGAATGTTATCAAAACTATTCCGGAACTTGTTAATCTCGTTTATTCCAAATTCTGTTTTCTGCATTATGTACACACAGAGAAAAATTTTGTCAGTTTCCAAATGAAATTCTGTTAGCTTATCTAAAATCGGTTAAAACAACTGAATATTGGTTTTCACTGAATATAGATTTTTAATTCGGTTGGCAATTTATTTTTTGTGTGTTCAGATAAGGCGTAAAGTCCACGTATGGGCTAATTTGGCTCCTTTGTATATAAAAACATTTCATATGAAGTTTGGTGCCGATTCGATAAAGAAACGTTGAAATACTCCCATTTTAATATTTGTTTGTATAGCTGGTCAGTTTATCGTTATCAACATGGAAAAATATTTAACAAACAATTGTAAGTTTTCCGGCTTCTAGCTGTTTTGTTAAAAATAACGAATTTGGTTTTATTAATAAAATTGTAAAGACAGAAGTAATAGCGATACGAGTCCGGTGTTAGGGATTTTGGATTCCCCTTCGCGTTTAAGAATTAAAAAGACAAAAAGCATTCTAAGAAAAACTAGTGTCATACGGACTCAAGGAAATACCCTGAATTGCAGTGATCAAGGTATCGGGATTTTTTTTTTCATAAATCAATAGCAATTTTCCGCAAAAATAATAATACCTCCGTTCCGAAATGTGGTTAATATTTCTATATAAAATTTCATATAGAAATGTTAACCATATTATGGAAGGGATATATACATATATATGTCCTTTATTTATTTAAATACAATAATAAAACATAATATACTTAAATAAAAAGTTCACGGAGAACATGGGGCGACAACGAATTCTCTCCATCTACTTCTGTCTCTGGCAAGCAGTTTAATTTCGTTCCACGTTCTTCGAGCTGTATCATGTTCGTTTCTTATGCATAGGATCCATGTATTACGTGGTCTGCCTGGTCTTCGTTGACCTTGAGGGTTCCACTCTAGTGCAGCCCTAGCAATATCACTAGTTGGTCGCCTGAGAATATGGCCGATCCATGTCCATTTACGTCTTCGAATGTCAAATTCGATTGAGCAACAGATCTTCATTGGATAACCAATTAGGCGAATAGATAAGTATTATCTGTCTCAGACACCGATTTAAGAACGATTGTATTTTTTTCATGGTCAGTTTTGTAAGGCTCCATGTAGTGCATCCATATAGCAGCACAGATTTAACGCTACAGTTGAATATACGTAATTTCGTTCTCTGTGAGATGTTGTTAGCGCGCCAAATTTTATACAATTTGAGGAACGCAACACGGGCCTTGTTGATACGATCGCCAATATCGGCTGCAGAACCACCGTCTTTCGCAATTTTGCATCCAAGATAATTGAAAGATTCTACATCTTCAATTACGGTACCATCAACAATAAGTGGTGACGAAAAATTGGTACCAATACGCATCAGTTTTGTTTTTCTGAAGTTAATTCTCAATCCTACATTGTTAGCATTTTCGGAGGGTCTATTTATCTTCTTTTCAATGTCTACAAAACGGTGAGACATTAGACATATGTCATCAGCGTAGTCTATGTCATTTAGGTACTCCATCATGTTCCACCGAATGCTGATTGAGGCCTCACTATTCGTTTTTTCCATTATACAGTCTAACAGTAGGATGAATAATGTGGGGGAGAGGATACAGCCTTGTCTTACTCCTGTAATATTTGTGTAAGGTTCACTCTCCTTACCGTTGAAACGGACCTTACATGGAAGGGATGCGGTATACTAAAGTTTCAGAATGAAATACCAAGTGGATTCAAAATGATAGCCTTATAAACTTAAAAACTTTGGTCTGATTTTATGTGTTTTTTAAATTCCAATATGATTTTTTTAATAGTATTGTTTTTCATAAAGTTGCTCTACTGCATAGAAGATATTGATGGACCAAAAAGCATTTTCCAAGTTTTTTTATATTTTTTATGAGGCAAAAGATTTAAAATTTTCCCATAAAAATATTAGATGTTTTAAAAAAGTATATCGCTTATTTGCGAGAAGAGCGGCATAAGTCATTAAATGTTTTCAACTGCTGAGTAAAATACAAAACACTTTTGGTTGCCATTTAATAAGGGAAAGAGATATCAATATCATTTTTTTAAATATGTTTTAGATTTCGGTGTGACCCACATTTCTGCATCATTAACTCAAAAATCGCGTATGTTGAGTTATGAGTTGGTCCATCTAAATTAAATGTTTATGTAGAGTAACATACTTTTTTAATTTGGTTTGAGAAAAATGCTATTGAAATTAAAAAACATGAATGAATTTTTTGAGTATCAAAGACAGAGATTTTGGAATAACTAGGAACTTCCTACAATAAAAATTGTCCGCATCCGAAACCATGACCATTATTTTGTTGAATAACTCTTTGCTGTCTGTCACGTTTTTAATGAATCCATTCTGTAAACTAAAATAAAAATTGAAGGCAATTATAAACGAATATAATTTTAGGGAAAAACTTACGAAAACTAATGAATTTCCACAAGAAGTTCTCACAAAAATTATTTAAAAATATTTAAAACTTTAATAAATACAATAATTTTAACATTGTGATTTTGAAGTTTGATTTATACAATTCAATAGAAAATCTGATAACATACACTCTAAAAAATGCTTGTAAATTTACTACTATAAAATGGGTAAAGTTTTATGTAATATAAAGATAATTCGGTAAATATAAAAACCAAATGCGTAAAACTTTTTTGCGCACACTTTCATATACAATAATACACACACGAAGTATTTTTAGACACATTATGCCTAAAATTAGTATTATTTTGTTGAATAAAAATTTTACGCCCAAAGTTTGTAAATATACTAACTTATAATGGTAAAAAAAATTATGACATATTGAAATTGAAAAAAAAAAAATCTAAAACATTTTCAAAATTTAAAAAGATAACTTTATTAGTTTTACGCACACAGAGTCACTTTACCCAACTTACAGTAGGAGTACAGTTTCCTACTATAAGTTGGGTAAATTTCAACAGAAATTAATTAGAGTGTACACTTTAATTAATTTCTGTTGAAATTTACCCAACTTATAATAGGAAACTGTACTACTACTATAAGTTGGGTAAATTTACTCTGTGTGCGCAAATTAAAAAAAAATACACACATTATGCGTAAGTTGATGAACAAAAAATAGGTAAAATTACATTAAAAGTGCGTATAAATTCAATAGAATTTTAAAATTAAAGAGTAAATTCACCAAATTTGTGCGTAAAGAAACACGATTTTCCTGTAAATGTACATAAAAAAAATGCCCACATTTTATACCATGATATTGAAAATTATAAAGCAAACAAATTTTTGTTTTGTAATAAAAAACAATAAATTTATTATTTAGTAATTAACAATAAAAATCATAATTTAATTGTTCGTCAACTCACAGCAACAATAAAAAAGGTTTGAAAATTTTATCGATTTTTTTTTTCAATTTCAAAATCTCATATTTTTTTATTACTATAAGTTAGTATATTTACAATCTTTATGAGTAAAATTTTTATTTAACAAAACAATACTAATTTTAGGCATAATGTGTTTAATTGTAAACAAACAGTGTTTGAAAATACTGCGTGTGTGTATTATTGTATATGAAAGTGTGTACTAAACATTTTTAAGCATTTATTGTTTATATTTACCGAATTTTTGTTATATTACATAAAACTTTGCCCATTTTATAGTAGCAATTTTACAAGCATTTTTTAGAGTGTATAAGCGAGGAATTCAAAACTTTAAATTTAAACAGCCATTTCAAAAGATGAAACAAATATCTTTAAATGGTAAAATCTTTAGAAAATACAATAATATTTTCTTCTCAACATATTTCGGTATTTAAAACTACCGATAACGAAGTATCAGGCTTTTAAGCTAGTTTTTATATATTTACGCATATAGAAATGCATTTTTAGGCATTTCATGCGTATGTTTACTCTTCGAATAGGTTTTTTTAAGGCACAATTTTAGTAAATTTTCGAATTTCTTTTAAAATGTCATTAAATTTTCACGCACTTTCAATGTGATATTACGAATACTTCACAAATTACGTATAATGTGTGAACTTTTTTTCGTTTACGTATACAGAGTAAATTTACCCCATTTATAGTACACTCACAATATATTTTCCGTAACCGAATGTAGTTTATTTAAAAAGTAATACGTAAAGTTTGTTTTTAAATGAAGAATCAATTGAAATTCATAGAAATATATTTTTTAACTATTTAAATCAGTCATTCAAAAAACAAACTATAAAAATTTACAGACATTCAGTAGGAGTTTATATTTTCTGTTAAATATAAAATTTTATGTTTTCTGTTTTTGAAAATATGAATTCATATAATTCCTTATTGTTTTTTACCAAAATAGTCTGTTTATATACAAAATTATTTCAATAAAAATTACAAGAAAATATTCAAATATAGATACACACATAAAAATAAAAAAAAATATATACGTCTGTGTGTGTTGTGTTTTGAAAAATTGCATACAAATAAAAAAAAAATCCATTTGAAAAACAAACCACAAAAATCGTTTTTTTTGTCAGTTAAAAATTTATGGTTATTTTAAACTACTTTCGATTGCTTTTACTACCTTTGTCGATTATTAAGCAATGATTGAAAATAAACAACAAAATGGGTTGAATATAATGAAAAATCAGTAGTCCTCTTTTTGATTGTATTTTCGATTAATTTAATATGTATTTTAGGTAATTTTTAACGAAATAATATTGTGAGTGTAGGAGTACAGTTTCGTACTATAAGTTGGGTAAATTTCAACAGTCATTTATTAGGGTGAATTTTGTTGTTTCATGAATTTTTATTTTTTAAAAAATTTGTTTAAAATTAAAAAAACCAAAAATCCCTGAAGAAGCTATCCATTGAGAGAGCGAAATATTGGATAGAAAATAAATAATTTTGTATAAAATAGACTTGACTATTTATTACCTGGAATTTCTATTAAAGAGGTCGAAAAAATTAAACTAAATAATTTACCAGAGAAAATAATTATAAATTATTTATAAACATAGAAAGGACATTGTGACATCCGGAATAGCTATAATTGTATACTTTTGTGTATATACATTTTGTACCTTTTTTCGATAGTACTCGTATTGTTTCCAACCATGTATTTTACAATTTTATATGAAATTGTTTTTATCATACCTGCACAATCTTGTTTGAATATACATAAACAGAATATTTTAGTTGTATTTTATTCAATTAAACCATATAGTAGTAAATTTTATTTTATTTTTTTTTTGGCAAATATTCATACTTATTTTCATATAGGAAAAATGGAAACAATGTGACAAATATTTGTTTTACAAAAATGATAAGAAATTTTCAATTATAAATATTTCTTTTTAACATACTATACTATAATGAATCAAAAAGGATTTATACAAATACTAGAATTTATATTTGGATAAAATAAAGCTGTATATAAGTAGCTACAATTCTATATAATTGTATTTAGTAAAACAGAAACGTAGATCCAAGGAAGGAGTTATGATAATTATCATAGTTAGAGCAATTTTATACAATGCAATTGATTGCATGCAATTTTCTTAATTTCCTTTTTAAAACTGCTTCCAAAGTTATGTCTAATTATACATTGACTTTTCTTGCACTAAAACCGAATGTGAATGAATCAACAAAAGAAGAATACATATGAGTGCGAAAGAGAAATAACACAAACTTGCACGAAAATCCTGTTTTTTGTTATCCCGCTTGCTTCTTTAACCCGTTTGCCACCAAACAAGAATTGCATGCAATAATTGCATTCAGCATAGTCACCGTATAAATTGGCTCTTACATCCACATCCTTTAAATAAATCGATCACTCAAATTACCATTCATTCAACAATGAAGTAAATGTTCGCTTTTGTAAAATTTCCACAATATTACCCAGCAAATTTTTGTATAACAGGTTACATTTGAATCTATTCTAATACAGATTCTTTTACAATTGATTACAAGGAACAAGTTCTAGAACTGATTACCAGAGGACAAATTTTTTTTTCATTATCCCAGAATCAGTTCTGTAACTATTTCTACAACCAGTTCTAAACTAACCTATTTCTAATGGGTCAAACTCCATACAAAAAGAACCGGCTGTGGAACATAAGTTAGAGCCTATGCTACACGCAGAGAAGAAATATGAGCACTACTTATACATTATGCTTGCTTCAGTCGGGTATGGTTGTCAGAACCATGTTATTTGTCGCTACTAGCATTTTTATAGTAAATGATTTATTATTTTATGATTCCCAAACAAAAATTATGACTATGAAAAAATATGATAACTACACTTAAAAAAATGTAAGTTAAAATAACTGAAAATATCATTAAAAAGAAATGATATTTCATTTAAAAACCGGTCTATTTAATTTTTATTTAAATTAAATGCCATTTGTTATTTATTTTTAAATGTTGATTAATCAACTGACACATCCGTAAGAAACAAATGATATAATCAGTAAAAATAAATGTCAAAATTTTACCTACCAATCCTTAAAAAATAACTGTTTTTTCATTTATTTGAAATTATTTCCGTTTTTGAATTTTTTGTTTTTTTTTTCAATATACTCGTACAATACAAAATGTATGTATGCAAATGAAGCTATAATCACTTTTTGTGTGAATGTGTTTGTATATGTATGTGTGTTTATGAAGTTGTTGTAAATTGTATTGAAAAATTTTGTATATATACCAACAATTTAAATAAAAAAATAAATTGAAATTTTTTGAATATTTTTTTTTGAAACAGACAGCAAACAAAATTTTGATTTGTAATAACTGTTACGGACACAAATAAACCACAAGTTTCCGTTTTGTGGGTAAATTTTTATTAAATTTTAAACAAATGAAAAAAATAAATAAAACTAAAAAAAATCGATAAATGATAGTAAATTATTTTGAATAAATGTATAAAAAAGTTAATATAGATATTTCTTTGAAAAATAAATGTATCTTCCTTTATTTTTAAATGGAACGGAAAACTTTTTCATTAAGCTACAAACAGTTAACTACATAATATTCTGAGTGTATAGAACTATAAAATGCTGGCAACAATTAATAACTGATTATACATTTACAGTCATAATACTGTCTTGCTAACAAAAAAAAATTGTGTCAGGTCAGTCACCCATGTGAAAAAGATAATGTGTGATCATTTTCACCTGGGGGGTTCTATATTATAATAGTATAATTTACACGAATCAGGTCTTTGTCCGAAAAATTCATTGTCAAAAAGATTTTTTATAAAAAATTTTCAATTTTTTAATTCTTTCCAATAAAAACAATAATAACTTATTTTTCTTGTGGCAAAAGTACTCAGAATATTAATAAAATAATTTAATTTTTTAAAATAATTTTTATTAAGAAAAAGTCTGTAGAACCTAAGAGTTGTTTTGTATGAAAAAGTTTCTTATAAAAAATTCTACATTTCTGAAATTTTTGGACTCTATGGACTTTTCCTTAAAGTAAAATTCTCAGATTCTGCAAACTCATGTATTCTTAAAAAACATAGATTATAAAAAGTTCTTAGAATCTGAGGACTTTTAATCATTGAAAATACTTAAATTCTAAAGACTTGTTCTATTAGAAATATTCTTAAATTCTAAGGACTTTTTCTAAAGGAAAAAATCTAACCAAAAATATCTTAAAATTGTGCTTAGAATCTAAGAATATTTCTCTAAGAAAAAGTCCATATATTCTATAGTTTTTATTAAAAAAGAGGCCTTTGAATATTTTTTGGAGTTTTTTTTAAGTCCATAGAATCAAATAAGTTTTCTTTAAAAAGTCCTTAATATCAAATTTTTTCTTTAGGAAAAACTTTTCTTAAAGAAATATTTTTAAATTTAAAAAAAAAATAATAATTTCGAATCAGCTGTAGGAACCAAATTATGAGTTTTGATTATTAAACTAAGGTGTGTCTTTTATGCTGGGATGTGGTGACAGAAAAAAGTTTTATTTTAATAAAACAATTGAATAATTTTTAATTTAATCCATCCAATATTAATCTGCTTTGTTCATGAAATTATTAAAATGTATATTTAATAAAATATTTTTCAGACAATGGTATATTATGTATCTGCATATATGTTCTCTAATTCACATCAATATTAAAATTTAAATCTAAGTATACAAACGTGTGCAACAGTTTATTATTCTAATTCATATTTAATCAGAGATATCATCAAGTGTTATAGAAAACAAGTTGTGTCGCCGAACATTTTTTTATTTTTTTTTTCCTTTTTATTTATTACAACTAAGCTTAATGCTTATCCAGTAACTTATATTTCATATTAAATTAAATAAAAGGCACAGTTGGTAAAAATATATTACCCAGTGGTTATTCCTTCAGGTTCTATAAGCACAGATCTGATGGTAGAGTTCTTCTCAGTCGTCTATTCATTATTGGATTTCGCACTATATGTTGTAAATCTTCATTACAATGCTACTGTAATCTCGCTTCGTGTTTGTTTGCAAATTTCCTAGCTTCTTCAACTACGGTTGGAAAGCGTAAATCTCTATGTAGATCATCGTTTCTTACCACGGGCAGTTGTGATACATCTTAAAACTTTGTTCTGAAAAGTTTGAATTAGTTTCATGTTGGTATTTGTTGTACACCCCCAGAGCTGGATTCCATACGTCCATTTAGGCTTTAATATTTGTTGATATATTAGAAGTTTGTTTTGCGTTGATATAACTAATGAGGGGCCGAGTAGCTAGAACATCTTTTTAAATTGTTTATTAAGCTCAGTGATTTTTTTCCTCACGTGCTCTTTCCATTTTAGTTTAGCATCGAGTGTAAAGCCTAAGTATGCAGCTGTGTTTGCATATGGGACAATGTTGTTGTTCATAAAAACTGGTAAATGAGGTGAAGTTTATGTGTGTTGATTTAGTCTCATTTAGTAAAATTCTCCATTTCTTTGTCCATAGAAGAATGGTATCCTGAGTGCCTTGAAGTTTGCTTGAGACTCTAATAGTGTTTGGTCCAGTTACAAGAATTGCGGTATCATCAGCGAAAGTTGCTATTTTTGCTTCAGGTGGAGTTGGCAAATCTCTAGTGTAGAAAATATATAGTATAGGGCCTAATACACTTCCTTGGGGTACGCCAGCATGAATTTTCCTGAGTTTCGAATATTCTTCTCCGTGTTTCACTATGAAATGCCTTCCTCTGATGTAAGATTGTAGTATTTGGCTATATTAAGTAGGTAGATCTCTTTGCAGCTTAAATATCAGACCTTGGTGCCATACTTTATCAAATGCTTGGGCTACATCTATAAACACGCCTGAGCAAATTTTGTTTGAGTTGAATATTTCTTCAACAATATTCGTAACTCTATGAACTTGTTCAACTGTTGAGTGTTTACCTCGAAAACCAAATTGGTGTTGGGGTATGAGAGATCGTTCAATAAGAATTGGTTGTAGTCTGCCTTACAGTAATTTTTTAAACACTTTTGCCATTGTTGGGAGTAGGGAGATAGGTCTAAAGGATTTTTTATCATGGAGTTGTTTACCAGGCTTCGGTATCATTATTACCTCTGCCACTTTCCATTGACTTGGAACATACTTCAAGCGAATTGATGCGTTTATTATATATAAAAATAGTCGCATACCTTTATCTGGTATCTCCTTCAGTATCATTTTTTACAAGGCTTTTAAGCTCAGCAAGAGTTACTAATGGAATTTCTTTGTAATCATTTCTAGCACAATTATCAGTATTTTCATATTCTGTTAGCCTAGGAAATGGTTGAAATGTATCTTCTAAATGCTTTGCAAATAAGTTAGCTTTTTCTAATGGAGTCTTTGCCCAAGAGTTATCATCACACTTGAGTGGTGGAATATTTATTATGGTTTTTTGGAACTGTTATGTTACTTTCCATAGCGAGTAATCAGTATCTTTTGTTGCAGATAGACTTTTAAATTGATGTGTCATATTAGTGTTCGTAATATCGTTAAGCATCTGCTTTAATTGGTTGCTTAGTCGATTTAAAATATTTTTATTTGTTAAGCTTCTATGTTGTTGCCTTTTTTTTCTCGCTCTACGTTTTGTAGCAATTACATCTCTAACTTCTTTGGGTCGCGGAACATGTACGATATGAAATTGATACTATTTATATAAAGAAACAATAATAATATAAAATAATATTAAATATGTAAATTGACCACCTTATGTAAATTGTATTTTTTTTTTTTTCAAATATGTTAATATTTCTTAAAAAATCAATTAAAAAACTGTTGCATTATTATAATAAATAATTATTGTTTAATAATATTTTTACTCCAACTGAAAATTAAAATTAAAGTGCCAACATTCAGTAAATTATTAAAAAATATTTGAAATTTTTATTTTTATTGCAAAAAGCTTTTTTTTCAACCACATTTTATTTATTTATAGTCTTTTTAATTAAATCGTTAATATTATTTAATGCATAAATTGGATAATTTTCTACTCATTTAACTGGAAAATTAAATTTGTTTTACAAAAAAAAAAATATGTATTAAAATGCTGGTCTCATCGTTTAATATTAATATTGTATGGGTATGTGAGAATATTTGTAAATGTATTGATAAAAATGTAGAAGAATATTAAAAAAATTGTTTATCGTTTACACGGTAATTAAATAAAAAATAACTACCTGCAGGATAAAAAATATAAAAAAGAAACAATGCAATACAAAAATAATAAAATGTGGAATTATTGAATTTTTGAAATGTAGTAGGAGTTTACAATTATATATATGTTATATGTGTAATTTGAACAATTCGATATATTTTCCTGTGTTATGTGGCTTAAAATTGAAAATTTGTTTGCGAAATGTGAGGGAAATATCTCATGTTTATACTGCTGCAACTTTTTAAGAAATTTTTTGATTTTGACATATTGTTACAATTTTACCTTTTAGATTCATTAATTTATTTCCTTAAAATAAATCTTATTCTTTTCTTATTGCAAATAATAAATATCGTTGATATTCTTTTTTAGCTATTCCTTATTTACATACAAACTTAGAACGATTACACAAGAGACTTTATTTAACTCTAAACTTACACTTCCACAAAATTCAATTAATCGTCAATGCTTCCTCTTTGACGTTTTATTATCAACTAACTTGCTGGCATTTTTTTATGTGCAGGGTAAAATAACTAGAATGTGGTAGCACCGTCCGAAAACTGCATACTGGCAACTTTGAGAATGTTATTTTGAAGTTTGGTAAAAGAAACATTAGTTGTGGTGAAGGGTTTCCATTTAACTGTTTTATATTTCAGGGCTAACATATGGGGATTTAAGTTGCTACAAGTGAATGGAAATTGATGTATTGAATTTCCGTAACAACATCTTAACTAAGATTTTCTATTTTTTTTTAAATCACAGTCTCTTTACAGAAAGATTTTTAAAATTTTAATGCATTAGAGCCATTCCAAAAATTTTCGAAATATGGTTCGGATAGATGTGTACGCACTCAGAATATTACGTAGTTGACTGTTTGTAGTTTAATAAAAAAGTTTTCCGTTCCATTTAAAAATAAAGGAAGATACATTTATTTTTCAAAGAAACATCTATATTAACTTTTTTATACATTTATTTGAAATAATTTACTATCATTTACCGATTTTTTTCAGTTTTATTTATTTTTTTCATTTGTTTGAAATTTAATAAAAATTTACCCACAAAACGGAAACCTGTGGTTTATTTGTGTCCGTAACAGTTATTACAAATTTAAATTTTGTTTGCTGTCTGTTTCAAAAAAAAATATTCAAAAAATTTCAATTTGTTTTTTTTTTTTAAATTGGTTGTATATATACAAAATTTTTCAATACAATTTACAAGAAATTCATAAACACACATACATATACAAATACATTCACACAAAAAGTGTTTATAGCTTCATATGCATACATACATTTTGTATTGTACGAGTATATTAAAACAAAAAAATACAAAAACGGAAATAATTTCAAATAAATGAAAAAAAACATTTATTTTTTAAGGATTAGTGGGTAAAATTTTGACATTTATTTTAACTGATTATATCAGTTGTTTCTTACGGATGTGTCAGTTGATTAATCAACATTTAAAAATAAATAACAAATGGCATTTAATTTAAATGAAAATTTAGTAGAGCGGGTTTTAAATGAAATATCATTTCTTTTAAATGATATTTTCAGTTATTTTAACTTACAAACTTTTTTAAGTGCGGATATTATTGAAAATCAGCGGATGATTATTTCACGTTACATGTGCTGTTTTCAAGTTTTCAAAATTCGATTTGACAAAAAGTAAAACTGTTTAAGCTGCTAAGAGTTTTAAGAAAAATATCCGATTAAAATTCGTTTTTGGTTAAAAATTATTTTTTACCAATTTTTAAGAAAAAATTTGTTAAATTTTAAACAATTTGTTGTTAAAATATAATATTTTTTACAATTGCGTGAATGAATTTAAACTTGGCCGTATAGCTACAAATAATGAACCTCGTTTAGCACGTTCAGTTGAGGCAGTTACATCGGAATCATCGATAAAATCAACTGACTGACAAGTTGAAGTGCGACACTGATTTTAATTTTGCACGCTTTTCCGTCGCGATCCTGATGAATTTGTTCACCGACACAGAACTGTTGATGAAACATGGATTCATTACCAGGTGAATCCGCCTCAAAGAAAGCAAAGCCTGTGAATTCTTGTCGTTACGTTATGGCAACGGGTTTTTGAGATATGCATAGAATTATCTACATTGGCAACCTGGAATAGGGAAATACAATATGTTAAACAGAAAATATTTCTCATAATTATTGTAATAATTAATAATTATTCACCATCTGTAATGCAGTTTTTTTTTGTTCAGCCGGAAAGAACTTAGAGCGGGGTTGGATTTGATAAAGGTCTGATTATATTACGTACTTATCAGTAAGATCGTTGAGAATGGAGACAAATTTATGTCACGGACAGTTTCCGCTAGCGGTGTGGTAACTCACGAGAATGAGTCGGCTTAAGTCGTGAAATGGAGAAAAATGTTCCAAATATAGTTAGGTTTCTAGGTAAGCTTAGTGAATATTTCTAAGTAACTTACGAGAATGATTAGCAGCAGAATCGACAGTAAATAGGATGTTTTGAGCTAAAAGAAATTTTGAATATTTCAATTTAAACATTTACTGTATAAACAAATTATTCAAAATAATTTGTTGTACAATGTTCCCTATCCGCAGCAAATGCTTTGGAAAATTTGTTTCAATAAATCACAAACTCCTTGGAAATTTTTACGATTTATCTTTAAACCAAGTAAGAGCGGCTAAATTCGGCTATGCCGAATCTTATATACCCTTCACCATGGTTGGGAAAAAACTGAAGTTTATATATGGACATATATGGAATGGACAGATTTATATACGGACGCCTTTGAGAGGAAATTAACCATTTAGTTTGGTGATAAAACTTGGACTCGGGAAGATTTATGGTTCCAGGAAATAGGTATTTAAAAAAGTGTATGTTTTGGGAATAACTTTTTTGTATCTGTACCGATATTTTCGATTTTTTTAGCAAATATGTTATACTAAAGATTTTCGATCTTTTTCTATATAAGCCGAATCCATAGGTCATATTACAGCTCTAAAATAGTGCTTGTTGTTTGTGAAGAGGTGAAAGAAAAGAATTTCAACAAATCGTTAAAAGAAATCACTAGAACTGCATGTTTGATTTAGCTGGCAAATTTGCATATGGGATTTTATTTCGCTTTTTTGTTAAAAAAAATTTTTAATTTCCTTAGCTTAATTTTAAAAATTTTAAGGAAAATAGTTTAAATTTTTTTTTTTTATAAATTATTATAAGTTATGACCTAAAATAGTTGCACTCAAAGGGGAATTATGTATAAAATTTTCTTAATATATGAGAAATAAAATGGTTTAAAAATCTTTTTATAAATTCTTTTAAATCGGAGCAAATAATAGAAATAAAACCGTTTGTATTTTGTTTGTATCAGAGGGTTTTTATAAAAATTTTGATGTTTTTAGCCTATTTATGGATTATTTAATTATTAATATAAAATTTTATATAAATTAATTATTAAAAAGTAAAAAAAAACAAAAAATAAACAAAAAAAAAATTTTAAAAAATAAAAAAAAATGTACAAAAAAGTGAATTGGCCGGGCTTCGAACCCGCGACCCTTCCACCTGTCGTGAAGGGTATAAAAACGTTTGTATTTTGTTTGTATCAGAGGGTTTTTATAAAAATTTTTATGTTTTTAGCCTATTTATGGATTATTTAATTATTAATATAAAATTTTATTTAAATTAATTATTAAATGTTAAAAAAAAACAAAAAATAAACAAAAAAAAAAAAAAAAATCTTAAGAAAATAAAAAAAAATGTAAAAAAAAAGTGAATTGGCCGGGATTCGAACCCGCGGCCTTAGAGAAAAAAAGTATTTGTGACATAGCGTCTAGACAACTGAGCTATTGAAGCTCACACAAAATCATCGTCAATAGAGGTACATATATAAAAGTCTTCGTTCAATAGAGATTTGTTTAGTTTTTATTTAAATGACAAATATTTGTATGTGTGTTGTTTGTGTATAAAAGGTGGAGATGAAGGAAAATAATTTTAACACATGGATGTGTTTGTTATGAGTAAAATTCTACATACAAACAAAGGGATTTTACGGACAAAATTAGAGGTAGTCCTGGTTTTTTCTAATATCTCAGCTATTTATTAACCGATCTGCCTGATTTTTAATAGCAAACAGAAATGGATCACATGTAACAGAAATAAAAAACTGTCAAGTCCTCATCATGTCTGGGTTCTTCGGAAAAGCCATTTCAACACACAGACGGACAGACGGACATCGTTAAATCAACTTCGCTCTTCATAAGGACCCAGAATATATATACTTTATAGGGTCTAAGATCAATATTGTAGAAATTACAAACGGAATGACAAACTTATATATACCCTTCCACCTATGGTGAAGGGTATAATAAAACATTTTGTATCTTATTCATACAATACTAATATTTACAAAACTTGTAAGGAATCAGATGAAGTTTAATTTTAACTGATTAATTGTGTACTTTTCTTTAAAGACCAAAATGGTTTTGAAATTCCCACAAAAATACCTGTTCCCAATTGAAAATTTTGCGAACTACAATTAGTAAATATTTCTAAGTAACTCTAATACATTTAACAGATTTTGTCCTAAAAGTCATTACGTTTTGTAAAAATACATAAGTTCCAAATTGAGCGGCAGTTATATGAAAATAAAATGAAAAGTCATATGAAATTAAAATAGTGTGGGGTACTATTGGGTCCAACTAAATCAGAATTTAATTTTGTTTTGCTGGAATAATGAATTAGACACCTAAAAACACATTTTAAATTAAAATTTTTCAAAATCCTTCCACAAATATGATCTGCAGTATCGAAGGTATCAAAAAACCTGTAATATTGCCAATCAAAATGGTTTATGATTTTGGTTCTACTTTACTAAAACAATTATATTTATTAATTAAAAACATATTTATTCATTCGAGCGTAAACAATTCCAGTTTGAAACAGTAATTTTTAAAAATGATGTAAAAATAGGTGGGAAATTGACGAACTTTTTCACATAAAATAAATACTAAACAATATTTTTGGAAATCAAAATAAATATAAAACAGTAGAACGTGATTGAGACACACATTCTAAGCAATTAATTTATAATAAATATTCAAATTTTAATTGATTGTCATAATGTTTTTTTAGAAAAGATAAATTTTAAGGAGGGAGTATACCCTGTTAAAAATAGTAACATAATTATAAATGAAATATTTTTTTAAGGATGTTTTTGTATTAGTTTTAAATTTCTTTAGTACAATTAAATATTATTCTTGTCATTCCACTTTTGTCCTCGTTTTGAAAAGGTCAAAATCGGCTCTCTCTGTGAAGCTTTAACTAATTACGAGCGCAAAGCCTTTTATGCAGTAATTTCACTATATTTATTTAATTTAATTAATTGGTTATTTGGTTAATTGGTTATTCGGTTAATTGGTTATTCGGTCCGTTTAATCGTCAAAATTGGCGATTAACCGATGAAATATTAAAGGAAATTAAAGTTTTTTTTTATCGTTTTTGACAAAAAAAAAAAAAATACAAATGTATTCATTAAAATCAAGTTGATCCTACTGCATTAATGTATAAAGAGCGTTTTTAAGAGGTTGAGAACTTTTATTTAGCATTTAGTATTAAAAAGAATTTCGAACCGCTACAATTTTAAATTTTTTATTCGGTCAAGAGTGATAGTCGAAATTTTATTTTTTCTATCATGACAAAATAACCTTTCCCTGATGATTTTTCACATAATATTGAAGAGAAAAAAAACCTCATTAAAAAATTACTTCCATTTGACAGTTTATTGGTATTGCAAATGTAGGGTAGAATAAAAAATTACGCCACATTACCAAGTAATTAAGGGAGAAAGAAGCACACAAAGGGTTTTACTAGTTACCAGACTATTTACTTGCTTATTTACTTTTGTTTGCGATGTCCCAAATTTCATGGTTGATTATTGTAGGGGATCTTCCCTACATACTTCTGTAATTTAATGTTACCTAGATTTAAACTTGATTTTACACCTTATATTTTCAATTTGTTTTTTAAAATAAAATTATTAAATTTTTGTATTCCAAATTAAAAACATATACAAAACATTTGAAATAAAATAAATAAATAATTTGCATGTACTTCTAGCATTCATTATCAGTAGGCCATTATTTTGTATTTTAAAAATTTGAAACAACTGTAACGGACACAAATAAATTAAAAATTTCCGATTTTTGGGTTAAATTTTTATAAAATTTCAAACAAATGAAACTGAAAAAAAAAAAATCTCTAAATGATAGTAAATTATTTCGAACAAATGTATAAAAATGTTAAGATAGATATTTCTTTGAAAAAAAAATGCTTGTTCCTTTTTTTTGAAATTGAACGGAAAACTTTTTTTATTAAACTACAAACAGTAAACTACATATTATTCAGAGTGTGGGAACTCAGACTTAAGTATTTAAATAATTAATTGCCATTAAATATACCCTACAGGAAATAGACCAGTCACAGAGTTGGTCACGTGACCGAAACTTTGTGGCAGAAACCGGTCCTCGAGTTGGTTCTCTTTAACCGGTAACTTTAACATACACTCTAAAAAATGTTTGTAAATTTACTACTACAAAATGGGTAAAGTTTTATGTAATATTTCAATAATTCGGTAAATATAAATACCAAACGCGTAAAACTTTTTTGTGCACACTTTTGTATACAATAATACACACACATAATATTTGTAGACACTACGTGTTTACAATTAAACACAATATGCTTAAATTTGTATTATTTTGTTGAATAAACATTTTACGCTCAAAGTTTGTAAATATACTAACTTATAATGGTAAAACAAATTATGACATATTGAAATTGAAAAAAAAAAATCTAAAAATCTAAAAAATTTAAAAAGAAAACTTTATTAGTTTTTAAATTTATCAATTATTTAGAATTACTAATAAAAAAATTATTATTTTTATTCTTTTTGTGAGTTTCTAAACAATAAATTTATTGTTTTTATTTTTATTGTGAATTACTAAACAATAAATTTATTGTTTTTATTACAAAACAAACATCTTAGTAAAAAATATGCGCATTTTTTAGGATTTTTACGAATTATATGTGTACATTTACAGGAAAATCGTGTTTCTTTACGCACAAATTTGGTAAATTTTTTCTTCAATTTTAAAATTTGATTTAAATTTTAGGCACTTTTAATGTAATTTTACCTATCTTGTGTTCATCATTTTACGCATAATGTGTGTAATTCTTTTCATTTACGCACACAGAGTAAATTTACCAAACTTATAGTAGGAGTACAGTTTTCTACTATAAGTTGGGTAAATTTCAACAGAAATTAATTAGAGTGTAGGCTTGTCATAGGAAGTGGTAATTTCTAACGTTTAAGCTACTTGAGATAATTGCTGACCTTGCTTAGGGTACCATATCACTGTATTGGTGTTAGTGTATGCGCAAGAAGAACCGGTTAGAATTATTTTACAGAACTAGTGCAAATGTTTATTTAAATTAGTTCGGAAAATGGATTAACATAGTTTAATCAAATATAGTAAAATTTAGTACTTTTAAGTATTTGCGAATTAATTTTATTTAAGAAATTTTCAAACAGATAGCCATTTTCAATTATGTTAAATGAATTTTGTTAAGGGAAAATAGTCGTCGATTAAAATTTTTAATAACAAACTTTGGATTTCTAGGAATAACATCCTTCCTAAGTGTTTCTTAATAAACCCATAAGTGTTGTGATACCTATTAGTCAGTCGCAAGCAGCTGGATTTGCCTGTCATTGACACTTCATGATGCACGTTGGCTTCATTTAGAATTAATGCAGTTATATGTCCCTATCAAAATAGTTGCGCAATCAGACATTGGCAACACATTGGTGTTATGTGCATTCCTCTTTAGTTACATGATTTATCTAGAAAGGACCAGTCAGAACCAGTCTGCCACCATTTTTATACCCTCCACCATATGTGGTGAGGGTATATATCAGTTTGTCATTCCGTTTGTAATATGTCGAAATATAGGTTTAAGACCCCATAAAGTATATATATTCGTGATCCTTATGCAATTTTAAGTCGATTTAGCGATGTCCGTCTGTCTGTCTGTCTGTTGAAATCACGATCACGACGTGAAGACGCAAGCGGGGGTGCCTATTTTTACCCAGATTATTGAACATCCTCCCGAGCAGTTTGGTATTTAAAATGAGCAAAGTCGGTCAAGCGGTTCAAAAGTTATGAGTGAAAATGTGAAGTACCTCTAAATTTCCCATACAAATTTGTACAATTTTTCTGTATCTATTTTTTTTTTTCTGTTAAGTAAGTAAAAATGTTATTAAGTCTTCTTATTGTTCGATTACATTTATTGTCTTACATACTATGATAACTAAGTTAACGTAAAAATGAACAATGTTAAAGTCGCTAACAGAGCAGACCTCTGTAAATAACATTGCTAAAACTAAATAACAAAAGTTCGTTACATAAATTGACAAAACATATTTATATTACAGTTCATGCAAAATTTAGTATATACGTATATCATCTTCATCCCCTTTGGTGGAGGGTATTCAAAGATTCGGCACAGCCGAATTTAGCCCTTTTTTACTTGTAATATTTGGGACACTGCTAATTTTACAGCTTTTACCACCTTTTCAGATACTGAATTATATTTTATACCAGTTTTGTGACATGTGCCTCATTTAGCTGACACAGATTTATCATTTTGGATCAATCGGCCCTTCATTTCCCGTAGGGTATTTTCAATTAAAATAAAAACTTTTTTATTTTAATTATTTTAAATAAAAGTTATCCATCTCTAAAAAAACGCACATCAGTTGGTCTATGCACTTTATCAAAGCTCATTAAAACAGTTTTAAAAGAAATATGATCCGGATTCTGAGAGTTCTAATATGGACAATTCTGCAAATTTTTGAAGTTTAGGAGCCCTAAACGATTTTAACTTCTGTTCAAAAAAATGTTTTTACCCTAAACAAGAAATATGTACACTCACCAAAAAAAAGTCTGTAATGGCAACTGAAAATTTTGCTGTTATTACGGGAAATTTTGCTAATTTGAGCCCAGCGGTATTTTTTGCTAATCTTAGCAACACATGTCTGCTGACGTGTAGTACAATGAAATTAGTAGAAAAATTAGTAGCCGCTACTAAATTTTAGTAAACTTTTTGTAAAGTGGAATTAAAAATCTGTTTGCTAAAATCAGCAAAAAAAATTTACTAATTAATGTGAATATTAGTAAAAAATTTTAAATTAATTTTTTTTTGAAAAGTATTTTCACTTCCGATCCCTTTTTTTAACCTATCACTCAGAATATTATGTAGTTAACTGTTTGTAGTTTAATAAAAAAGTTTTCCGTTACATTTAAAAATAAAGGAACATACATTTATTTTTCAAAGAAATATCTATATTAACTTTTTTATACATTTATTAGAAATAATTTACTATCATTTACCATTTTTTTTCAGTTTCATTTATTTTTTTCATTTGTTTGAAATTTAATAAAAATTTACCCACATTTAAATTTGTGGTTTATTTGTGTCCGTAACAGTTATTACAAATTTAAATTTTTTTTGCTGTCTGTTTCAAAAAAAAAAAAATATTCAAAAAATTTCAATTTGTTTTTTTATTTAAATTGGTTGTATATATACAAAATTTTTCAATACAAATTACAAGAACTTCATAAACACACATACATATACAAAGGCATTCATACAAAAAGTATTTATAGCTTCATATGCATACATACATTTTGTATTGTACGAGTATATTAAAAAAAAAATACAAAAACGGAAACAATTTCAAATAAATGAAAAAAACATTTATTTTTTAAGGATTGGTGGGTAAAATTTTGACATTTAGTTTAACTGATTACATCATTTGTTTCTTACGGATGTGTCAGTTGATTAATCAACATTTAAAAATAAATAACAAATGGCATTTAATTTAAATGAAAATTAAGTAGACCGGGTTTTAAATAAAATATCATTTATTGTAAAGGATATTTTCAGTTATTTTAACTTACAAAATTGTTTAAGTAATGAATCATTTTAAGGCAATTTAAGTTTGTAAGTATAAGTTTTAATTTTTAGAAACAAAATTTTCTTAAATATTAATTTTTTTAAAATTAGTATTTTTTTTTGCTAATTTCAGCAAATCGGGTTTCAAAAATTTGTAAAATGATTTGTGAAATTAGCAACAAAAATTTGTAAATATTCTGTAAAAACTCTGTAATTTATAAAATGTAAATAGCAAAAACATTTGCTAAATAATATTTTTTTTACTAAAAATCAGTACAAAAATAGTAAAGTGGGTTTGAAAACTGTTTACAAAGATTTCTACTAACTTTTTTTTCTGAGTGTACACAAATTAAATTAAAAACATGTAATTTATAGCAATAAGTATTTCAACGTGCACTTTAAACTCGAATGATTAACAAACCATTTTCATATAGTGAATGAAAAAATTACTTATAACCTAAAGAAATCATTTAATTGTTCTAGTTTTATTGTTAAAAATGTGATAAAATATAGAAAAGTATTTAATTTTAAGATGGTTTATCGACTAATAACCGTTTTTTCAGGTCGAATAGTTATTTGATTTTTTAAATTTAACTCTGTACAACAATTTCAAACTTATTCCAAAATTGCCAGTTTCAGACAATCGATTTTGGAAGAGGAGACAAAAAAAAAAAATATTCACGTGTGTCGGCGTTTTGAAAGACCACTTTGGAATTTTATTTTAGGAGCCTGCTCATGCGCAGTATAACTTTATATGAAATTATGTGTTCTTTACATCTGAGGTGTAGGATATTTTCAGCAACTTTGTAGAAAATATTATCGCAAATATTTTTGTGGTTTATATTATTCCTCTATTTCCTCCTCATAACGGTAATATTTGCTCGAGTTTTAAATATCGGAATAAAATGTTCTACAAAAATGTTGACGATAAAATTTTACTTCATATGTCAGTATACACTTAAGCCAACAACTTAACAGAAACACCAAACACTAGTCAAATTCAAGGTTGCTCATTGAGTTTTTGAGTCAGTTTTTATTTGCCTGACGAGGCCTCTTGAATTTGATTAGAATCAGTAAAAATTCACGCCTTACTTTCTTAGAAAGAACCTTTCTGAATTGGGTTTAAATGGTATTTAAACACACAAAACCGGTTTTGGGTCGTTAATGAAACCCCAAAATTTAAAGAGAATCAGACTTTATTTGAACCTATGTAGTTCGCATGTGAACCACCTTCCCAGTATTTTCTTAAATCAACTTTTGGACTAAGAACAAACCATTTTTAAATTGATTAGAATCTGTCCATATCAATATCAACCACAGGCCCTTTTTAAATTCGGCTTAAATGGTATTTAGGCAACTTCATTAAAACATTTTGCAAGACCATAAATTAAGCGTCTAAATGAAAAGAAAAGTGGACTTAATCCCCAATTTAAAGCCCCCTCCCCTTCCCGGTATTGGCTTAAATGAACTTTTTTGCTTTTTTTCTTTTTAATAAAAATGCTGTAATTAATTTATTTTAAAAGATTTCTTTATTTAAAACTTATAATTGCTTAAAACTAAATGCACAATTAAAGAAACGAAAGATGTTTTATTTCAAATATTTAAATGCTTGGTTTTTACGGTTTTAAACATTTATTTTTTTTTAACTTTAATGATTTATGATATTTATACAATAAAAAAACAAAGTGTATGAAAACAATTTGAAATGAATACTAATTTATATGGTTATTGATTAAGAAATTATTAAGACTAAATTATGAAATAATTGAGAAAAATTAAATTTATAGCAATAATATGCTACACAGAGAGAATTTCCAGTCAATGAAATTATTTTTATATATTTGGAATTTTGTATATAAATTAAATAAATTTTTTATTACAACAAAACTTCAATGATTTGATGCAATCATTTGTGTTATTTATATCATATACATAATTCTCTAAGTGTAGTTGAATTTATATGGTAAATAATGAAATTATATTTGTTATGAAAAAACATAAATACAATTAAGTACATACTAATAATTATACTTATAAAAAGTGTTTACGAATCTGTTTAAGTGTTATATATTTTTTTTTACCATTTTATATTTTTAATTAAAGTTATGTTTAAGAACTTGATTTTTAAATTTTTTTTTAGATATATAAAATAGTACTAATAATGCTTTTAAATACTTGAATAATGCCTTATTTCGGTCTATTTCAGTTTTTTTTGTTTCATATAAAATCACATTGCTTAACTGTTTTGAATAAATAAAATTTGAGTATATTTTAATGTAATAATTATGAGTTTAATAGTGTTTTTTGCATTTATTTTGTTTTAGTTATAATTTATTTACTAAAATTAATTAATACAAAGTTTTTAACTTTATTTTGTTTAATGTTACGATATGATAATATTTTGTTTTATTTTTATGTTAAATTTTGTTTATTATTGAGTGTCATATTATAAAAAATTAATTTAGTTTTCATCAAAATTTTGAATACACACAAATCAATTTCATTATTGCTAATCAAATGTTGGTTTGGAATTTGTTTTATTTAGATATCAGTGATTTGTTTAAATATTTGTTTTAATTAAATTTACATATACATTTTATTTTAGAATAATTGAAAAATAAAAATATTTAAAGTATTTATAATTACTTTTGTTTGTAAAAAAAACAACAGTAGCGCAGTTAAAAAATTCTTCGGTATTAAAAAAAAATCTATAATAAAACTAGCACGGTTTTTGGATCTTATGCGGATTTTTAGGGAAAACTAGAAAAAATTAAATCTACAGATTTAGATAATTTTTTGTTTAGCTGCATATCAGAAATTGCCGATCTTAACTTATTTAGAACGATTTGCCAACGCTGGTAAAAAGTGATTTGCTGCAAGTACTTCATTTACAAAATGTACAATAGTAAAAATAATAAAAGCATTGACAAAGACCTGGTTTTGAATGCTTTCCCAGTTTTAGCAATATGTGCTATGCCAGTACTGGGTAAACGAAATTTTCAACCGTTTAGCAAATAAAAAATCCATAAAGCACTGGCATACAAAAATTTATTTTCCAGTACCCGATTAACAAAACTAACAAATATTTATGAATTAAAATATATATAAAGATAAATGATTCAGAACTGCCCGACGAGAAACTGAAAAATGAAGAAAGCACTTTGTAGGGTGCTTTCTGGAAAGGAAAAATTGCAAAAATTTGAATATTTTTGAAATTTTTACTTTAAACGAACGCAATTTTTGAGTGAGACAAGATAGTGCATTCATTTTTTGGTAAATCGAGATTTATTTGCCTTAAAAAAAATAAAATATTTAAAATTGATTTGGTCACGCTATTCCTCAAAAATTGCACCTGGGTTGGACCAAAATTTAAATTTCACATATTCAAAAAGGAACATATTTGAAACTTTAATAGAAAACACACGCGTGGGCATCTTTTTTGTAGGTATCTAATAGCAGATTTCAAATATGAAAATAATATAAAAAAGACCAGGACCCAATATAATAAGTATCCTACTTTGGGAGGGGGGGGGGGGGTTCATATTGCCGCCCCCGAGAGGTCTGTTAGGCTTAACATCCAAACTCCAGCTCAGTATTACGTCAGCTTCAAATTTTATTACAATCTGCACGCCGTTTCTATATCTGAAACGAGAAGTTTTCACATCCAGAAATTTATGGTCACCCTATTTTTACAGGGTGAGTTAATACATAAATAAGTTGATTGAATTTTTACAAAATCAATTTTTTTAAAAAGATTTTAACTTTTAAAGCTTTGAGCACATTTAATTTTTTAAATTCCTTATTAGATAGAGACATAACATGATTATTTATGTAATTGCCTGTTACTCAGCTTATAGATAACAGCACAAAGTTGCGTTTTACATATTCTTTACGAAAATTTTATCAAAATACAGGTTCAAGGTGCTGACCACTAAGTAAAAAATTACCAAATTATTTCCAAAATCTTGACAAATATCCCAGTGTGCATGGGTGCGTATGAGAAATATTTTTTTTTATATCACACTGTTGGCAATATTAAAGGTAATTTTTTGTAAAATATGCCGAATGCCACTTTTAAAGTTTAAACCTATAAAATATTATATTGATGGTCATATGTTGCCTTTTTTACTGATGATATATTTATAACTTGAGATATGTAATGAGGGAACAGAAGTCACATTATAATGTAGAAATCTTTTGGCATATTTCTAACTCAAGATGTAAATAAATTATTATTTATTAGTATTAAAAACATTCGATTTTCATAACACAGACCAATAAATTTTTAAACCCTGGGACCTATCAACAATTTTTTTTTATATGTGCCACTTTGGCAGAATCTAATCTCAGAATTTTACCATTACATCAGTTTTTTTGAGATATCTTAACCTATGTTTAAAAAAACAGGTTTTTGCTACTTTCGAATCATTATAATATCCGATATAAAGCTTTATTCGCAAAATTTGTAGTCGCTCCTGTACTGAAAAAATAAATTAGTAGAATAATTAGGGAAATACAGTGACCCACAGTTTATTTCGTGTGAGAATCAGTTTTGAAAAACAAAGCATAAAAATGGTATTATTTATTCTGAACTCTACAAATAAATGATGCAGTTTTGTAGATAATTTAGTCTTCAATATAAAAATTACACTAATATAAACAGTGAACGTTTTCTTAAAAGCAAGACTGTCACAGCTTATTTTATGTATGGCAATCGAAGATTTAAAAAACATATATAAAAATTCTTGAAATATAATTATTTAATATTTTGTGGGGTAGCCTTTTTCATTTAATACAGCTTTCAACCATCTTATTATTGTATTGTGGCGATAATTTTGTCCACTCTTTCTTTAGTGCCGCTCTCAAACTTTTGACATTAGAAATATGGTGTTTTCGAATACCAAGCTCTAAAATCTGCTACAAATTTTCAGTTACATTTGAACTTGGTAATTGGGCGGAAGTTAGGATGACTTGTGGCTAATTTCAAATTAGCCAAATTTACACTATACCGACTTTGTGCTTGGGATCGTTATCTTTGTAGAAGAGGAATGTGTCACATATGCCCAAGTATTCAGCACTTTGTATTCTATGAATAGCAATTTATCGACACCTGCTGACGACATGCACCCCAAATCGTTACAGGTCCGTATCCATGTTTTACTGGGCTATGTAATTATTTGTTCAGAGCGCAGTATTTGGTTGACGCCACATATATACCTTATCATCTGATGTTGAAATATTAAGTTTGCTCTCATCAGCAAAAATTACTATGTTCCAGAAAGAAATCATTATTTTCTAGTCTTTTGCCACTTTTTGATTTTGCTTTTTAATAAACGGCTTGTATCTTTATGTTCGCCCATGAAAACTAGCATAATTAAGTACTCTGCGTATAATTTCTGGATGACATTTTTTTCCAAGAACCATTTTAACATCCTTGGCCACAGCTGGCACACTTAACGTGGGATCTTCTTTAATCTTTCACAAAATCCATCTCTCATTGCTTTTAATTTTTTTGGCGCCTTTCTTCCTTTGTGCACAAAGATTTTCTCAGAAAAAAACTGAATTATTTACTGAACTGTAGATGGACTAAAATTAACAATTTCAGCAATTTGTTTTTATGTTTTCCCACTTTGAAAGAACTAACTTGTTTAGGTTTGTTTTTTTAAAAAAAGTTTAATGATGATATTTGTGTAACATTTTTTGGTGTTTTATATTGAAGACTAAATTATTTACAATCTGCATTATTTATTTGCAGAGTTTAGAATATAATATACCAATTTTATGCATTGTTTTTCAAAAATTTTCCTAACAAGAAATAAGCTGTGAGTCACTGTATCTGTTATATCAAATGTACTAGTTTTAAGCAATTTCGATTGCTGGAATTGTATTTACAGCAAAAGTTTTAGTTATATTTTTTTCACCAAAAAACTTATTTTGGATCAAGAATTTTCTAATTTATTTTGCGCCAGCGTTGTGCTGATCAAACCACTTATAGTGATGACAATAACCAGATCGACAAGATGTTGATGTCGCAGCTTGTCTTAATTTCTTGTAAAAACCCATCCTGTGAGAAATAACCAAAGGTGCATAAGAAATAACCAAAGGTACAATTAATATCAAGACATTGTAAAATTAGTGGTTCTTTAGAAAAGTTTATGCCGGTATACTTTTCACCAATACTAAAATCATTCAGTAATATTTTTTTTAATATTTTATTAAATTTCACATGTTTAAAGAGAATTGCTGCTTTATACATGTTGTTTTTAATAAAAATTTTCCAGATTTTATTGAATACACTAAAATTTTTAAATTACTGACGATACCACCATTGCTGGCAAGTTTATTCTAATTATTTGTTGGCCACTGTTATCAGTCTTTCATGATTATTAATCAAACATCCGACTGATTAAAATTTTGCTGACTACACTAAAAAATTCATTGGTATTGAATTTTTGCTATTAACGCAAAAAATTTGGTATTAAATATTTGCTACATTTGCCTTTATTCATTGTGAATTTGCTGCATCATGAATTTCAATGCTTAATTTTTTTGAGTAGGAATAAAATAGTGGAAAGGCTAAGCCTAAAAGGTGGCGTTTTAATTTTATGAATAAATCTTTATTTGCAACGTTATGACGTTCCGAATATGAGTAGTGGAAACTCTTTTTTTTTATTTAGGTTAAGATATCTCGCAAAACTTTTGAAGGAGAAATTTTTAGATCAGATACGAATTCAGCGCACCGCAAGCATAATATATGTAGTTGCATCTCTTTTTTTTTTTTGAAAGAGAAGGAACACTCCTTAAATTTTTCCGATTAATTAATGTGTTGCTTTCTATGGAAAAGGGATAGATTAGTGGTGAAAGGTGGTAAGTTAAAAGATGGCAACAATGTAATTGCGCATGAAGATAAATCTTAGAACAGTCATCTAACCGAGAGTTGGCGAACTTGTTGAAATTTTTTTTTTGCCGATAGCCCTGTTATATTATTTTACTTAGGTGGGATTAACTACTGTGGGAACACCGAAGGAGATAGAAAACATATACATATTTTATTTTCTAAGTTGATGTTGCCATCGCTGGAGATTGAACTTAAAACCTTCTGTGTAAGATTCCAATGCCCTAATCATTACAAATTATTGACCCACATGTACATATCTAAGTTAAAACCATGCCAAGCGACTTCTCCATCATACACCCAAAAAACAGTATCAGTTGTGGCCACCGAATTCTGGCGGTTACCCACAACTATCTTCATATTAAATTATATTTTTAGTTGTGAAAGCCAATATTCAGTTGTCTAATTTAATATTTATATTCCAGATATTTATTATAACGTTCCACAAAATTTTATTTTTAGATTTTTCCGCTATCGAACCTAGACACCCAGATTCATAATTCACACTTTTACTTACTGCACCACAATTTAATTTAATTTTCTTTAATTAAAAAAAAATATAGTTTTTTAATCTTTGCCATTACCGCGATTTGAACTCGGAAATTAGGAGTACTAGGCTAGCTCTCTACCTACTAGCCCACAAACACTTATAAATTTTGAAGACTAATTTTGAATTTAAAAAATTTTTTAGGATAACGAATTTAGCAGAAAATTCGTTTACAAATACCAATCGTTGGTGTCTTTTATAATCAATAAAATTCACAATTCGATTGGTTCAACTGAAACCCTAATTTAATGATATATTTGATCAGGATAATCGTATTCGTAGTTACCACTTTCGAATATCGACAATTTTTTTAATAAATTTGATAGATGGTACAAATTCTCTAGTTCATTCACTAAATAAATGGTTGCTTCTACTGTACGAAATTTCTAAACGAATTTATATTTGTAAAGTTGATTGGAAATTCCAGTAATGGGATAATAGTATAATTTTTTGGTTCCTTTTCCCACTTTTTCATTTCAAAGCTATATTTTTGGTATAATAATGGATATAAGGTTATTCCAAATAAAATAAAATCCTTACAAATAAATGTTAATGGTCTTAATCGATTTCCAACCAATCTTTTCTCTGGGTGTACATTACATATTTGACTTATTTTATCTCATTCCATAACATATCTCTAGTTCTGAATGTACCTTCAGTTATAAGTCCGCAACTTAAGACCAACAATATTTTGTTTATATAGGTTTAAAAATTTAATTTAAAAATTTCATTTAATATTGCCTACTATGTATATTATACTAAATTAATATCGCTCATACGCACCCATTTACAAATTTAATAGAATACGATACACCTACAATTGCACAATATTTACAATGTGGCGCAAAAGTAATCCTCCTATCAGAAAATGCTATAAATTTTGCGATTGGCCCCTAATGTCAGTTCTGTTTTGACATTTGTGTAGTAAACACATGCGAAATACACGTTAATAAACAATGTTACGCTACACTGCTTCAGAACGCGGAATATTGGTGACTATTTATTTTTAATTTTTTTTTTTTAATTACAGCCAAAAAACATCGGAAGGTTATTTTTGCGCCACCCTGTAGTGTAAATTTTTTCAAAAGCTAAGTCGAATATTACATTAATTCAGTTTACTAAAGCTGGCGGTCAGCTTATCCTACTAATTTATCTGCTTGTGATTTTTACCTATTCTTAATCAAAAACAATTCCTTGCTGGCAAGCGTTTTACCTCGACTAAAAATACAATTGCAGCTGTGAATGATTATTTTGCAGTGCTTCAGGAAAATTATTTTAAGCAAGGGATAAAATTACTAGCAATGCATTGGACTAAGTTTTTCAGGAGATTATATTAAAAATAAATTAATTTTAAAAATCTAACTCTCGTTTTTCGTTGTTGGATTAAGAATATTGCAAATTACCCTCTACTGGATAAATTCGTTTTTTCCTGTAAAACATATTATCTTAACACAAAAAATGCCCATTTAAAGTGAATGTTTTGTTTTTTTTATGTTTAGCGTAAAATTCCTTATAAAAATTCATTATGAATTTCCGAAGACTTAATTTAGTTTAAAAGAACTTTTGAATATTTTTTTTAAACTAAGAAAAGCCAAAATTTTACCCACACAGCGCCAAACCCTATGTGGATTTTGCTTAATTGACTGTAATCCTCATTTTGTTGGTAAGTGTTAGAGTAAACTGGAAGGTTAATTTATTTCAGTTTACTCTTGTCAAATTTTGAAAGAGCTGCAGCCTTTAAGCTGAAAGTCCATACCACGCATGCTGCGCTTGTTTGCGTCATACGCGGTTGTCAAAAAAGTAGAGTGTAATTGTATGCTGCAAGTTACATAGTTACAAAGCGTAGGATGCCTTGACGCGTATGACACGTAAAGTAGGTATACTTTCTACTTTTGTAAGCGTCATAAGCAGCGTATGAACAGATCAGCTGATTTTGATAGGTTATTTTTTATTTGAAAGCTACACAATGGAGGAAAAACTAATTGAAACTGTAAAAAACACGAAGTTCTTTATTTTAAATTTATTTTATTCAACAAATTTACACTACAGCTGATCAACAAAAAAGCGTAAAAAGCGTCGTATGTAACTTGAATTTCAGTAAAGCGTTTAAAGCGTTGACGCGTACAAAGCGATGACGCGAAAACGCTTGGTATGGACTTTCAGCTTTGGCAGCCATTGATAGTAAACTACCGCATGATTTGATTTGAGGATTGAGGAGAAAATGGAAAATGGCAAAAATCCATGAATTAGGCTACGAATTGATCCTTCATCCGCTATCTTCTCTAGATTTAGCCCCGAATGACTATTTCATGTTTCCAAATATGAAGAAATAATTGTTTGGATTTAAAATCAGTACAGTTAAAAATATCAACCATAAAATTCTTGTTAAGTGTTGCGCTACTGATTTTTAATTTTATATGATGAAATTATTTATTATATTTTTTTTTTTGCAATGATATTAGGAATTTTTTTAATGACTTTTTGAATACTTTTGTGTTAATTTTGGAAAATATTTATGTATCGTATGCTAATATTTCCAATTGAAATTCATGGATTAAATGTTATTTCGTTGTAGGCAGATTTTTATTAACTTTTGGTTTTGTTATTTTGATATATTTAACTTTATTAACTATTGCTATCAGTTCAAAAGCAAATTTATATAGTTGTTTATTATTTATATATGTGTCATTTATTAAATTTTTTTTTTGTTTTTACCTATGAAAGACAGCTGTAATAATAATGTTTTATTTATTTATTTTTATATTAACTTACAATTTATAAATGCGTTTGCTTTTTAATGATCATACTGCTTAAAACATGTATTTTGCGGGAACTTTAGTTGTATTTTTTTTTTTTTTTGCTTTTTTTGTTAATAATAAAATTTTTAATTATTTCTTGTATTTTCATATACTGTTAGTTATAACTATTGCTTTGTATTTGTTTATAAAAATTTAATTTTAATGAAAAAGTTTAATGGACGTTAGTGCGTTTGTTTCAAGTCCTTGTTGATATCAGACTGTATTTTTGCGGAAAACTTCATTTGGATGTTGTTGACTAAAGTTTTGTCGTGTTGAACATTGCTGAAATTAAAGAGAAAAAGTGATATTAAAATAAAAGTATATAACAAATATTACAAATAAAACATTTGATTTGAATTTAAATAAATATTTTATTTTAGGTTACATTTTTTAAAATAAAATTCTTAAAAAATAAAACTACGTCTTTTTAGTTTTCTTCAAAATAAAATATTCTTAAATATTTTAGAAAATAATTTCATCTTCATCATGTTAGTAAAATTTATTATGTTAGTAACTATATTAAATAATTATGGGTTAGTAAATAATTAATTAATTTTAATCGTGTCATTCAAAGGTGTTGGTATGTTTTTCAATAAATATTTTCCCACATTTACTCTATAATAACAGTAATAATCAAGATAATATAGCATAATTTGTAGTGATTAACTTAAACGCAATTTAACGTAGCTACTAAGAAAACCATAGGTGGGCTAATGTCGGTACTTAAAATATAGATATTTCATACTTTAAATACAAGTGTTTTGAAAGAAATGCAATACTTCCCAGAAAAAGTTTGGTAATGGGTGCTTTATATTCATGCAGTACCTTGTAAATTCGTGATAACACGAGAATTTATAGCCCATATAAAATCAGTTGACACAACAGTTATATAATTGTGGCAACAGAATTTCGCCAGACTTAACCAGATATTAACTAACATCTGAAAAGTTCGCTTGTATAAATTTGATTGGTAACAAATTCATTTGCCATGATAATTCTTTTCTATATGTATTTTTAGATATATTCCTCATTTACGGGTAGACCGGCATAACTCAAAAAACGCTATTAATGAGCTAATGATGCATAACATAGTATAAAAAATATGAATAAATTGTATTGATACATCTCTCTCTCTCATTGAGTGGCGCCCAAAAGAGTTTTGTACCTGTGTTAGCAGTTGGTGTAAATTGTAAATCTGGGAATCGCATTTTTTTTTAAGTTATGTACACTCTAAACAATGATTATAAATTCACTACTATAAAGCGAGTAAAGTTTTGTTTAATATCACGCAAAATGCCTAAGTTTGGACACAAAATGCGTAAAATTTATATGTACCCATTTTTGTCTACAAAAATACACACAAGATGTATTTTAAGACATTTTTAATGTATAATTGCAAATATAGTGTGTACTATACACGTGCATTGAGTAAGTTTGAGTGCCTGTTTTCATTTATGTTGTATTTGTAGATGTTGTGCTCTACTCTCGTAGGTTGTGTGTAGTTGAGTTGTATCAACTTACAATACTACATAAAAGTTGCACAATACAAAGTAGTATATCGTTTCGAACAGATGTAGTGAGTATTTGTGGAATACTATTTTTGTCTGACTGCAGTAAAATAGAATAAAAAGACAAATTTATTTGTTTTTGGGATGGAAAAATTTTGTATTTATACCAGAAAAGGTGAATAGTAAAAAATACTAATTTTTCAAAGGTATTCATTTTAACATAACATAAAAATAAATAAAAATAAGCACACTATAAGTACAATAAGTATTTGCGTATATGAGAGAGAGAAATGAATGCATGTTGTGTAGTTCCCAATACAACATAGTAGAACGAACATGCGATGTTCTGTGTAGAGTGATCAAACCAGAACAGCACAACATTTACTTTACAACTTCTCGTTTGCACAACATATACAAGGTATTTATCAATTATACTACATTGTACAATACTTTGTAGTGTAATAATGCACGTCTCTAGTGTGTACTAGTACTATTAAGTGCGTAAAAATAAAAACGTGTGTAATATTAGGCATAAAGTGTGCAAGCATTTCTAAAAACAAATTATAAAATAAAATTAATTTGTCAAATAATATTTTTTATAAAGTGGGAAGAAATAAATTCAAAAGCAATTAATAACATACTTAGGAAAATATAAATAACAGAGATTTCGAATATTGGCGGCCGCAATGCCTGTGTAACATCAAAACTAGAGACGTAACACTGAATTTTTTGTTTGTCTTTCAATGATTTCGACTCGTCAGGAAGAATTCCTTTGCACAGGTTTGTTAATTTGTGGTGATGATATTAATCCATATACTAATGTTATCGGCAGTGGTTCCTGTCAGACCAATGATTGGGGTGTTTATCCTTAACATTAACATCAAGAGGTAACGTTAAAATTTGTTCGCCTTTCAAATATTTCGATTTGAAAAGTTATTCTTTCTTTCACAAGGCTTATGGAATTTTATGACAGTGAACCAGGAAGTTGCATTGGTTGGAGAGGCAACAAAGCAAAATCGACTTATTTCGATCTTACTTACAATAGAAAATAAAACAGGATGTTTTTATTTTGCTACAGAAAAATCATATTTTTTTTATTTTCAAATCCTTTTTCCACTAAAAATATATTTTTTTCTTATACATTTGGGGATTTCTGTAGGAATACATCGATCATTTGCGAAAGACCGGCATAACTCAAAAAACACGATTTTTGACTTCATGATGAAGAAATGGGGATCACACCATAACCTAAAACATATCAAAAAATGGTATTGATATCACTTTCCCTCATTTAATGGCGACCAAAAATGTATTTTGCTTAGCAGGTACGCTAAATTGTAAACTTTAAATGCAATTATTTAGAAATCGCTTTTTTGAGTTATGCCGATCTTCTCGCAAATGAGCGATATGCCTTTTAAAAAAAGGAAGCTAAAGTCGAATTTCCTGTAAAGTATTGCCTTTGAATCTGAGAAAAATAAAAGCAGGGTCTGAGCACATGTCCTCAAAATCTGAGGTATTTGTGGGAAAAAGTATTTGAAATTTTACATATTTTGTGCACGAAAAAGTACAAAAAATCGGATGATGTTTTTGCAGTGGAAAAAGTTGAAGACCTTTTTAATAAAATATTTTATAAATTATTTAATTCTTTTATTTTCTATCGATATAAAGTAGTAAAAATGCACAAAATTTATGAAAATAGTGTGCGCATATTCATTGTAAACTTTCACATTTTGTGTTAGTCGTATACGCATTTTTGGAGGATTTTTACGCATTTACAATGTAATTTTACGCATTTTATGTGTTCCTATTTACGTAAAATGACTTTATTACGCACAAATTCGGTAAATGTACTCTTTTATTTCACAATTTTATTTAATTTTTATGCATGTAATTTTACTCATTTTGTGTTCACCAACTTACGCATAATGTGTGTATTTTTTCATTTACGCACACAGAGTAAATTTACCCAACTTATAGTAGGAGTACAGTTTCCTACAATAAGTTGGGTAAATTTCAATAGAAATTAATTAGAGTGTAGGTCTTCTCTCAAATGGGTTTTTTCTTGTAAAGAAGAGGACAAAGTATATATTTTTGGATATTCTAAATGTAAACACGTAGCAAAGTTTATTTACATTTGAAGCAATCAAATATTACATGCTTCAATTAGTGTGGTCTATATTAATTTTTTTTTTTTTTTTAATATCCCTTGGTACATAAAACATACTGCGGAGAAAATTAGGATGAGTGCATATCGATAAGAATATCCATAAAATTTGTGTCTAGAGAACTTTTAACACATTTGGAGCTACAGTGTGAAAACGCCTAGCTACTACCCTAAAAAGATCGTGGCAATTTAATGTAAAAAAATATATGTAAAATGCAGAAATTTCTGAGTTTTATTGTGATTTTCGGAACATTAAGATTTTGGATCTGAACAAATAGATATACTTAGTTTGTAAGTTAAAATAACAGAAAATACCATTTAAAAGAAATGATATCTCAATTAAAAACCGATCTGCAAACTTTTTTCTCATTTAAATCAAATGGATTTTGTTATTTATTATTAAATGTTGTTTAGACAACTGACACATCAGTAAAAAAAATGATAAATCAGTAAATAATATATATTAAAATTATATTATTATTAATTATACTCACACAGTGTATTGACAGATTTTGTGTCAATCACCATATGTGTGTTTGTATGTGCGTTTATGAAATTATTTTAACAAAAAAAAAAAAAAACAAATTGGAATTTTTTAAATATTTTTTGAAATAGACAGCAAGGCCGTTCTAAATCGATGGAACAAATGGTAGTCAGAAGGGGTATGGTCTGGACTATAAGGCGGGTGAGCCAAAAATTCCCATCCACTGTTTTCCAAATAGTTTTTGACCGGTCTTGCAACATGTGGTCGAGCGTTGTCATGATGAAAGATTATGACCTCGTGTCTGGTCGAATATTCTGAACGTTTTTCGTTGATCGTTCTCTCAAACGAATCAATTGTGTTCGGTACAGGTCCCCAGTCATCGTTGAAACCGATTTCAACAGCTCATAATACAAAACACCCTACTGATCCACCAAATACAGAGCATTACCTTGGCGCTATGGATATTCAGCTTCGGCGTTGATTCGGCTGGTTGGCCGGACTTTTTCGCTTGGGGTTATAGTAATGTATCAATTTTTTATCACCAGTAACAATACGATGTAAAAATTACTTCTTTTTGTAGCGTTCGGCTTCAATTTATATGGGACCTAATTTCCTTGCTTCTGAATAAATCTCAATGTTTTTAAAAGTAGGGAAATGGCTTGTTATGTGACTCCCAAATGATAATACAATTCCTTATTGCGCTTGACAACAATCTTCGTCGAGTTATTTTTCCAATTTCTCATTTTCAAACTTTTTCGGCTGACCAGGCCTCTCCTTGTCATCTGTGTCGATATAACCACTTTTGCATCACACAAACCATCGTTCGCAAGTTTTTGTTGGGTTGGTGCATGTTAACCGTAAGCTTCTACCAACAATCGATAACTTTCAGCAGCCGTATTCTTCAAATGAAAGAAGTTTATCAGACTTCCGCTCTAAACATCATTTTGAGGCACAAAATTCGACATCATTATAGCGATTAAAAAAAATGTGTGTTCACACTTTGGCTTCTATCGAAAACTGCCTGAAGTTTACCCTCCAAAATACCATATATGTTATTATTGACACAAACCATATGTGAAAGTTATGCCATCTGTTGTACAAATCGACATTTTAACTTGTATACCCAATATAAACATTTTTATTAAACCACAAACAGTAAACTACATAATATTTTGGGTATATATAATCTACACTAGTCGGGAAAAATTCCAAAAATATTTTTTAATAAATGGACTTATTTTAAAAAATTGTATAATAAGTCTGATACACATTACTAAAACTTCTCTAAAAAGTTTATTTTTTTTTGTTTCTGGTACATTCAAGCAAAAATCGATTAGATGGCAGCTAGGTCCAAATATGAACCGATTTTACTTGAAATTAATTGGGCTTATCGCCGAGATAATATGAGTTATTAGCCAATAAATTTTTAATTGATCTGAGTCTCTTTTAAGACAGTTCTTTTTCAAAATTTCCAGAAATGTGATTTTTACCCGTCGAATTGTGGGTAACTAATTTTAAAAATAACGACACTCAGAGAAAAAAGTTAGTAGAAAAATAATTAAACGGTTTTCAATCCGACTTGACTATTTTTTACTGAGTTTTATTTAAAAAATTATTATTTAGTAAATTTGTTTGCTATATCCATTTTAAAAATTACAAAATATTTCCAGAATATTTGTAAAAATTGTTGCAAACTTCAGAGATCGTTTAACAAATTTTTGAAAACCTGTTTGGTAAAAATTTGCAAAAAAAAAATTTTTAATTTTAAAAAAATTTAATTGAAAATGTTATTTCAAATAACTAAAACTTATACACACAACCGACTCACATCCAAAATAGGACAATTAAAATTTTTCCTTAAAATCCAAAAAAGTTACTAAAAATGTTTTTCAAAACAAAAATTAGCAAATTAAAACAAAATGTTAAATTCGTTTGTTTTAACAATTTTTTAAGCCTTTAAATTTTTTTTTTTTTTTTGAATTTTGTCTAAAATATTTTTTGAAAAAAAAAATGAATTTGTATATTCGGAATTCGTAAGGCGATTTTAAAAGAAATGAGCAGCTTCAAAGTGTAACATGTGTGTCTAGAAATAATTCAGTTAATTTCTGTATTCAAATAATTTTTTTTTTATAAATTAAAATTTTACTATATTTTAGAATTCATTGAGTTTACAGCAATTTACTAAAATTTAGTAGCGCTTACTAATTTTGTATACTATTTTGTTTGTACTAATATTAATAATATTTAGGTAATTTTTTTTTTGCTGATTTTAGCAAACCAATTTTAAATTGCACTTTAAAAAAAGTTTACTAAAATTTAGTAGCGGCTACTAATTTCATTCTACTACACGTCAGTAGACACGTGCTGCTAAGATTTGCAAAAAATTTCGCTAGTTTCAAATTAGCAAAATTTCCCATAATATGAGCAAAATTTTCAGTTTTTTTTTTGGTGAGTGCAAAGTTAGATATTTCTATATAAATTTGAAATTTATAAATATGGTTCAAGTTTAAGTAATTTGTTTTAATCTTTAACTTACAACTTATCAAATTTAAAATGCTTAAAATCGTAGTAAAAGTAAAAAATGTATTATGGCAAAAATTGCAATAATTTGGAATAAAGTAATTTAATAAATAAGGCCCGATTAGTGAATGTCCCGTTATAATTAAACCAACAGTCAAACTCAATCTTTTTATAAGAAACAACAACAAATGAGTTAGTTAAATAACCAGGTAGAAGCTAACGGGGTCATTGCTGATGTCCTGTTAAAATCTAAATTACGAATTCAAAATTTATTTGGGAACATCAAAATATCTCATTTTTCACTAAACCATATTGCTTTAGATGCAATGCAAAATGATAATAAAAGCAAACTTCCACCCAATGTAAAAATCAGTGGTTCCGATCCAAATTTTCACAACACCGGAATCAAAATCACATATTCTTTCTTTTTCTATTCTGTTCTCAAGACGTATACAATAAGTTAATAAAATATTTTATTTTCTTGAGTTCTTTAAAGATGTTTTTAAAATAATAAATCTCTATTTTTCGTAGGATAGGTTATAACTAGGCAGAAATTTGAAGAAAAGTAAGCTCAGGCGGCACAATTCTGATTAAAAAACGATCGAAGGATGATCGTATAACTTTAGAAGGATAGTGATAATGAGACGATAAGCTTTCTTATTAAAACCCACAAAATTTCGCTTCAAGACCGTCAATGATGTTTACCGTACTTTGAAACGATATGGCCCATTTATGGATGCAGCCAACTTTCATTCACGAGTGTATTGTTGTAGTGCTGGTGAGTATAGTCTGGGGTATTACAGAGTAACTAGGTTTATTCAGAGCATGAATAACTAGATACCAGAATCAGAACAGTACCAGATAAGGTCATTAGATAGAGTTTGGGTTTTGCATTTGATTATCAGAATTATAAAAAAAAATATGCTAAGATGAGGCTGATGATTTACTACTTTAATCCCGTAAATTTTACAGTAGTCTTTCGTTATTCCCTACTAACACGAGTGATTCTTAATTCTATTCTAAACATTATACCAAGTTAAAAATTTTAACTTTAATTAATCAAAATAGGTACGATTTTAGAAAACAGATTTTATGTCTTTAGCTTTCATATTAAAAATAATTATCATTTAATTTCAATTAAAGTAGTTTCATTTGTGTAGAAAATATAGATTTGTACATAATTTAATACATCATCTCTTATTGTAACACCCTGTAATGACTTGTCTTAATTAAGCCTACAATATTGGATTCCTTTTATCTGCATTATTTATGGTTTTAATAGAATAATATTTATATGTATTTATACTGTGCTAAATAGAATTAACCACAATTGCTTCGTTATTTAAAGACACACACATATACTAAATATTAATATGCAATTCATACATATGTAAATATGAGGGCAAAGAATAAACAATTTCATTTAATTAGGTTAATTCAACAGACTAACTTGTTAAGCAATTAAAATTATTTATGTAAATTTAATAACATACCGCTTGTTTCTTTTCCCAGGATTTCATAGCAGTTTTATATTTTTCAAATTCATGACACCAGTCAGAATAGATTTTCTGATAATCATTGCTTTTGTTAGGAGGAGTGCATCTGGAAAAAGAAAAACAAAACATACAAAGAAATATAGTATAATTATTATTTTTTTTTTTAATTAAATTCTTATAAAAATAATAAGTTTCATTTATTATTTTGCACTTACCTATGAGCATCTACAGTTATATTATAACTGCATAATAGTGAACCACCCAAATGACAATCATAACGACCACCATCACCTTCATTTACTGATACCACCACTAAACCTCTTTCGGTAGTTTCTATATATTTGGTAGGACTATATTTGATTTCATAGCTGAAATTTAAAAAATAAAAAATTAGAAATGGAAAATTTTGTGTAACATGATATGTTGTTATTTAAAATTCCTTTTTTTATTTTGGTATTATTTTACATTTCTATGTGACTTTTTTTTTTTTGCTTATAAACTTACCGTCCTTTATCCTTTGAATGATGATACCAAGTAACTTGTTCATTTTTCAAGACTTCTGGAATTTTAACAAAACAACCCAAATGTACACTCTGTCCATAGGTGACAACAATTTTCTTTTTCAAAACACTTGAATCACAAATGTCACTTGTTTCATTGCCAACATCCTACAAATAAGAGGAAGAAATTTAGGGCAATAAATAAAAATGAAAAATTTTAACATACAATACATAGACAACAAAGTTTTAAGTATTACGAAGATTACAGAATAATCAGAGATTCCCAAATAAATTAAATTATACACTCAGAATATTATGTAGTTAACTGTTTGTAGTTTAATAAAAAAGTTTTCCGTTCCATTTAAAAATAAAGGAAGATACATTTATTTTTCAAAGAAATATCCATATTAACTTTTTTATACATTTATTCGAAATAATTTACTATCATTTACCGATTTTTTTTAGTTTCATTTATTTTTTTCATTTGTCTGAAATTTAATAAAAATTTACCCACAAAACGGAAACTTGTGGTTTATTTGTGTCCGTAACAGTTATTACAAATTTAAATTTTGTTTGCTGTCTGTTTCAAAAAAAAAATATTCAAAAAATTTCAATTTGTTTTTTTATTTAAATTGGTTGTATATATACAAAATTTTTCAATACAAATTACAATAACTTCATAAACACACATACATACCCAAATACTTTCACACAAAAAGTGTTTATAGCTTCATATGCATACATACATTTTGTTTTGTACGATTATATTAAAAAAAAAACAAAAAATACAAAAACGGAAACAATTTCAAATAAATGAAAAAAAAAAACATTTATTTTTTAAGGATTGGTAGGTAAAATTTTGACATTTATTTTAACTGATAATGTCATTTGTTTCTAACGGATGTGTCAGTTGTTTAATCAACATTTAAAAATAAATAACAAATGGCATTTAATTTAAATAAAAATTAAGTAGACCTGTTTTTAAATGAAATATCATTTCTTTTAAATGATATTTTCAGTTATTTTAACTTACAAACTTTTTTAAGTGTACATTTAATAAAATAGTCTTCATTCATATAATGCTTTTTTTTATTTAAACTTCATTTAAACTTTCAAATAAATTGTATGAACTATAAATGCTATAATTTCTAACCTTTCCTATTTAAAAAATTCCACATTTGCGAAATATTTATATTTGCCATATTACTTCACAATTTTTTTTCTTGAATTTTATTTTTACTTATTTCATGGTTGTTTAAAAGTTTTTAAAAATTCGCTACTGCCGAAAATTTTAGATGTTCTATATAATTATTTAGATATGAGATAGTTTCCAATCATAATTCGATACTACTCGAAGTCAACTTGAATGTTCGGGGACAAACATGATTCAGCAAAACTAGAGTAACCGTATGGCCTCAGTTCAATAGGATTATCCGGCGGGAACAGGGTAAAATACGATAGAGGGACGATAGACAGTTTGGAACAATCAGTGAGTTGTTGAACATAGGAGTAAAAAAAAAACATCAGCTTTGCGTGTATAAGAGACTCAAATATCTGGGAAGCAGGTTGTTCAAGGATTTGCCCGGTCTTGTGGACTATTTGAGTAAATATATTTGGTTATGGTATTTTCATGAGTGTGTAAATTTAAATTAAGATATATTTAATTTAATTTCAGAATGATCACGTTATTTGCAGAAACTATCAAATGTAATAAATATATTACAAATAAATATCAGTCAATCGTGAGATTTTCTTGAGTTGGTATTTCTAATTCGCAATAATCGCAATTGTTCTCTGGTCCACCTACTTCTGTAACAAACATCTTAGAAACTATCAAATAAATTTCCGGTATTACCTATGGTATTTGAAAAACAATTATTTCTATCCAAAAATTATCAGTTGTGTTTCAGACCCAACAGAACGTTTATTGTATTTCCTAAGATATAAATTGTGAATTGCACTTCAGAAATATTCACCCTTTTTCTAGTTGTCGTCAGCGACACAAGACAATGTCGTCTTGGGATCTTTTTTTTAAATTGGTATTCCCGTTGTCGTTATCGAAAATAATTGATAACTGTCGACAATTCTTGAAACGACTCTGATTTTGTCGACACAATTTTTAGTAACGACTTGAGGAAAAGTATTGACTGAAAAAAAAATACTGAAAAAATGGGAAAAAATATCAAATTTATTAAATGCACTTGGCCCACCGAGAATAAAGTGCATTATAAAAATATAACAAAATTTATTTATAGGTTTGGCGAGACTTAAAATTTAAAGTTAAAAAGAAAATGGTAGCCAACAAAGCCGAGTGTAATGCTACAGGTGGCGGAAGATTCAAGCAATTTATAATGAGCCCGCTGGAGGAAGCTGTGGCAAATCTTCTACAGTTTCAGAAACAACTGAACCCTAAGTTAAAGTCGTTTCCAACAGTGAGCTGGTACGACCCCTGGGCTAAAAATCTTAATGTAGCTGCCAACTTTATTGTTATGGAAATAAATGTGGACTTGATTCCGGTTTTCAAATTAGGTGCTATTGTTTCCAGCCCATCTTTGAAGGCTGTTTTATTCAGCCGAAAGTAACTTTCAAACCTTTTAAAAAAATTAGAAGATAAACATTCTTTAAAGTAACAGACTTTGATTTTGCTACTCACTTGTTATCCGGCAGTTTAAGATATTAGATTTCTGTATGAGAAGTCTTCTTTCCAATACTAAATGTTCTTTATTTTCTTCATCACTGGTATCAGAATTTAAATTACACATAAAAAACATTTTTTCGCAAAAATAATAAACAAAATAAATCTGCCGACTCAATTTTTAGAGATGTGTTTTAGTTTAAATCGATAAACTGTCGACGTCGTTATACAACACTGTTTTAAAATACCAATTTGGTATCTAAGTGATGTCGACGTCGAAGCAAAGTGATGTTGACTTAAAAACGACGACGACATTGATAACGACAACTAGAATAATTTTTTTTTGGATTACAAATATTATAATAAATTTAATTGTAAAGCAAACTTAAAAATTTTGTATAGAAAAACTTTTTTTCAACTTTTTATAAGTTTATTCCTGATACAATAGTCTCCTCTTATTTTAGTGAGTTTTTAATCCTACCTGCTCAAAAGAAAATTGATTTATTTTTCATAAAATTTTGTGATTTTTTAATTGTCGCATTCAAGCGGAAATTACTGTATTAAAATTTCAATAGGTACAAGGTCTTCTTTATGGGAATCTCTTTTTTTTTCTTATTAATATAGTTTATTTTTATTTCAAATCTCTGAAAATAAAAATGTTTGTTCTAACAATTACCTGCAATAAATCCAATTCATAGGGACGACATGTATTTGCTTCCTTATCCCAGCCACAGTAGGGATCACGCACACAACGGAAACAATTGTCATAACGACGATTGCACATTGCCAAATCGATTTGCTTTACACGATGATCTGTTGCCACATACAATGACTTACGTGCCTGACTGATTTGCATTACTTGTATGGGCTCATTTTGTGCAATTTCAAAAATATCCAATAACTTTGACAACGACTCACCATTACGATAGTATTGTACAATTTTATAAATGCGTCCCAAATTGGTGCCAACATAGTACACAGTATATTCTTGATTTAAAATATCGATTTTAATTCTACAACGAAACAAAGAGGAAATAACATATTAAAGAAATATTGAAAATAAATCATTGCTTTTACAGTCATGTAGATGCTACTATACAGTTTTTAAAATTATAATTGTTCAAAAAAAAAAAAAAATTCTTGAATATATTAAAAATCAATTCTTTTATTATGAAACAACAATACATTTTATGGCCATTAAATATGATACCTTTTTGTAATTAAAGTTTTACAAAAGGATTTTAATAAATTCATATATTGAGTATGAGTTTAATGGGATATTTGTATTGCATATCCTGCAACAATAACAACATTACCTGCAACAAAAACATTATGAACAACATGAAACAAAAAAAAAAAAAAAAAAAAATAATCACAGTTATATTTTATAAAACCTGAGATTTAACGCTTATATAGCTGGCAGCCTACAACTAGGGTTTCCAGAGATGGATACAGGCGAAAAATTTAACAAGAAAAATTAAATGTTGGCCAAAAAATTATTAGTCTTCTGGTGCATTTCATTACTAATGATTACTCTCGTAATTGCTGTATCGTTTAAAGATTTTTTAATGCAAAATTTTCAATGAATTTTAAAGCAAAAAAATTCTCCCAAACTTTAAAGGCCTAAAATCGTTATATAAATTGTGTAAGCCGTAATATTTTTTAAATTTTATACGAAAGAAACAAACACAAAAGTGTGACATTTTGTTCTAAACAAAATTTGCATGGAAAGATAATGTTCACATCATTTTAAATAAATGCCGAAAAACTTACAACACACATAATATTTATTTTATTCTGAAGATATTCTGATTTTGGACTTTTATAAACCTGCTATGTATAACAACCATTAGCTTTAATTGAGAGTTTTTGCTAAAAGATTTTTCTTAATAAAAAATTGCTGATAATCTAAAGGCTTTCTATATGGAAAAGTTTTTTATTTAATAATTTCGAAGATTATTTACAAAAAAAAAAACAAATGCTCCCCAAATTGTCCCCAAAATCTAAATGTTTTCCTGTAGGATAAAATCTTCAGATCGTGAAGGGAAATACTCGAATGATCTTAATCCAAAGAGAAATGTCCTTAATCAGAAAATAATGATATTTCTGTGTGAAAAAAGCCCCAAAACATGAGGTGGATTCTATATGAAAAATTAATGTGAATCTAGGAGGATTTATTTAGCAAAAGTGGATAGAATCAAAGGAATCTTTAGATAACTACCAGTGCTTAGATAACTACCGTGTATTGTAACAAAAACCAATATACATATATCTAAGCTCTGGAAGGTATCTAATGCTTGAAATTACGGCTATAAATCTAAGATATATGTTTCTCATAAACTTTAACAGATATATTTCAATAGAAAAAGCCTTCAGATTTTGAGGGCACTTCCCTATAAAAAAACAAAAGAGTTTGTCCTTAAAAAACCCTTGGTTTCTGCACACTTTTCTTATTGAAGTAGGCCTATATTCGAAGAAATTTATCGTAAAGAAAAAGCATTATACCCAAAGTATTTTTTCCTATAGAAACCCCTTCAGATTCTTAAAACTTTTGCCCATAAAAATTCTCAATTTTCTAATGATATTTTTTATAAGACAACCTTAGAATATGAAAATTTTCTCATTAGGAAAAATACATTAATTTTGGATGCTTTGTAAACCGATCAGATTCTGAGCACTTTTTTTATGTATTAAATCATTCAGATTCTAACGACTTTGAAATTATTCCACTGAGGGAAATAAAAATTGTTATATTCTAAAATGTTTGAAAATATATCCCGTGATTGATAATTTTATGAATATGGTCACTCTTTTAATAACCTGCTGTTCATTACTATTGAATTATATTTTTGTTGTCTCTTTTTTTTTCTTTTTTGTATAAATCCTTATTTTATATTCAATTTTCAACAGTAGCTGCTGCAGCAGCATCATCATCATCCTTATAAAAATTCATCATAATAATACTCCTGCTGCTTCATTTGCTGTTTTGCTACTGTTGCTGTGTATGTCCGCTTGGTTGCGTGCAGTTTCGGTTGCATGGTGGCATTGGTTGCTATTTATGTGATCATACCGTCATTAATATATAAAAGTATCAAAAAGTAATTAAATATTAAGTGGTATTATTACAATTGCCATCAAAAATACATTTATTGATTTTATATTACACCGTAATGTGTATTATTCGATGAATTTATTAAGTTTTCTTTTTTTTTATATCTCATAAGTATTTAATTAAAGGTATTCTTTTTATAATTAAATAATTATTAAGGGATTTAAAAAAAATAAACTGATTGAAAATATAAACTTAATTAAATTTTGAAAGAAAACCTGGATATTTTAATATGCATAAGGTCACGTCATCTTAAAATAGTTGGTGAGTTACAGTTATAAAATTAAATTATTACAAATAGCAGAAAAAGCTGCTAAAATTTTGTTTTAAAGAGGCCCCGTGGAAAGAAAACTGCTGAAATTACTTCACTATACTCGATACCAGCAGACATTTTGTATTTGGATTCTCCTATTGAAGAACTGTCACAGGACACGTTATGGATTTTTGATAGGTACAATTGTTCTACCTCATATAGTATTTACGATATATATTATTTCATATATAAATACTAGGGCGTGTCAAGAAATTCGTGACTTTTCGAATGAAACACAGCTTTTTGATAAAAATCGGTTAAGAACCAATTTTGTGCCAGACCAATTTTGTGCCAAAAACACTTAGTCATGAATTTCGATGGCACTTTTTTAAACTTTCAGAAATTGATTAAAGCCATAGCAGTTTTTTGCTCTCTATATCAAATATAGTTTTATTACCTGTTTATTAAACTGTCACAAAAAATCGAATAAATTTTTTGTCATAAATCTAAAAATTGAATTTTCGTTAAAAAAAAAAATTCTTTTAGCTTATTTTTAAAAAATGGATTTTGCACTTCAAGACCTTGTAAAATAAAATGCCCATTTTAAGGTAAATCCCTCTATGGACCTTTCAGTGACGAGTTCTTATTTTTTGTGGATTTGAAGAAAAAAGTGATTTTTTTTTAAAATATGTAATTTTATTCTTTTTAAGTACTTTGTATCAAAAATGAATCAATTTTGTACTTTTAAATGTTATATCTCATCTTAATAGGTTTGGGAAAAAACTATATCCCATCATTAATCCTTTTAGACATGCGGTCACATATGACTCCAAGCTAATATAGGATAATTTATTTAAAAGACGCAAATATTTTGCAACTACTGAAGAATTTTTAGAGGTGATGCTTAAAATATAATAACCAAATGTGCGGACGGATCTTCCATGTAAAAAAGTTGGAATAAATCGCACAACGTTAACCCATTCCTTGCCAGGGTCAAACTTTGAATTGGTCTGGGGCATTTGCTATTTCTTGGTGAGTTCTTAACCCATTTTAAAGTTATGTAGCATTTTGAAAAGATAATTTTATAATTAAATGGATTCATAACACAAGTAGTTGAAAAAATTAAAATATAAAACGAAATTTTTCTAAAAACTGAAAAAAGTTATATTTTCCAATATAAACACTCTTGAAATTTTCAATCGATTTCCGCTTCGACTTTCCTTTATCCAATTGCCCCCAAACTTCATATTTATTAGTTTTATATAGAAAGTAAACAAATTGGACCCCGAAAAATATTTAAATACCCAGCAAAAATGAAGCTGCCAAAGAAGCAATAAAAACATCACTACTATGGCAAAGGCATTACTTCTTTTCTGATGGTTTCATCGATGAATTTAACATTAGCGTGCCATAGGATGGAAGTATTCAAATAAAGCTACTACACTCAGAAGGAAAAGTTAGTAGAACAATTTGTAAACGGTTTTCAATCGCACTCTACTATTTTTGTACTGATTTTTAGTAAAAAATTAATATTTAGCAAATCTTACTGCTATTTACATTTTACAAATTACAGAATTTTTACAGAATATTTACAAATTTTTGTTGCTAATTTCAGAAATCATTTTACAAATTTTTGAAAACCGATTTGCTAAAATTAACAAAAAATATTACTAATTTTGAAAAAGTGGATATTGAAGTAAATGTTATTTCTAATTAAAACTTATACATACAAACTTAAATTTCCTTAAAATGTTACATTTAATAAAAAAGGGTTCGGAAGTGAAGATACCGACACATGTCTAAAAAGAGGACATCCACTAAAAAGGTTTTTTAGTTCTGAAAATCAGCCCTAAAAACAATTAAAATTAAACCTTAAAAGTAAAAAAAATTTACCAAAATATTTTTCAAAACAGAAATTACCAAATTAAAACAAAATGATTAATTCGTTTTTTAAAAAATATAATCAAAATTTTTGATGCTCAATAAGAAAAATAAATTCAAAGCTTTTTACTAATATTAATAATGTTTAGTAATTTTTCTTTTGCAAACAGATTTTAAATTTCACTTTACAAAAAGTCTACTAAAATTTAGTAGCGGCTACTAATTTTTCTACTAATTTCATTGTACTACACGTCAGCAGACAAGTGTTGCTAAGATTAGCAAAAAATACCGCTGGGCTCAAATTAGCAGAATTTCCCGTAATAACAGCAGTTGCCATTACAGACTTTTTTTTGGTGAGTGTAGCATTTCTCATACTTTACTCTAAGGAAGCAATGATAATACAATGTTAAGGTATTCTGATGCATGAGTAAAAAATGTTCATATACTTTGTAGTATTTAAGCTTTGATGAACATTTAATTCATAAGAATGCAGAAAAATAAGTGTAAAGAAGCGAAATTTATGCATTGTATACAAATATTCTTTATTAAAACAAATAAATAATATTGCAATGGTGAAAAAGCATTTTTGAAACATTCTGAAAAAATTTTAATGAATTTTTAGACAAATTTTAAAATAGTTTTGGATAATTTAAAATTGGTTGTACAATTTTGATACATTTTTAGACAATTTTAAAACATTTGTGGGCAATTTAAATTAATTTTTACACAATTTTAAATTTTTTTTTGGTAAATTCTAAATTAAAACTGGAAATGATGTAGTGTTAAATAATATACATAATGCAAAAATGCACAGATTGCGTCGTCATAAATATTTAAGGCTGAAAAAATGCAAATGACAGGCCAGCTAGTTTCAATTAAAGGTTAAAAAATCGGTTCTTCTTGATATTTCAAAACTTTTATAAAAGTTTGCAAAACGGCGTAAATTCTAACCCTCATGAAATGTTAAACTAAAATATAAAAAATGATTTAATAAAAAAATTAAAAAATGTCATTAGAACTATTTTTTCAATTTGAATAAATGTTTTAGATGCAAAATAAATATACGATATACTATAACTTATGCTTTAGAAGTAATGAAGAGTGATTTTTTAAGATATGCATCGGGCTTTTATACAGATCACTGCATTTGAAATCTGAACACATGAATTCTCTTGGAAGTGTCTTAGAATAACACCAAAAAATCATAAAAGAATATCAACTGAAGTTTTTTTTTTTTTTTTTTTGCTGGGTATAGAAACACACAGAAAATAAAAATATATATGTTAGATCTGTGTGTGTTGTGTTTTGTAAAATTACATACAAATAAAAAAAAAAAATTAAATTTGAAAACAAACCACAAAAATAATTTTATTTATTTATTTATTTATTTATTTATTGTCATATCCTGCACAACAAGATTTAATCTTATAATTACAGTACACGAATTACCAAGCAAAAATAATAATGACAATTGTTAAAACATATTTAGAAATAGGTTGTAATTAGGTAAAATATTTTTAAAGCTTAAATTTAAATTACACAAGATTAAAAAAAAAATAATAATAGTAATAAAAAATATTTAAAGTCAAACAGGAAAAGTAAGAAAATATCAAGAATAATTTAGAAAAACAAATTTTTTAAAATGAGTAACGTTGCTGTTAAGTTGTTGGTTTTGTGGAAGAATATTCCAGAGACGAATTGCATTTATATAGAATTGCCACTCAGATACTAGACAATGATGTCTTGGTAAAATAATCTTTTTGCCCCTATTAGACCGAGCAAAACGAAGTTTTTCATAGAGGTATAAAGGTTTTTGCGTGTAAATGATTTTATGTAAAAAGAGAAGTACTCTTATCTTCATAAGATTTATAAATGAAACACCAACAATTTTCTTTGAGAAAGCCGAAGTTCCATCACGTCGCCTTAATCCAAAAACATAACGAACAATGCTATTATACGCCACGATAAGCCTTGATTGGCTTGCGGAGTCGCTATTGGCATAAAGTTCACAACCATACAATAACCCCGGAATCAAGTATGATTTGGCCAGCAGCAATCTAATTTTTAAAGGTGTAAAAGATTTGGCTGCCCAAAGTTGTCTTAGTTTCATGAATGTTTGACCCACTATTGTGTTAATATGGTTTGTCCATGTTAGACTACTATTTAGTATTAGACCAAGATTTTTAGCTGTTGGGACAATGTTAATTTTCTCGTTGTTAATTGCGATATCATGTTCGAAAACTGGATTTAAAGTTTTTTTACGAATTACCAAGCATTTGGATTTTCGTGAATTAATACAGAGCCCATTAGCTGTTGCCCACCGGTATAAACTATTAAGATCAGCGTTGATTTTATCAATATTCTCTTTTATAGATTGAACAGGACTGCTCAAGTAGAGTTGTACATCATCTGCGTACATGTGTATCTTACAATACGAAAGATATTCAGGTAAGTCATTAATATATATGGAAAATAGCAGCGGACCCAAAATCGAATCTTGGGGTACACCTCTCTCGAGATTCAAAGATTGGGATGACTTATTATTTACATATACGGATTGCGTACGATTCATGAGGTATGAGGACAAAAGCTGAGTGGAAGTAGTTGAAAAATTAAAAAAGCGTCTAAGTTTCATACAAAGGGTATGGTGGTTGACCGTATCAAAAGCTTTTGAGTGATCAAGAAGTACAAGAAAGTTGATTAGGACGAAAACCAGATTGCTTATCTGACATTAAACCGGTATCATGCATATATCTACTCATTTGGGTGTGCAAAATCTTTTCAAAAACTTTCGAGAGATAACATAGTATTGCTATTGGTTGAAAATCCGAGTTTGTTTTTGGGATTGGGATAATTTTGGCATGTTTCAATTTGGAAGGAAAACTACTGGAAATTATAATGTGGTTGAAGAAATATGTTACATAAGGCAGGAGTAACGGTAACAGCATTTTTATAAATTTAGGGTGCACGTTATCATACTCCACAGCATTCGACTTAACCATAAAGAAACAAGACAAAACATCATTTTTTCTTCATTTTGTTAGTTAAAAATTTATGGTTATTTTAAACGACTTTTGATTGTTTTTACTACTTTTGGGGTTGAATATCATGGAAACTTAGTTCTCCTCTTTTTGATTGTATTTTCAATTAATTTAATGTTTTTTTAGATTATTTTGAACTAAATAATATTGTGAGTGTATATTCACATCAGAATCACTTTAACTAACGAGAATAAAAAATTAAACAAAATAAATACTTAATAGCCACTATCCATATTTTTACGGGAACCATTGCAGAAATTCGCCGCCTTTCCTAAATCTGTCATTATTGTTGGTATATTTACATATATTAACTCTTAGATTTATTTATTTTATTTATTAATCATATAATTACAAATTATATGTTAATACCCTAACCAAGCACTAGCAACAAAGGCCTTCGGCTCGTTGTAGCGAAAACAGACCAGAGCCTTTGGTGGGAATCGAACCCACAACCCCCGCACTGATAAGCTAGCACGCTACCAACTAGCCTAACGGGGCGCTCTAACTCTTAGATTACAATACATTATTATAGTAAAATATGATATTCGTGTATGCAAAAGTAAAAAAAAAACCTAGTGATATTTTCAATCAATTTATACATTCTTTAACATTTTAATAACCACAAAATATGTACAATATGTCGACAAACCTTAGAAATTTGAATTATAAAATATTTTCAAAGTAACAGAAAACTAAATAAAAATTTAAACTATTTTTAAAAAATTGTTCAGTATTAATCTTCTTTTTTTACAATTTTGTTATTGTTAATTGAAATTACAATTATGCCAAATTAATTTGTATGCATATTATATAATATAAAATACACAAACCAACATATTGCACATACATTCAAACACAGACAATCAGTTTACACAACTGCATTGAACATAAGTGACCTTTACACACGTAAAGGTAATTTGTGGTAATTGTAATACATAATGCTTAAATTATGGCTTAAATAAAAAGAACAGAATACAAATGCAAAATGGAAAAAAGCAATTAAACAAAAATTGATTTTTAATTAAATTCAAAAAAAAAAAGATATTAAAAAATGGATAATAAAACTAATTTAAAATAAATTAATAATGCAGGTGATACAACAAGCATTTAATATAAATTAAATAAATATTTGTAAATTAATAATTTGTTGAACTCTTTTAGAGCATTAAAAACAATATCATATTAATGCACATGGGTCAAGTGAAGCGTATGATAAATATTTAATTATATATAATCTTATTACTCATACGCTACGTGTAACTTATAACACGTACAAGTTTTAAATAATATTAAATTTTTTTGCTGCTTGCAATAAATTACTACGGTTAATTTGTTATCCTAAAAAAAACAATGCTTTTTGCTAAACATTTCCATAATTTTAAATTTACTTACTTGTCTACCACCAATTTTGTGAATACCAAATCTCTTTTATAATACACCGGATTATTGTGTTCATGATTTACCGCCTTATCCATAAGGGGATGAGAACGTATAAAGTTTAATACTGTATCCGGTAAATTTGAAGTATCATTGACACAAGTACCGGGACGAGGATCAGGAACACGTGAATTTAATACTGGTAACCAGGCAGAATTTGATGATGATTGTTCTTTGAATTTACCTAAAAGAGAAAAATAAAGAAAAAAAACAAGAATAAAAACTTGCATATTTGTATTGTTTAAATACAGACTACAAAACAACAATTGCTGGCTGTAATCCCAAAACAGTTTATTTGTTGTTGTTAAATATTTTCTATGTACATTTTTATTTCAGAAATCTCAAGTGTATATTTTAAAATTATTTTCTAAAACTAAGTAATAGGTGAGGTTTTTATATGAAAATGCACTGAAAAATATTTCAGATAAAAACTAAAAATTTTATACTTTTTTGTTGTTGTTTTGTTAGCAAAATAATAATAAATTCAATATATTCTATATTTTGTATCAAATTTCGGTAAGTGGAACATGGCGGAATATACAGAGATAATGTTTTGGAATAAATCGAAAAAGTATTCTTTTCTCAAAGTCGTTTGGGCAGACCGTAAATTGAAGTTACAGGAGATAGCTGATACCTTAAAGATATCGAAAGAACGTTTCAGGTTTATTTTGTATTAAAATTTGTCGATGAAAGAAAGAAAGCTGTTTTCGAAATGAGTGACGCGTTTGCTCACAGTGCACCAAAAACAACAAAAACGTTTCAATGATTCAAAAATGATGAACAAATTGCACGAAATACACTTCCAATTGCTTTCGCACCCACCGTATTTGCCATATTTGGCTCACAGCGATTTTTTCCTGTTTTCAGAGCTTTAAAAAATGCTCGCTAGAAAGAGATTTGGTTCGAAAGAAGAGGTGATTTCTGACACACTTTTCTATTTTGCGGCCAAAGATAAATGATTTTATAAAAAATCGATACCTTCTTTGATAGAAAGGCGTTGGAGTGATTGTATCGCTCTTAAAGCAGACTATGCTGATAAGTAAGATCGAATTTTTCAAAAATATCTACTTTTCAGCCGATGGGTTATGTCTTGCGAGACATGGTTTCTAAGTAACGAGGTTTTTCCTTAATGCAGCCAAATTTAACAAAATATTACGATTTCTCGAAAATCCTTTGAGCCACCTTAACACAGATATTTATAAATTCTCATTCCATCCTGATTTGTAGCCAGGTAAACTACACAATTTTCAACTGAAATTGAGAAATTTCCAATTGAAATAAAATTGAGATTTTTTAAATGAAATTAAGAAAACTTTAAAAGAAATTTAGATTTTTTATTTTAAATTAAAAAAATTTCCAAAAGAAATTGGGATTTTCCATTTCAAATTGAAATAATTCCAAATCACGTTAAGATTTTTTATTTGAAATTGGAATAAATTCTAAATGAAATTGAGATTTTCTATTTAATATTAAGAAAATTCCATTTGATATTGAAATTTTTCATTTGAAATTGAGAAATTTTCAAATGAAATTATATGACTCGTGGAAATGTTAGTCGGTTGATTCCATGTGGCCATTTATTCCATTTTAAATGCTTTGCGGACTTAAACACGCGGTGCCTGTTATGCAGAACTGGAATTGATAATAAGTATAGTAAAGTTATACAATAAAACATATATTGTTGTTATATTTTTATGTATACAGATGCAGATCAGATCAAGATACACCCACCAAAAAAAGTCTGTAATGGCTTATTTGAGCCCAGCGGTATTTTTTGCTAATCTTAGCAACACATGTCTGCTGACGTGCAGTACAATGAAATTAGTAGCCACTACTAAATTTTAGTAAACTTTTTGCAAAGTGGAATTTAAAATCTGTTTGCTTAACTCAGCAAAAAAATTTACTGAATATTATTAATATTAGTACAAAATTTAAAATTTTTTTTCGAGCATCAAAATTTTTTTATTATTTTTTTATAAGATATTTTAGACAAAATTAAAAAAAAATCAAAGGCTTAAAAACCTTAAAAATTTTTAATACGTACACGAATTTATTATTTTGTTTTTATTTGGTAATTTCTGTTTTGAATAATATTTTAGTATTTTTTTACTTTTAACATCAAATTTTAATTGTTTTTAGGTCTGATTTTTAGAACTAAAAAAACTTTTTAGTGCTATTTTAAATTGATGTCCTATTTTAAGACATGAGTCGGTATATTTACTTCCGATCCCTGTTTTAATCTATGTAACATTTTAAGACAATTTAGGTTTGTAGGTGTAAGTTTTAATTAGAAATAATATCCACTTTTTTAAAATTGGTATTTTTTTTTTTTTGCTAATTTTAGCAAATTACAGAATATACAAAAATTTGTATATTCTGTAATTTGTAAAATGTAAATAGCAAAAAGATTTGCTAAATAATATTTTTTTTTACTAAAAATCAGTACAAAAATAGTAAAGTGGTATTGAAAATCTTTTACAAATTTTTCTACTAACTTTTTTTTCTGAGTGTAGTAATCAACCGATCGATGCTTCTAATAAGGGAAGTGACTGGGCAGAGTTTGCTACTTCATTAAATGTTGCTTTTAAAACAGCTCATGCCAGAGAAATGCCTCTAAAAAGGGGCGGTCTTACAGCTCGCTCTTTAAGCGAAGATGAAATTAATACAATTTTAATGTAGATTGAGGAAAAGCCGGAAGTAACACTTCCTTGTTTCAAATGAAAAGTCTCAAATTTAATTGGAATTTTTCCAATTTAAAATGAAAAATTCTAATATCAAATGGAAATTTCTTAAAATAATTCTTATTTTTCTCAATTTTAAATATAAAATCTTATTTTTATTTGGAATTTTCACAACTTGAAATAGAAAATCCCAGTTTTATTTGGAATGTTTTTAATTTACAATGGAATATCTCAACTTTATTTGGAATTTTCTTAATTTTAAATGTAAAGGCACAATTTAATCTGGAATTTTTTCAATTTAAAATGGACAATCTTAATTTCTTTTGGAATTTTCTCAATTTAACTTGAACATGGTGTAGAACGAAATTCTACAGAATCGGATCGGGTGCCACCTCTCATAAAACTCAATGTTTTTTATGGGTTTTCCTCACCCCATGCTAAACCTATTTGTATAAGATTTAGCTCTGAAGATTTAAGCAACACATTTAAGCAATGAGCCAAAGTGTTATTTGCAATTACTCGGTTCCTTTTGAACGTACACTCAGAAAAAAAAGTTAGTAGAAAAATTTGTAAACGGTTTTCAATCGCACTCTACTTTTTTTGTACTGATTTCTAGTAAAAAATTATTATTTAGCAAATCTTTTTGCAATTTACATTTTACAAATTACAGAATTTTTACAGAATATTTACAAGTTTTTGTTGCTAATTTCAGAAATCATTTTACAAATTTGTGAAATTCGATTTGCTAAAATTAGCAAAAAATATTACTAATTTTAAAAAAGTGGATATTGAAGGAAATGTTATTTCTAATTAAAACTTACACATACAAACTTAAATTTCCTTAAATTGTTACATTTAATAAAAAAGGGATCGGAAGTGAAGATACCGACACATGTCTAAAAAGAGGACATCTACTAAAAAGGTTTTTTAGTTCTAAAAATCCGCCCTAAAAACAATTAAAATTTAACCTTAAAAGTAAAAATAAAATTGAACAAAATATTTTTCAAAACAGAAATTACCAAATTAAAACAAAATGATTAATTCGTTTTTTGAAAAATATAATCAAAATTTTTGATGCTCGATAAGAAAAATAAATTCAAAGCTTTTTACTAATATTAATAATATTTAGTAATTTTTTTTTGCTGATTTTAGCAAACAGATTTTAAATTCCACTTTACAAAAAGTCTACTAAAATTTAGTAGCGGCTACTAATTTTTCTACTAATTTCATTGTACTACACGTCAGCAGACACGTGTTGCTAAGATTAACAAAAAATACCGCAGAATTTCCCGTAGTAACAGCAAAATTTTCAGTTGCCATTACAGACTTTTTTTGGTGAGTGTAGTTGGCAGAGGTTGTTTTAACAACAATTCTAAGAATTGCCAAGAAAGTGGGCGGATAAGAAATGGGGGCTGGGCATATTCAATATAAACCAACTTTTTAATAATTATATTCCTCCACACCTGTTGAAAAAACTTTGTACGAATAAAACTTTTGACAGCATCTGATAAAAATTCCTTAAGGGGCCAAATACGGGATGGAATGAAATAGAGGGTGTGACATTTTTATGCAACCCAAAATTTTAAACTGCTTATGAAACTGTTTTATTATATCTGTAATTTTTTTTTTTTTTGCACAGTGATATCTATAAATGTTTTTAAACCCTGCATTTAATGTGGGCTTCATGACAGAAGTGGTCGTGGCACATAAATGCATTTTAAGAAAATTGCTTTACTTCGGCTGCTGCACTGCGCGAAAAGTATGCGAAATATTACAAGGGTTAGGATACCTTAGAAATTTAAAAATGTCTTTACCTTAGCTTCTGTTGAACACATTAAAACGAAGGAATAACGTGACTGGCTGAAGCTAGCCCAAACCTCCTCCAGTGTGTAAATCTGATCTTTAGTGTAATTCTCTAATTTTTTTTACCGATTGCGTTAACTAACTATAAATGTCGGTTGAGTTACAGAAAAAGCTATTCTGTATAATTTGAAATTTTTGACAAGTGATTCCGACAACAGTTGTTAATTTGAAATTTATTTACTTTGAAATTTTATAAAGTAACGACAAAAATCGTAAACTTGAACTTCAAAAAATTAACAATTTTTTTTAACTACAAGTATCAGTAATTATCGAGTTTTGACAATGTAACTGCCGAATTTAGTCGTTAAAAAGTTACGGGACTCCACTTCAGTTGGTATTTATGGAAATTCGTACGGTTAGGGGCAAACAAATTAAAGGTCTTCCTTTGCCTTTAACAGCCTGATAGAACCCCTTTGATTAGAAATCTGAAATTTAAAATATATGTTTTGCCTGGAGCATGGGCTAACTGGTTGATGAGGTACATTTTATATTTTTCGTCAGGGAGGTGGTCTCTCTCTTAAATTCTATTTGTAGGTTCTTCCTTAGGTGTCAGCGGATACGGAATTTTATGAAGAACCTGCGGGAAGGGGCGAAAAGGAAGAAAGTCACCCCCTAAAGGCCTGAAATTTGAAATATTTATTCAATGGAACATGGCCTAACTCATTGATAAGGTACATTTTATTATGGAAATAACCGGGTCCCTCGACAATAGACCATACATTTGCAGTTTATTGGAATTTTTTCAGATCTTTTTAATTCTTTAAGCTTAAGGTTAGTTGTTTTTTGTACAAACATATTATTTATTTTAAAAATTTTGCTGCTCTTTTGTGTAGCATCTTCAGGAAATAACAATTAGAAAAATTACAACTTATAAAGAATTTTTTAATTGTTATTTCCTAAAGATGTAGCGAAATATTGAAAAATTAATAATATTTTTATACAAAAAACAACAAACCTTAATTCAGAAGTTATAAATAAAAGAAAAAGGTTAAATAAAAGATAAAAATTGGAATATTTTTTCAGTGTATTAATTATTTGTAACCGCATAGTATAGTAGCATATAACATAAAGTTATCAAAAACCAAAGTACTCGTATGTATCATACATGGGCATAATTGATTGAGTAGCCTAATAAATTCAATGTCAGATTATCATAAAGTTTTTTTATTTTTTTATATTCAGTTTATTTACTAATAAAATGTTTAACAATTCATTATATGTAGAAACCTTTAAAAGCCATTTTGGCTTGTCTACAATTGAAAAATACATATATGTTGTGCTTAATTAATAAATTGACGTAAAATTAAATAATTTACATAACTAATTTTAATTAATAATGATTTTAAGGGTTGACTTAGTTGATTAACGTCACTGTCATTAATTATAAAAATTAATTTTAATTTAATTCAAAAATAAGAAAAAAAAAAACCAACGAAATAAATAAAATATAAAAAAATTCTTATGGTCACTATGATGGATGGAATTTGGTCTTTGGAGGAATTAAAGATGTAAAAAATATTTTTATTAAGTTTTTAGAAAGTTTGAACAATGTAAAAGATTTTTTTTTGTTTGAAATCGAAATTTATATTCGAAAACAATTTTTTTTATCGGTCGGATATAATTTTTGGCCTCCGAACACATTTAAGTTACGAGTTCCAAACTGTTGCCAAAACCTATTTCTGTTTTTTTTTTCATGTTTGTTCCAAATAAACTGTAAATAAATTTGATATCTAATGAAAAGTGCATTAATGATATACATGACATGTTAGAAAATTACCTAAATTTTATGACATTTAGAAAATGAAAAAAATTTTCAGATATGTTGTATTAGAAGGCTTAGGTACAAGCTCACCTATATTATTCTCTGTATTTTAAATGGACTCCTATTTTTTTTTAATAGTCGTGCCTGATTGAATTTAGCACGTAGTTTCCGGAAGCATTTCAATTTGGAATCTATATTTCCTCAATGACATATTGATGCTGCTGCGAAAATGGTTGATTGGTAGATGGTTGAATGGTGGATATTGATTGGAAAGAAATTCATACAAAAGGCGTTTTGGCTAAACTAAAGTATAGATACGATTAGAAATGCCCAATGCACCGCCACAAAAAATCGATCTTTTGTGCAGCTAAACTAAAGTATACATGTTGGGTTAACAAGACTTGCACGAACGTAGTCAGATTCAGACAGGAAGCTTTAAGAGCTTGGCGCTACAATATAAACGCTAATTCTAAACTGCTAAGTAAACACTCTTCCAAAATACTTAGACATGAAAAGATTCTTCACGAATATCGTATTCTGCTACTTGGGATAGTAAAAGCTTTTAGTCGTTTATTAAAAGAGTAATGGAGACAATGGTAGTTAAACTTTTCCAACTCTTGTGGAAAATGGCCAAATATCCACTGAATGGGTGGATAAGGCTAATTTTTGAGCCGAAAAGTTTGCAAGAAATTAATTTTTGCCGGAAGGCAATCAATCACTGCCAGAACTCGAAAGAGTATCGTATACGGTTCTTGCGAATCTCATTATAAATAAGTCACAGGCGACAGTGCCCTCCGGTGCTAGATCGTCCATGCTCAAAGGTTGCTAATGTTGAGCCAATTTCTAAGAAGAGTGTGTGCAGTAACCCTAAAGTCTAACGCCCAGTGGAAAAATTATCTGCGCTCTCGAGGATGATGAAGAACATGGCTTGTTGTTAGGCAATTAAATATAAAGGGTGTCCCAAGAAGAACGCAATTTTTAAATCTGGCAACATTCGAAGTGTCATTGTTTGACATTTGAACAATTGTTATTGTTTGCTAGTAGAAGGTACGAGGTTAGTAAAAATGGAGCGCTACACGAATGAACAACGCATTCTTATTGTGAAATTGTTTTACCAAAAAGGTTGAAAGTTTTGCGGCTACAGTTCGCAAATTGCGATCAATTTGGGGTCACAATAATGCTCCAAAAGAGTCAACTGTAAAGAGATTAATGGATAAATTTGCCGAAACTGGGTCTGTTAGTGATGTAAAGACAACAACGCGCCATCGACCAGGTCGATCGACCGAAAATGTCGCAGCTGTACGTGATGATGTCGCTCAAACTCCATCCACCTCAATTCGACAACGAGCTCAGCAAATTGGTGTCTCCAAATCCACTTTGCAGCGAATTTTTACGAAAGATTTGCATCTTCATGAATACAAAGTTCAATTGACTCAGGAACTGAAGCCAGCTGACCATGGACAGCGAAGGGAGTTCGTTAATTGGGTATTGGAGAGACAACATGAAAATGCTGATTTTGCCGATAAAATCATCTTCAGTGACGAGGCGCATTTTCATCTTGATGGCTTCGTCAATAGGCAGAATTGTCGCATTTGGGGTGAGGAAAATCCTCGAGTGATTCACGAGAAGCAAATGCACCCTCAACGTGTCACTGTGTGGTGTGGTTTTTGGGCAGGAGGAATCATTGGACCTTTTTTTTATGAAAATGAGGCAGGTCAAGCGCAAACAGTCAATGGTGTTCGGTATCGTGAAATGATAACCAGTTTTTTCTTGCCTAGAATTGAAGAAATGAATGTGGAGGGCATGTGGTTCCAACAAGACGGCGCCACATGTCATACAGCCAGAGAAACAATTCAATTGCTGCATCAGTCATTTCCCGGTCGTGTTATTTTGCGTTTTGGAGATCAGAATTGGCCGCCTAGATCGTGCGATTTAACACCATTAGATTTTTTTCTTTGGGGTTTTTTGAAGTCGATGGTTTACGCGAATAAGCCGACGACGACTCAAGCCTTAAAAGAGGAAATTGGACGCTGCATTAATGAAATACCGCAGCATTCATGCAAAACGGTCATTGAAAATTTCATTAAAAGATCGCGTGCATGCCAGCAAAGCCGCGGCGGCCATCTGCACGATATATTGTTCCATACATAACCTCATTCTGTCTACTTTACGATATAATAAAGTTTCACGATTTTTTTTTAAATATCTGTGTTTTATTTAAAATTTAAAAATTGCGTTTTTCTTGGGACACCCTTTACAAGTATCAGTAATTATCGAGTTTTGACAATGTAACTACCGAATTTAGTCGTTAAAAAGTTAAGGGACTCCACTTCAGTTGGTATTTATGGAAACTCGTACGGTTAGGGGCATTCAAATTAAAGGTCTTCCTTTGCCTTTAACAGCCTGATAGAACCCCTTTGATTAGAAATCTGAAATTTAAAATATATGTTTTGCCTGGAGCATGGGCTAACTGGTTGATGAGGTACATTTTATATTTTTCGTCAGGGACGTGGTCTCTCTCTTAAATTCTGTTTGTAGATTCTTCCTTAGGTGTCAGCGAATACGTAATTTTAATAAGAACCTGCGGGAAGGGGCGAAAAGGAAGAAAGTCACCCCCTAAAAGCCTGTAATTTGAAATATTTATTCAATGGAACATGGCCTAACTCATTGATAAGGTACATTTTATTATGGAAATAACGCTGCTAAGTAGCCTACCGGGTCCCTCGACAATAGACCATACATTTGCAGTTTATTGGAATTTTTTCAGATCTTTTTAATTCTTTAAGCTTAAGGTTAGTTGTTTTTTGTACAAACATATTATTTATTTTTAAAAATTTTGCTGCTCTTTTGTGTAGCATCTTCAGGAAATAACAATTAGAAAAATTACAACTTATAAAGAATTTTTTAATTGTTATTTCCTAAAGATGTAGCGAAATATTGAAAAATTAATAATATTTTTATACAAAAAACAGCAAACCTTAATTCAGAAGTTATAAATAAAAGAAAAAGGTTAAATAAAAGATAAAAATTGGAATATTTTTTCAGTGTATTAATTATTTGTAACCGCATAGTATAGTAGCATATAACATACAGTTATCAAAAACCAAAGTACTCGTATGTATCATACATGGGCATAATTGATTGAGTAGCCTAATAAATTCATTGTTAGATTACCATAAAGTTTTTTTATTTTTTTATTTTTTTATATTCAGTTTATTTACCTTTAAAAGCCATTTTGGATACAAGTGAAAAATACATATATGTTGTGCTTAATTAATAAATTGACGTAAAATTAAATAATTTACATAAGTTTTTTTAATTAATAATGATTTTAAGGGTTGACTTAGTTGATTAACGTCACTGTCATTAATTATAAAAATTAATTTCAATTTAATTCAAAAATAAGAAAAAAAAAACCAACGAAATAAATAAAATATAAAAAAATACTTATGGTCACTATGATGGATGGAATTTGGTCTTTGGAGGAATTAAAGATGTAAAAAATATTTTTATTAAGTTTTTAGAAAGTTTGAACAATGTAAAAGATTTTTTTTTGTTTGAAATCGAAATTTATACTCGAAAACTTATTTTTTTTATCGGTCGGATGAAATTTGTGGCCTCCAAACACATTTAAGTTACGAGTTCCAAATTGTTGCCAAAACCTATTTCTGTTTTTTTTTCATGGTTGTTCCAAATAAATTGTAAATAAATTTGATATCAAATCAAAAGTACATTAATGATATACATGACATGTTAGAAAATTACCTAAATTTTATGACATTTAGAAAATGAAAAAAATTTTCAGATATGTTGTATTAGAAGGCTTAGGTACAAGCTCACCTATATTATTCTCTGTATTTTAAATGGACTCCTATTTTTTTTTAATAGTCGTGCCTGATTGAATTTAGCACGTAGTTTCCGGAAGCATTTCAATTTGGAATCTATATTTCCTCAATGACATATTGATGCTGCTGCGAAAATGGTTGATTGGTAGATGGTTGAATGGTGGATATTGATTGGAAAGAAATTCATACAAAAGGCGTTTTGGCTAAACTAAAGTATTGATACGATTAGAAATGCCCAATGCACCGCCACAAAAAATCGATCTTTTGTGCAGCTAAACTAAAGTATACATGTTGGGTTAACAAGACTTGCACGAACGTAGTCAGATCCAGACAGGAAGCTTTAAGAGCTTGGCGCTACAATATAAACGCAAATTCTAAACTGCTAAGTAAACACTCTTCCAAAATACTTAGACATGAAAAGATTCTCCACGAATATCGTATTCTGCTACTTGGCATAGTAAAAGCTTTTAGTCGTTTATTAAAAGAGTAATGGAGACAATGGTAGTTTAACTTTTCCAACTCTTGTGAAAAATGGCCAAATATCCACTGAATGGGTGGATAAGGCTAATTTTTGAGCCGAAAAGTTTGCAAGAAATTAATTTTTGCCGGAAGGCAATCAATCACTGCCAGAACTCGAAAGAGTATCGTATACGGTTCTTGCGAATCTCATTATAAATAAGTCACAGGCGACAGTGCCCTCCGGTGCTAGATCGTCCATGCTCAAAGGTTGCTAATGTTGAGCCAATTTCTAAGAAGAGTGTGTGCAGTAACCCTAAAGTCTAACGCCCAGTGGAAAAATTATCTGCGCTTTCGAGGATGATGAAGAACATGGCTTGTTGTTAGGCAATTAAATATAAAGGGTGTCCCAAGAAGAACGCAATTTTTAAATCTGGCAACATTCGAAGTGTCATTGTTTGACATTTGAACAATTGTTATTGTTTGCTAGTAGAAGGTACGAGGTTAGTAAAAATGGAGCGCTACACGAATGAACAACGCATTCTCATTGTGAAATTGTTTTACCAAAATGGTGAAAGTTTTGCGGCTACAGTTCGCAAATTGCGATCAATTTGGGGTCACAATAATGCTCCAAAAGAGTCAACTGTAAAGAGATTAATGGATAAATTTGCAGAAACTGGGTCTGTTAGTGATGTAAAGACAACAACGCGCCATCGGCCAGGTCGATCGACCGAAAATGTCGCAGCTGTACGTGATTATGTCGCTCAAACTCCATCCACCTCAATTCGACACCGAGCTCAGCAAATTGAATTTTGACGAAAGATTTGCATCTTCATGCATACAAAGTTCAATTGACTCAGGAACTGAAGCCAGCTGACCATGGACAGCGAAGGGAGTTCGTTAATTGGGTATTGGAGAGACAACATGAAAATGCTGATTTTGCCGATAAAATCATCTTCAGTGACGAGGCCCATTTTCGTCTTGATGGCTTCGTCAATAGGCAGAATTGTCGCATTTGGGGTGAGGAAAATCCTCGAGTGATTCACGAGAAGCAAATGTATCCTCAACGTGTCACTGTGTAGTGTGGTTTTTGGGCTGGAGGAATCATTGGACCTTTTTTTCATGAAAATGAGGCAGGTCAACCGCAAACAGTCAATGGTGTTCGGTATCGTGAAATGATAACCAGTTTTTTCTTACCTAGAATTGAAGAAATGAATGTGGAGGGCATGTGTTTCCAACAAGACGGCGCCACATGTCATACAGCCAGAGAAACAATTCAATTGCTGCATCAGTCATTTCCCGGTCGTGTTATTTCGCGTTTTGGAGATCAGAATTGGCCGCCTAGATCGTGCGATTTAACACCATTAGATTTTTTTCTTTGGGGTTTTTTGAAGTCGATGGTTTACGCGAATAAGCCGACGACGACTCAAGCCTTAAAAGAGGAAATTGGACGCTGCATTAATGAAATACCGCAGCATTCATGCAAAACGGTCATTGAAAATTTCATTAAAAGATCGCGTGCATGCCAGCAAAGCCGCGGCGGCCATCTGCACGATATATTGTTCCATACATAACCTCATTCTGTCTACTTTACGATATAATAAAGTTTCACGATTTTTTTTTAAATATCTGTGTTTTATTTAAAATTTTAAAATTGCGTTCTTCTTGGGACACCCTTTATTTCCAACTGAATAGTTTAGATGCAGCAACCAAATTATTCAGTTGCCGCAACAAAATGTAATCCTGATTCGATTGAAATATATGGCTTCAACCGAATTTCCGTTGACACAAACAAAAATTTCGGTGGCTACAACCAAAACAATCGGTTAGTAAGAAATTTGCTTGTCACAATAAATCTGTTTTATCTGTCTTGATTCCATTTAACTTCGGAAGATATGTTAACGTTGCTTTCAAAGCATTTGAATTGGTCTATTACCAGTTTGGTGCAAGAAAAGAGGTTACTTTAGATATCTCTAAAGGTTTTGATCATGTGTGGCTCAGCACACTGTTATTACAGTTTATTGCTTTTACTGTCGGTAATGACTTATTTCGACCTGTCCTAGAGATCGCTCTATACTTGTTGTTATAGATTTGTTTTCATCTAACAAGTTTTATCTCCCTCTCTTTATGTCATCTTTATTAATGATCTTGTTGAGCAAACTTTTTTCATTGATGACAGTAACAGCTATCACTCATTGTGTTAGACCAAGCCCTTTGGAGCATGGGAACACAAATCAGATTCTGAATGACTCATTCAGTCGTAAAGTTTCTGTAATTCTGGGGAGGGGTTTTGGGTCAATTGCAATGCATGTTAAAGGAAATGTTGTATATTGATCCATAGAACTGTAGGGAAGGCAATATCAGCAGAAAATATCGGATACCCTTAATGCTCTAGACATGAGAATTCCAAGTGATGTCCGTTAGAACAAGCACGTGTTTTTAAAGTGTCGCAAGCAGCCTTCAAATGTCTTTTATTAAATCGATGTAAGAAATATTTCACCTTATCCAATCTCCTATCCGATCAAGAATACTTATTATTATTTTTCTGGCTTAAGTTCTGGGTTCCTATATTGTCCAAAAGTGCAAGAACTCTGTAGGTAGACTTTATGCCAGCAGGAATGTGCACGTCTATTGGATTCATAGGCACCGGGCCATAGATGGTTACGATATTGCGGATAAACTGTCAAAGACCAGGGTCCAGTTACCTGGCAAAAGAGCAATGGACATTCGTGTGCAACTCCAAATCTTTAAAAGAGACGTAGACTACACTGTAATGGGCAGATCTGAGGCGATTTGCTGAAATACGGTAACGTGTCAGGGTGTCGAGAATTATGTGGAAGTCTAACTATCCTTAGGAGACGAGTCTTCTGTTATCATTAACCAAAAGCGATTGTAGAATTCTGGTAGGGATACTGACAGGCCTCTTCTGAACTGCAGTTCTTGCCAAGAGAGCGGGAAATGTGGGGAGTGATAATTGTAGGTTTTATGGGGACAGAGAGACATTGGAGCATATTATGTGTCACTGCCCGGCTCTTGCACGCTCCAAGGAAAGTTGCGTATATTTATTTAACTATTATGGAAATCTCTAGAATCGGAATTGTAAGCCTTCTGGCATTTGTTAAGAGAGTATGAAGCACATATCATTACATCTGACTGATCTTTTATACGGGTTATCTTTTCTATCTGGACCACCCAACGCATTACAGGGAAACTCGTTTATCACAATAAAGTTTCTGCAGAAGTTTTCCCTCCTACCTACAACATAATGAAATTAAAGTCATATATTCACAAAAACTACTTCGTGATTTCTTGTTCACTTTAAATATTTTCTTTATTCCAAAATAATACACTTTATTTAGGTGGCCATCCCCTGTTTGTTACACAACATCTAAAATGTTGAAATATTTATAAAAATACTAAGAAGTTTATTTTAACTAGAATGATATATAATTTAAAAATATTCGTATTTAATTTAAACATGCTCGTTTATTTAAAAATGATATTGTACTAATTGTTGTAACTATGATATTTTCTCTAAATCAAAATTCCCAAGTATGGATGTATTTTAAATTCTATCCATGACACACAAGCAGATCAAAGCCAAGGCAACACAATAAAACACTTAATATATTTATTGTTAGTTGAACCATCAACTCATACCTATGAGTACATTCAACTTTAAATTGTAATCTAAACAAAATGGAAGAGCATTCGTATGTTGAGACTTTACCAATACTAATCCATCAAAATGGATTTAATAGAAAGACTTATATGAGATGTACTGTACTTCACTTCATTTACAGTGAACAGTTGGCAGATGACAAAAGATTTCAAGTAAAAATTTAGCAAAAAAAATTACAAAAATTTTAAAATCCTATTGGAATCAGCTATATTTTGGAGGGTTTTTCTGTTAATGCTTTTATTCCCAATTTATTTCCAAAATATATTGCTAACAATTAATAAAAAAAAAGAATTTTAATTATATTTTAAACTTACCATTAAAAGCTGCTTGTGCCTCATTAATATGAAAACTGCATACCGCTGAACCGATTAAACCATTTGTACTGGTTGTAAATGTTGCATAAAAACGTGTCTTATCATTGGGTAATTGATAAACCGATTGTATTTCATTAAAATAAAATGGAAATTCTCCAGAAATACTACAATTCAAACGAGCCTTCAAGTATGTGGCCCAATTGTGTGCTAAAAGATTTTTACCACCCACGTCCTTTTTGCAGACACGAGCAATACGCGAATATACCGCCTTGCCACAATTAATATATTCAACAGCAGTTTCACGGAAAAAGAAATACACATATTCACCAATATCAAAGGAGCCAACAAAATTTGGTTCTAAAAGGAGATAAAAGTTAAAAAAAGAATTAAATTTAACTGATTGTTAAAAGATTTATTAAAAGATTATTCGTTGTTTTTTTTTTTTTAATTAAATTTAGTTTATGTTGGACCTTTTCTCAAGTATTTGTTTGCAAAATAAATTTTAATTAAATTTCTATAAATCTTTTATAACCACTTTTTGCTGTAGAGATTTGTTTTTACATTATAGAAATAAAAATATATAAAAAGATTTTAATAAGTTGTTAAGTATTTTTTTTTTTTAATGTAATTTATGTTCGTTTTGTCATAGAATTTCCTAGAAGATGTTTTGTATTTAAAACATCTTTTGTATGGATTTAATGTGTTATTGAAAATTTTCCGCGAATATTAAAATTAATTAAAAACCACACAATCTTGTTTGTGTCAATATATGTATAAAGAATGTGCACAATGGGTTAGATGATACTATTAATTGAAAAGTTTTAATAGTTTTGTATTTAAAGAATTTTATTATTTCGGCTTGTTTTACTCAAAACCCCTAATATATAGAGGAAAGTTGGGTAATTCGATTAGTAGGCATATATTGATAAGTTAAATATTTTTTTACATCCATGCATTTGCAGAAATTATAACTTGCATGTATTATTCTTTAATAACATATTTTCACTTTTCGCTATCCATATTCTATAGCAGACCAACGAAACTATATTAAAAAATATACGATTTTTGATTTTTAGTGCAGTTTTGATGTCTACAAAGGTTAATTCAGTGCGTTACTTTTTAAGTTATGTTACACATCGACTTCAAAAAAATAGTTTTAAGAAAAATATCACCATAAAATAAATAAATAATAGGTCTGTACGAAGAAAAATGAGAGTAAGCTAAAAATTCTCCCATAATAACATAAAAATGCCCAAAATACTGCGATCGTACAAATCCATAAGGATTTTTCATACCGAAAAATAAACGTCAAATTTATTCTTATTAAAAAGAGCTTACACCGTAGCACAGTATTTTTGGGCGTCGATGATTCCTAAGCCAGATGAATGTATTATGTTACTATAGTAAAACCCCCAAAGGGTTTGAGGCTGTGTTTTATGGCCTTTTGAAGTTTTAATATTTGTGGCCACTACTGTATAATATAAGACGCAAAACCCAATATAAGCGTTCTTCTGAGCTTAATTCTGAGTTCGGATATACTCAATGAAATTTCATAAGGATTTTTTTTTTTGTAGAATATTTTAACCCTCTATTGGCCCGTTTTATGGGTCACTTAAGACCTATTTTTGAATATACATATACTAAAATGGCAAATAACTAAATACATTTTCAAATGTATGTATTTTTCACTATTAGAAGAAAAAATTCTAATTGTATATTTTTTAATAACCCTTAATTTTTTTACAAATACAAAACAGCAGATTTATTAGCAGCAGGTGTTGATTTGACAGTTTTACCATTTTACCCGAACAAAAAATACGGGTAAGTTCTGGTAAAAAGAGAAACACATTTACTCTCTCATGAACGCTCTCATTTACCGAATTTTTATTACGAGAAACGATTTTTGGTAAGATTTGGTTCATCGTACGTGGAACACACCTAATTTTTAATTTATACAAAAATACCTACACACTCTTCAAATGTAGCTCATTAATCTGTAAAAAATTGAGTAATTACATTACCTCAGAACTAAGAAAAAAATCGAAAAAAATCTGCTGTTTTCGGCCTCGGAAACCATTAAGACTTAAGTGCCGTTAGGCTTTAGATTGTCGTATGGCAACACAAAAATACATTATAAATTTTATTTTATGATCGCTAATTACACATTAACTTGTATACTTCCCTGTTTTATGGTAAAAAATTTATTATGTTCCTAAAAATTTGCCAGATATCAAAAGGAAATTAGTTCTTTAATGTAAAAAAATATTTTAAACAAAATTTGTTAACTTCTTTGTTAAATTGTTAAAATATTTTAAATCGTTTCATTCCATTGTGCACTCTTTGCTATAGCAAATGCAATTACTCTATTCCTGTTTACAACACATTAACGACGACAATAAATTTGATTATAATAGTTATCGTTATTCTCCAAAAAACTAATTATTTTTAGTAAACAAGTTTATGAAACTCTATTATAATGCTGGATTATAATTTTGTTAAACGAAAGCAAAAGATGATAATTTTTTTAAAACAACATTAAAGTTCTATTGCTAAATATTTTATAAAAGAAAAATAAAAGATAATAAATTCTAAAGATTTTTTTATTTAATAAAAATCAAAGAATATTATATTTTACTAAATTAGGAGAAATAAATTGTTGTTTTTAACTAAGATTATTATTATTATTTATTTAATATTATAATACTTTATGCATGAGAAGAGTTAGATGCAAAAACAAAAAAAAAAAAAAAAAACGATGATACTTACTGTCCAACCATTTGGAATCATATTTAAGAGTACGTTTGAATTTATATTCCAAACGTTTTGCCGTAAGATTATATAAATCCGTACGAAAGATGACAGTATCCGCTTTAGTAAATTCAGCATTTGTACCGGAATACTATAAGATAAAATATACAATATGATGAAAAAAATTATGTATTTATATAGAGAAGAGTTAACAAGCAACAATATGACATTTTACATACAATAAATAAATAAATACAATCGTCTTAAAATAATAATAATATATATAAAACAAACAAAAATATTGAAATTGATATTAACCAATCACAAAGAACGCTAAATGATTGAATTTATACAAATTTTGGAAATCTCTAATTCTTTAAATTTTAATTATCCTAGTTTACAAGTTTTTAAAACTCTATGTAAAATATGATTTTTATGTTATAAAAAATTAATTTTTAACTTTGCTGTTTTTCTTAAGCCACCGAATTAAAAATTTGCTTTAAAAAAATATTAAAATTTTAATTTCCTATTAGTCGTTTTTAATCATCAAACAAACCCTAGCTGTAAGCTAGTGTATCTTTGAACTCAAGGTAATTTAACAAGATCTTTTTTTTTTTTTAATGATCATATCTCAATATAAACCCATATTATTGCCTCCTGTGTAGGGTATATTAATCACAAAAAATATATATTAAAATTTTGTCGTTTAGAAGTAAAATTGAAAAAGATTGCCTTGTAGTATTAAAAGTAGTTTAGAGGTGTTCACCGATGTATGAAGAATTTTCAAAATGATTTTGAAAGTTCCCATTGGGCTGGATTTTTATTGTTTGCATATTAAATTACTGATATAAAATTTAGTAGAGATTGGAAGTACGAAAATCTATTGATAAGGGATTGTTCTCTATATATTTATAAAAAATAATAATTTGATAAGACAGAGTCTTTAGAAATTCCTACTAGAGGACTACAAAGGGGAAAAGCCTCCCGAGTTTCTCAAAGTACTTCGACTAGAAACCTGAAGTTTCAAATATGCGTTTCCTAGAGTATAAGCTTATTCACTAAAAAGATATATTTTTGAGCTTTCAGCAGGAATTTTGTTAAAAATGGGGCATTAACGTACTACGAAATGCTGTAGCTAGGAAGTTAAAATTTAATATGAAGGTTCCTTACGAAATGAAAATGACAGTTAATACCGCCAAAATACTGCCAAACCTGGAAGTTGAAACTCGGAAGTTGAAATTTTTAATGTAGGCTCCCCTTCCTGCGTAGACAACATAGGATGGACCAAAAAGGGGAAAAATTCTACTCCTTGATGAGCTGCCCAAATCTCTTTGGCTAGAAACTTGAAATTTGGAATACGCGGTGGCTTGAGTTAATCCATACTGCTACTTGTACACCCAGAAAAAATATTGGTTGTAATTCGATCAAAACCATTAATATTTATTGGGAATGATACACTCACAACTTAAAATACATATTAAATTAATCGAAAATACAATCAAATAGAGGACTACTGATTTTCCATTATATTCAACTCATTTTGTTGTTTTTTTTTTCAAACATTGTTTAATAACCAACAAAAGTAGTAAAAACAATAGAAAGTCGTTTAAAATAACCATAAATTTTTTACTGACAAAAAGTTAGAAAAAACTAATTTTGTGGTTTGTTTTTCAAATTGAAAGTTTTTTTTATTTGTATGTAATTACAAAACACAACACAACACAACACACACTGATGTATATATTTTTTTGGCTTTATGTGTATGTACAGGTTGGTTGAAAAGTTCCTGCGCTCGAAATGAAAGAATACTGTTTTTGTTACGAAATATATTTTTTTATTCAATATAATATCCTAGAAGCTCAATACAATTGTTCCAATGATCTTTCAATAATTTTATCCCATCCTTATCATGGTTTTCCGGAAGCTCTGCAAAATAACCGTCTACGGCTGCTATGGCCTCTTCATTCGACGAAAAATGCTTTCCACGAAGGAATTGTTTGAGATTTCTGGGAGCCAAATCTGGTGAATACGGTGGATGTTCAAGCAATTCGTACTTTAATTCTTTGAATTTAGCCATCGTCAAAACACTTTTGTGAGCAGGTGCATTGTCTTGATGAAAAATGATTTTTTTCTTCTTTAAACCAGGTCTTTTCTCACGAATTTTTTCATCCAGCTGATCCAAAAGGCTGCAATATTATTCACAGTTGATTGTTTTACCTTTCTGAAGATAATCAATTAACAAAATTCCTTTTGCATCCCAAAAAACTGATGCCATAACCTTCTTTGCTGATCGTTGTGACTTCACCTGCTTTGGAGCTGAACAACCAGCTTCAGTCCACTGTAAACGTTCTTGTTTCAATTTAGGATCATGGTGGTAGATCCAAGTCTCATCCATAGTTTAAAACGACGCAAGAAGTCGGATTTATTCGGCTTAAAACGCTCCAAATTACGCTGAGAAATTTGTTTTCGATCCAGTTTTTGTTGAATTGTTAATGTGTGCGGCACTAACTTTCCAAACAGATTTTTCATATGTAATTCTTCATGTAAAATATGAAGTACTCATTCGTCTGAGATGCCTATGGCATTAGCAATTTCACGCTTAGTCAAACTTGGATCTTCACTAACCATATTATGTACCTGCTCAATGATTTCTGCTGTGGTTGCAGTTTTTGGTCGTCCTTCGCGTGGATCGTCTTTAAGGCTGGTACGACCACGTTTAAATTCACCAGCCCAAAATTCAACGGTGCGTTTTAAAGGTGAGGACTCCTTATACACTTCTAACAATTGTTCATAAATTTCCTTTGCTTTTAAACCCTTCAAAACAAAGAATCTAATGACTGCACGATATTTAATTTTTTCCATATTAAAAAAAAAAATCAATAACCCGTCAACTTTAAATGGCTTGTAAACAAAGAAAGAATTGACAGAATGACTTGCAATTTTGCATGTGTTCTCAGGACAGTTATACCAACTTGGGAAAAGAAAGTTTGGAGCTAGCAGTGCCATCTCTTGGTGAGCGCAGGAAATTTTCAACCAACCTGTATATTTGAATAATTTCTTGTAATTTTTATTGAAATAATTTTGTATATATACAAACTATTTTGGTAAAAGAACAAAAAGGAATTATATGAATTTCTATTGTTTGAAGCAGAAAACATAAAATTTTACATTTAACTAAAAATATCAACTCCTACTGAATGTCTGTAAATTTTTATAGTGTGTTTTTTGAATGACTGATTTAAGTAGTTAAAAAATATATTTCTATGAATTTCAATTGATTCTTCATTTAAAAACAAACTTTACGTATTACTTTTTAAATAAACTACAGTCGGTAACGGAAAATATATTGTGAATGTACACACAGACGAGGGAACATTAATAGAAACATGTGTTTCTGCTGGTGATGTTACTTTTATTTTTACAGATATCACATTTTATGTCCCATAAATCTCATAAATTTTTATATTCATTTATAAAATTTATCAAATTTTTAAATTGTCTCCATTTTTGTCTCTCTTTCATTTTATTTATTCCGCAAATTATAAAACTGCTAACTGCTTTCAACGATGGTGTTTAGGTGACATAAAATATAAAAAAAAAACAATTTGGTATTTGAGAAACCAAAAACGAAACATGAATTTCAACAGGAAACTTTGCTACACACGATGGAACATTAAGTAGAACATGCTCATGTTTCCTCAAATGTTGCATCGTGTGTGGCCAGCATAAGCATTTTATTTTATTTGAAATAACCTTAAATATAATCCAATAATAAAGCAAAAATGTTGTAATGGGAATTAAAAAATGGGATCAGGAACTAAGAACATGCAATTATTAGTATCTTCAATCAATTTTTAAAGTGTACAGTAGAATCAATCTGTTTTTTTTAATTAGTCCAATCTTTCAATTTAATTAAGAAATTATCGTTATTTAAAATGTTAACTTAAATATAACATTAAGTTAGGCTGTCAGTAGAATCTACCGAATTGTGGGTTGTATTGAATATAGACGCCAATCATTATATTGGTAAACAAATTTAATACTATTTATATTTGTTTTGCTTACAAATTATTTAAATTCTAAATTAGCCATCAAAATACATATATGTAAGTGCTTGTGGTGTAGTGGGTAGAGAGGTAGCCTACTACACCGAATTTCTGAGATCAAATCCCGGGAAAGACAACCATTTAAAAAAATATTGTCTTTAGTAAAATAATATACTCAAATACTTGAATATCAAATATATCTAAAAAAAAAATTAAAATTGGTCTTGGAGCAGTAAGCAAGGTTCGTTACCAGAAAAATTTAAAAATAAAATTTTTCTCAAAATAAAATTTTGTGGAACGTAAAAATATTTACTTGGAATATAAATATTAAACAACTGAATACTGACTTTAACACTAAAATTATAATAAATTATGAAGGCAGTTGTCGTAACTGCAAGAATTCGATTGACAACAATTTCAGTAGCCACAACTGATATTTCCTGGTTATAAGACGGAATTCTTGGACATACATGTAGGGAGGGCCAAAATGGGAAATATCGCCCGCGACAGCATGCACAAACCCCTTTACCTAGAAGCCTGAAATTTGTTTTATCAGTTTCCTAAAGTAAGGGATATCTACTGATTTCTGACCAAACCCCTTTTAGATAGAAACTTGAAATTAAAAATAAAGGGTGTCCCAAGAAGAACGCAATTTTTAAATCTGGCAACATTCGAAGTGTCATTGTTTGACATTTGAACAATTGTTATTGTTTGCTAGTAGAAGATACGAGGTTAGTAAAAATGGAGCGCTACACGAATGAACAACGCATTCTCATTGTGAAATTGTTTTACCAATATGGTGAAAGTTTTGCGGCTACAGTTCGCAAATTGCGATCAGTTTGGGGTCACAATAATTCTCCAAAAGAGTCAACTGTAAAGAGATTAATGGATAAATTTGCCGAAACTGGGTCTGTTAGTGATGTAAAGACAACAACGCGCCATCGACCAGGTCGATCGACCGAAAATGTCGCAGCTATACGTGATGATGTCGCTCAAACTCCATCCACCTCAATTCGACACCGAGCTCAGCAAATTGGTGTCTCCAAATCCATTTTGCAGCGAATTTTGACGAAAGATTTGCATCTTTATGCATACAAAGTTCAATTGACTCAGGAACTAAAGCCAGCTGACCATGGACAGCGAAGGGAGTTCGTTAATTGGGTATTGGAGAGACAACATGAAAATGCTGATTTTGCCGATAAAATCATCTTCAGTGACGAGGCCCATTTTCATCTTGATGGCTTCGTCAATAGGCAGAATTGTCGTATTTGGGGTGAGGAAATACTCGAGTGATTCACGAGAAGCAAATGCATCCTCAACATGTCACTGTGTGGTGTAGTTTTTGGGCTGGAGGAATCATTGGACCTTTTTTTTATGAAAATGAGGCAGGTCAAGCGCAAACAGTCAATGGTGTTCGGTATCCTGAAATGATAACCAGTTTTTTCTTGCCTAGAATTGAAGAAATGAATGTGGAGGGCATGTGGTTCCAACAAGACGGCGCCACATGTCATACAGCCAGAGAAACAATTCAATTGCTGCATCAGTCATTTCCCGGTCGTGTTATTTCGCGTTTTGGAGATCAGAATTGGCCGTCTAGATCGTGCGATTTGACACCATTAGATTTTTTTCTTTGGGGTTTTTTGGAGTCGATGGTTTACGCGAATAAGCCGACGACGACTCAAGCCTTAAAAGAGGAAATTGGACGCTGCATTAATGAAATACCGCAGCATTCGTGCAAAACGGTCATTGAAAATTTCATTAAAAGATCGCGTGCATGCCAGCAAAGCCGCGGCGGCTATCTGCACGATATATTGTTCCATACATAACCTCATTCTGTCTACTTTGCGATATAATAAAGTTTCACGATTTTTTTTTTAAATATCTGTGTTTTATTTAAAATTTAAAAATTGCGTTCTTCTTGGGACATCCTTTATATGTACTCTAAAATTTACAATAAGATATGTATCCCCTTTCTAATAAGGTACTTTTGGAAAAATTTTCATCTGAGGACTCCGGAAACCGTAGACTTTAGCCCGGGTAACATATTTTCTAGGCTAACAGTGTAGTAGGCTTTGCCCGCTACTTGAATATATTTTCACACCAAATGATTTCAGAATAGTAATCCACACATAATTATTTTCTCAAAAAGGTACAATGAATTAAAGTCGGTTGGATAATACCACATGTAATAAGATATTTTTAATAATATTTTGTGGCCCTACATCTTTTTCTTCTACTCCTATACCAAAAAATAGTTTGAAAATTTTCTCTCAATCAATCCATTGCCTATTTTGTTACACAAAAATAAAGTTTATACTCTGAGATTTAATTAACGTTATTATAGGAAAAAGAGATAAACATTTTACATATCTTATCCCGTCATTAGTATTATTTCCGCTTTTAAAACTAAAATACCGATTTTTCATACTTAAGACAAACTCACATAATTGCTACAAATATGTCAAAGACTCTGTGAATTTTGTACATAATAAATGTGTAATAGAATAAACAGCTTAAAGAAATCTTCCAATAAAAATTCTTAGAAATTTGGGAATTCTCCTTCAGTCAAAGTTCTCAGCGTCATGAAATCAGAAAAATTATTAAGCACATTGTCTTATTGTTTTTTCTGTTGCACTATCAATATTCCAATATTAGGTGATGTGGCATAATGATTTGCGCGTTAGATTATTACACAAATAGTTGCGGGACCGATCCTTAGCGATGGCAACATCAATTTAGAAAAATTATATGTATGTGTTTAGACGCATCGGCTAACGAATTCGTAGGATGACATATATGTGGCGCCACTAATAAAAAATCCCTAAAATTGATTGAAACTACCAAACTTCAGATGATACCTGTCAAAATTTAATGACAATTCGTTCATAAGTGAATAAGTTACAGCTGTTTTATTGACGCTACTTTTGCGATTTTGAAAACAGTGGATTCAAGCAATTTCGTGTTGATTGGTTTTTAATCGGAAAAAAATACTGTTCAAACCAAAGCTTGGCATAACACGCCTTATTCGAACTCTGCTCCATCGAGACAAATGGTAGAAAAGTGGTTTGCTAACTTTAAACGTCATCGCTCCAAAATAGGAGGTGATACCGGAAAACATCAAAAGAATTCACAAAATCCTTTTGGCAGACCGTACAGTGAAGTCGCAGGAGAGCACTGATATTAAAGGAACGTGTTGGCTTTATTTTACATGAAGATTTGTTCATGGGAAAGCTATTTTCCAAATAGGTGCTGCGTTCGCTCACAGTGCAACAAAAACTACAACGTGTCGGTGATTCGGTCAGTTAGATATTTTCTATTTAAGTATATTCAATAAAGAGTGTTTAAGGAAAATTAATTTTCCGCCATTTAAACAGCAAACAAATTTTCAATCCATTTATGCGCGGACTTTTCTATGTACCAAACGAACTTTAAAATTTCTCATTAAATTTTGGACGACCCTAATGCTATAAAGATAAATGGGTCTAGGCACTTATATTTACAAAAAAAAAATACACAGAACTCAAACATTAAAGTGAGGTTGTTTTTTTAATGCTTTTTATACCAATAAGTAGCTTTAAATACATAAAACCACAAATATTACTTAGAGATCACAAGTATGCTTAACGAAATGGAAAATAAATATACAAGTAGCTACATTATTGTAACTTAAGAGTTTGTTAGAAAAAACAAAAAAAAAAAATAAAAAAACCCTTAAGTGCATACAAAACATCTTATGAAAATTTGAATATTTATTCAGTAAGACCAATACATCTTTATATAATGTTAATATTTTCATCTTTCATCAAAAGTATACACATCTTCAAGATCAAGAGTATTAAAATTTTGTGTAAATATAAAAACAAAAAACAAACTATAATCTTAATGTAAAAAATATATTTATATTTACTTACCAAGCCTGGCAAACCACCCGGGTTACCGTCTTCAACATAAATTGCTGTTGAATTATCCAAGGGATCATAAGGACATTTAGCAATGCCCAAACCAACACCCATCACGTATTCAGATCTTGGTAAATGGGTTAAATTTGACTGCAAAAAAAATTATAAAAGAAAATATATACAATGAAAAATGAAGGAGAATAGAAATTGTTAATGTACGCTAAAAAAAGGTTAACATTTAACAACACCACGATACCAACATCTTTCAAATAACATCTTTCAATCAGTGTTTGACCTGACGTAATCAACTTCTAAAAATGAGATTTGGCAGCTAAAACCTAATAGGTGTTTCTTATTTTTTTAACAATTGAGTTAAACCAAAAAATGTAATATTGGCGACTAATATTGATTAAAGTTGAAGTGAACTCAATATGGTTTGCTTTTCCTAGTGATTGCTGGTCTAATTTATGGTCCTATATAACGTCCGCAACCTTATTTCCAACTAAATATATACTTTTTTGTATGCCTAAAAGCAATATAAGCAGGATTTAAAAAGGTTATTTCCAACCAAATTAAATAAGCTTCGTCCACGGGCCAATGGAAACAACTTATGTACCAAATTTAATGAAAATATTTATAAAGAGTGGTCCAAATACTGATAAACTTTTAAATCGTATGTTATTTTGACACTGATATATTTTATCTGCCCCAAAAATGTTTACTATCAGTCGGTATCATACCTCTGTGGACCAAAAGGAGTCGCTTTACCCTTGAATTACGTTGAGAAATATTGCAGAAATAAATTACACACCGCGCGTGCTGTATAATGGACAACACTCATGGTCCCATCAGAGACCATGATAGAATGTGGAAACATCTAGAAAACGGATTTATGCTGACAACCGAATTTATAGCCAACCGAATGGTTTAGTTGTGGTAACCAAATTTTTCGGTTGTGACTGACGAATTATAATTGAGGCAACCGAAATATTAAATTACTCAGTGAGAACTGAAAAATGCCGTTACCACAAATGAACCATTCGATTGGCTACAAATTCGGTTGTCCGTACGAATCTGTTTTCTCTGTGTACTATGGCCGAAAGTGTGCAACACAATCCAAGATAATCAACTCTCCATCGATCCGAACAACTCGGCATTTCATGCACCAGCATGATGAGAAATTTGCATAAATATCTCGGAATATCGCTTATAAGTTCCAACTGACCTAGAAAATGCATCCACAAAGAGTGATAGTTTGTTGTGGATTAGAGTGGTGGCATCATTAACCCATCATAATTACCACCATGTCACACAGCTTATCAAACAATATATATTTTGCGTGCTATGCCAATTAACCGCCTGGGAGCTGCAATTTGATCACTTCAGACTTAAGGCGTATATAGCCTGAAACATTCGTGAGATAGAACCAGAAAAGTCTTGGAAAATTTTATGACAGAGTGAGATACTTCGAAGCATGTTCATTAAATAATGGGAATAATAAAATCATAAATTACCAAATTAACTTTAGTTTATTTTATTTAATTTTGAAAAAGATACTTGTATTTGGACCGCCCTATATATATATATATATATATATATATATATATATATATATATGTGCACAGCACATATTGCGGGGACGGGTTTTCTTTCCACAAGTTACTATGAAGACATTTTGTTACTTTGGGGCCTGTCCTTAAACTTTTCATTATTCTAGTGTTTACTCTGAAGACATTTTACTGGATACAGAGCGTATTATAGGGTCTTTTTTGGCTGTATATACAGATGTATATATATATATATATATATATATATATATGTGCACAGCACATATTGCGGGGACGGGTTTTCGTTCCACAAGTTACTATGAAGACATTTTGTTACTTTGGGGACTGTCCTTAAACTTTTCGTTATTCTAGTGCTTACTTTGAAGACATTTTACTAGACACAGCGCATTTTATAGGGACTTTTTTGGCTGTATATACAGATGTCTTCAAAGTATGGGCAATGCATATATATATATATATATATATATATATATATATATGAGACCTGTAGTTTAAACATAATATTTACAAGGACATGCGAACAGACGTATGGACTGAAAGCTATAAATCAAGTCGATTGGGCTACTATAAGGTCCATATCTTTATAATATAAAAAACTCGTTTAAAAATTTCAAATCCCGATTTTTCCAAGGAAATGAAGTTGGAGACTATATGCTGTATGTTAGGTGCAATATTCTAGTTTCTGAATTAATACATCTCGCAAAAATCGACTTGACTGTTTCTGAGATAAATCCAAATGGCGGACGTAAATTTTTCAGTTTCTGATTTTTAGCTGGGCTTAAAATTTATTCTATAAATTTGGTGTGAAGTATAACTCTTCGAATTTCTACGAAAAAAACGAAAAAGCTACAAAATTTTCGGCTTCCAAAAAAGGACTGGGACCTGTTATTTTTTTTATGCCCAGAATGAGAACTATCTGCTTATTTAAAAAAGTATATTGGTTCCGTGGATGAAATTGCTAAAATCGTTAAGATTTTGAAATTACATTAAAGTTCATACACTTCAGGTGAGATAGGATCTTTCAAAGAATAGATAGATGGACATCGCTAAAATTATTCAGTAAGTGATTTTGAGTTGATTAGTCTACCATAGGGTAGAGCTACACCCATTATTTTTGTTTCCAGGTTATATTTGTTTTCCAGGTTATATTTGTGTGGTATCGCTGTTTTTCTTAATTCAACTTTGCTTAGTATAATTGGTCCCTAGGTCTAAATATGGATAAGTGTTTTTATTTTAATTTGCTCAAAATATTGCAATTTTAGCAGAAATTGTCATTTATACAAAACAATATTTTATTTTAATAACGGTCTACTTAGTTTTTATTTATATTAAATGATTTTTGTTATTTATTTTTAAATGTTGTTTAAACAACTCATACATACGTAAGAAACAAATGATTAATCAGTTAAAATAAATGCTAAAATTTTACCTACCAGTACCGTAACAAATCACTTATTTATTTATTTATTTGAGATTGTATACGTTTTTGTATTTTGTTTTTTTTTTTAATATACAAAATGTATGTATGTATGATTATATACACATGTAGTGTGAATGTGTATGTATGTGTGTTTATGATGTTCTTGTAATTTGCATTGATAATTTTGTATTTAACGAAATAGTTTAAATAAAAAACAAATTGGTATTTTGTGAAAATTTATTTTTTAGAACAGACAGCAAACAAAATTTAAATTGTAACAAAAACAAATTTAACACAAATTTCCGTTTTGTGGGTTAATTTTAATTAAAGCTCAAACGAAAAAAAATTAATGAAACTGAGAAAAACGGTAAATGACAGTAAAACATTTCATTCAAATGTAAAAAAAAATTAAAATAGATATTTCTTTGAAAAATAAATGTATGTTGCTTTTTTTATTTAACTACTAACAGTGAGCTACAAAATATTCTGAGAGCAGTAATATGAAACTGGATTTAATCTGATTGTGAATAAGATTTCAAGCAAACGTAAATTTAGTATTACGTTTTTTTGGCGGTGATGGTTCATCATAAGCACCATAGTTTTAAATGAAGCTTTTAAAAAAATTCAAAAATCTTCAAAACTTATTTAGTGTCTTTATGATCTGATATAAAGCATCATTTTACTTTTATATGTTTAAACTTTATATATTGTTCTACTTTATATTCAAGAACAACAACTTTCTAGTTTGTATAACAAAGTTGTGCAAATAGTTGCTTTTGCCAGGCAGGCAGGCAGGCACAAACAAATAACAGCAACTATTACAATACTTACAAAACGATTAGTAAATGGTGTGCAAAAATTGCTGCTCTTGCATCAAGTTTTATTTCGTTTTACGTTTTAGAAAAAGAGTTTTTCTGATGTTGTTTTTTTTTTTTTTTTGAGTTTATGCTTAGTTTTTACTGCAATACAGTTCTATTTTGTATTTTTTTGCTAATGCTATTTTGTTTTGTTATAGTTTTAGCAAATGTTAGCACGTTTTTCAAATAATCCTTGAGTTTATAATTTGAAAAAAAAAAACATTTTTTTTTGCTTCCGATTGCTTCAGGAAGTGCGTGCCATATAAAGAGTTTGTTAATGTGTTTGTTTAAAGTCAATACATTGGTCGATTATGTTGAATTGAAAAAAAAGAAAATATTTAAACAACATCATTTATTGAATAAATAAAACCAAAAACTTTTTGGCAGCATTTGCAGAAAGAATTGATTTCTATTCAAATTGTGTGCATAAAAACCGTGAACTTTTGTCATATTTTTAAAATTATTTATATACAAATTCAAAACTAATAATGTTATGTGAACAATGATGCAATTCATAATCTGAATAGAATTTATAAAAAAAAATAGCATTTATAAAATACACAGATTGTAGTTTAAATAATAAAAACCTATCATACTCATATGATAAATATCAGACCCAGATTTGCATATTAAAATTTCATTTAAATAAAAATTATCTCAATTGTTCATCCCTTTTAGTTCTACATAATAATATAAAATAGTTATATTTTTGTTATCTTTTTCTAACTTTATTCTAGTTATAACTGAAGTATAAGTATATGCCAGCAGCCCTTTTAAAATTATATGTTTTTTTAACAGATTTCAAGCATTTTTTGTTACAAGATAAAGATACTAGAAACATGTTGTTATAAACCAATTTAACACTTTTCATATAATAATTTTTTTTTGTAAAAATATCATGATTTTTTTCTTAAATTTAACTTGCAAATTTCCCCCTAGTAAAACATTTCTTTTATTAGTGTAACTTTTTATGCTACAAATGTTGTCACTTGATAACATTTTAATTTTTTTTTGTAATACAAACAAATCTGTGAAATTACAATTATAACATACATTAGGGTGATATATAATCGTGTACATTTTTCACAGTCATTAAAACAAATTAGGTAAAAATATTTTGAAATTATTAATATGCGATTATAACTATCAGAAAAAAAAATAGTGTTTACTATTCCTTGGTAACATTTTATTGTGATTTCGAGCCTGATAAATTTTAAAAAATATAATATTTTAAAAAATATATATCAGAAATAAAGCTCAGCAAAATCTTGGTAAAGGGCACCTATTTCAGGTATTACTTGACTTTACTTTGAAGTCTAAAATAATACCTTCCAAATATTGTGATACATAACTACTTATTTGGAAGTGATGAAATAATGACTTACTAATATTGATATAAATCACTACTTATTTGTAGGTTTTAAATTAATGAGTTACTAATATTCCGTTATGTAACTACTTATTAAGAAGGATACATATAATGAGTTTTTGAGGTTTTTCCAAAATTACGGTTATCTGACAATAGGTTCTGGTAGGCAAGACTAAAATATATACGTGTATCGGTTTTTTGAAAGATTACATCGGAATTACATTTTAGAAGGGTTAAAGTTTCCCACCTTTGGCCTGTTCGTCCAGCATATGGGTATATGAAACTATGTCTTCTTTACATCTGCGGTGTAGGGTATGTTCAGCAACTTTGTAGAAAATATTAAAGCAAATATTTTTGCGAAACATATTAAGAGTCTAACTGCTCCACATAATGGTAATTTTGGTATCTATTCTAACAAATCGTAAAAAATGCCCCTAAAATGGGCAGGGCGGTAATAAAATATTTCACAAAAATTTTGGCCATACAATTTCGCTACATATGCCAATAAATTCGGTGGACAGCACGAATCTGTTTTCATGGGTATATAAACAAATTTTCGTAAAATTTTGTATCTAAAAACGAATTTTGTATATAAAAACTTGGAAACTTTTTGTACAAATTTTTTTTTTCGTATTTTGAAAAATTATATACCGAACGCCTAGCAAACTTTTCTTAAATGTATCACGAACAATTTGTTTTAAAAAAATTAAGTGAAGGAATAGGAAATTTTTTTTAATTACTTTTAGGAATTTTAAGGTGGATGTACACGTCGACTATCCCTATCTACTTATATTACCAAATATTGAAGATATGAATTATTAAATTTTTTTAAATTCAATTTTGAAAATGAGTGAAAACAAATTTTACAGAGGTCGTATTAACCGTGTTTTATTGTATTGTGTTATTTAGAATTTAAGTTTTATTTAAATATGTTTTAATTCAAACTCACTCTCATTTCCCGTTTTGATATAGTTTTACTAAACTTAAGTATAAAAATCTGTTAAAAATCGTTTTGCATTTAAAAAACGAGTTTTGAGTCATTTTAAGAAAAAAGTTAATATACAAGTTTGTATCTCAACTTTCTAAGAATGAATTTCCATGAATTAACATAAAAAAATCCTAAGAATCTCAGCAGTATTTTCCGACATTTCGAAATTAAAAAATGTCTATAAATCCCGTCCCTGGAGAAGCCATAGAGAACTGTAATTATAGCTTATATTTAAAAACACTTTAAATAAAAATACTCTTTGGCGTACGAGTGATATTTCATTAATAAAAAATATTCATCATACGCACCACTTCTATGCGTATTAGTTTTTTGGAGAAATATGTTTTTTTTTAAATTTGTCAAGACTAAACACATTTGAGAAGAAATAAAAAAGTTTTTTTATGGTACTTTTGTTGTTATTTTCTTAGGCCATATTTTGTTATTTTTTTTTTTTTTTGCAAAAATACAATATTTGTCAACTTCATATAACAAACTTGTTTAAAATTCATAACATTTATAATTGTTCATAGCTTTAGTTAAAGTTTTAGGACTTAAGCCTAGTAAAGATGATGGTCGTAATTTATAAGCAAGAATTTGGTTTAAGCAGGGGATTGCTTCGGAAGGGCTTAATAAGTGCACACAGAGAATAAATTTGATTAACACACCCATCAAAACTTTGGTAATGGGTGCGATATTCACATGCGTTACCTTGTAATGATGGCTCGTTACCTTTTTCATTATTTGCAAGCATAAAGTAAGAAGTTACAGATTATTGATTACGTAATATATGATTTATAAATGTTAACTAATAATTAAAATATTTTTGAAACCCTATTTTTAGATACATTACTTTGTGTTTTTTTTTGTAAGCAAAAGGGTAATGTATTTTTGTTTTGACAACACTAGCGAAATAGAAAAAATATAAACAATTATCAGTTTTTTATGGCACTGGTAGATAAAATTTTAACATTTATTTTTAACTGATTAATCATTTGTTTTTTTCTTATCTGTCAGTTATTTAAACACAATTTAAAAATAAATAACATTAACGATTTGATTTGAAAGAAAAGAAAGAAGACCATATTTTAAATCAAATATCACTTCTTTTAAATGGTATTTTCTTTAATTTTAACTTACAAACTCTGTGTATATGCAAAAGTTTGTATTGTATTTTCCATTGACTTAATAAATGAAGATGAAATGAAATAACATTGCCTAATTTATATTTTACGTCAGATGACACTTAAAAAATATTAGGTCAAGCTGGAATTTTCATAACATATTCGACACTCAAAAAAAGGCATGAACTAAAAATTAATCCAAAATTTTCTTAAAAATATTTTATATATTTTCCTCAATTTAAGTCAAATTTTATTACAACTTAGAAAAATTTTCTTAAAAAGAATAAAAATTCCTATGGTTGGGTAAAAATAAAACAGTTTATATACTCAGAAATAATTCAAATATTTCCTAAATAATATTTTGTTGATTTTAGATAAAAAAAAACAAGTAAATTAAATAATTCAATATGAATTTTTTAGAAGAACGTCTAGTTTTAAGAAATCTGCATATAAAAATATAATAAAACTAAGTTTAGTTCAAAATAAAATTTACTCCCATTTAGTTCAAAAATTGTTTTTAACTTAAAATCAGAATCTTCTTAAACTTAATGTGTGTTCATTTTTTTTCCGAGTACAAACATTAGCTAAATTTTGGAAAAATATTTCTTAATTCAGTTTTAAAGTCTACCACTTTTTATTTATTTATTTTATTTATTAATTATATAATTACAAATTATATGTTAATACCCTAACCGAGCACTAGCAACAAAGGCCTTCGGCTCGTTGTAGCGAAAACAGACCAGAGCCTCTGGTGGGAATTGAACCCACGACCCCCGCACTGATAAGCTAGCACGCTACCAACTAGCCTAACGGGGCGCTTTACCACTTTTTAGTTTTTAAGAATTGTTTTAAATTAGTTCAGACAATTAAAAATAAAAAGTAACAAATTTTTTCCTATACAAATTTATTTGTTTTTTAGAAACTGATGATCAACTTGAAGGGAACATTTTCAGACAAATTTTTAAAATTAAAATAAAATGAATAGTATTAGTAGGATTTTAGATCATATAATAATATTCTTTTTATAAATTATTTTATTGCACAGAAAGGAGAAAGGAGAGCGTGGATATTGATAAGGTTGGGTAGCGTCAACCGAAAATACTATGTATTCTATTCTGCTGGCTCTGTGGAATTTCTCAATTTTTATTCTCTATAATTTACTAATAAAAATTTTCATTTTTCTTTGCAATAAAATAATTTATAAAAGGAATATGATTATATGATCTAAAATTCTACTAATACTATTCATTTACAAAATAACAGATCAACAATTCATAAAACTTCATTAAAATAATATATTATTTTTTTCAAGTAAAAGTTGTATAATCTTTGGAAAATAATAAACTAGGTTACAAGTTTTTTTTTCCAAAAATGTCTTAAGATAAATTAAAAAAAAAAAAAAATTCTGAAATCGGGAAAAAAATTTAGTTTTTGTTGGAAAACGTTTCTTATTTTCAATAATTTTTCAAAAAAAGAAAAAAAATAATAATAAATTAAAAACAAACTAATTAATTTTCCTCTATATAAATAAAAAAATATTATATTAGAAAAAAAATTGAAAAAATTATCGTGCATGACTGTAATTTTTTGTTCGTGATGGAGCATGAGTGAAAGATCACAGCTAAAAATGTCCTAAAATAAACTTATGATCTTTGTCCATATTGCAATAATAACAAGATATGTAACTGTGATATTTTGAATTTTCGCACAAACTTCCTTAAATTAATTAATTTAAGATCACAAAGGACTGCCACAGCTGCCGTGCCACACTTTGGGCGTCCCTTTTTGTGGTTCTCTCGAGTAGAAGCATTAACTACGAAAAGGATCTGACTATGTCACAATTCATTACATTTCAGGATATCCTGCAGAACATGTCGTTAATTTGTTTACCGTTTTGCTAATGAATTTAATTTAAATATTAAAATCTATAGCAAAAAGCTTGTTAAAAGAAGGGTTTTCACAAAACGGATGTTCTCCGAAAGTGGGAAAATACTTACACAATGAGTATAAAGTACTTTAAAGTATATAGTCAAATATATTACCTTTGCCATAGAAATAGTCTCATATTTAATAGAAAATTTTTATCAAATTTAAGGATACTTATCAAAGAAGTGCTATTTAACTTGATGTTAAAAAATATTTTCTTATTTGTAGGGAGTAAAGTCTTACATTTAAATAGTTTGTATGTTACAATAACAGAAAATATCATTTACAAGAAATGATATTTCATTTAAAAAGCGTTTAACTTAATTTTCATTTAAACTAAATGGTTTTGTTATTTAATTTAAATGTTGTTTAAACAGCTGACACATCCGTAAGAAGCAAATAATTAATCAGTTAAAATAAATGTTAAAATTTGACCTACTAATTCCTTAAAAAATAAATGATTTAATCATTAATTTGAAATTGTTTCCGTTTTTGCAGTTTTGTTTGTTTTTTAATCTACAAAATGTATGTATGGCTATAGAATGTTTTTGTATATGTATGTGTGTTTATGAAGTTCTTGTAAATCGAATTGAAATAATTTTGTATATAAACAAACAATTTAAATAAAAACGAAATTGGAGTATTTTGAATATTTTTTTTGAAACAGACAGCAAACAAGGTATAAATTTATAATAACTGTTACGGACACAAATCAACCACAAAAAGTTCTATTTTGTGGGTAAATTTTTATTAAATTAAAAAAAAAATAAATAAATAAAACCGAAATTAATCGGTAAATGATAGTAAATCATTTCAAACAAATGTATAAAAATGTCAATATGGATATTTCTTTGAAAAATAAAAGTACCTTTCTTTATTTTTAAATGGAACTATAATATATTTTATGGAACTATTAATATTTTAGTTAAAAAATAGATAATAAAATTTAAATAAAATACTATTGTTCTTAAAACCAAGGCAAGATTTCCTAACTTAAAGTAAAACTTAAAATGATATATGAACTAATTAAGACGAAATCTTGATAAGTTTCTACTAAAAGTTTAGTTGTAAAATTTTACTGTAATTTAGAAATTTTTATCAAATTTTAAGTTAGTTTTGTTTTTCGAATTTTAAAGAAGTCTTTTTGATTTAAAATTTTCCTCAATATACAGGTTGGTTGAAAAGTTATTGCGTTCGAAATGAAAGAATACTGTTTTTGTTACGAAATATATTTTTTTATTCAATATAATCTCCTAGAAGCTCAATACACTTGTTCCAATGATCTTCCAATAATTTTATCCCATCCTTATAATGGTTTTCCGGAAGCTCTGCAAAATAACCGTCTACGGCTGCTATGGCCTCTTCATTCGACGAAAAATGCTTTCCACGAAAGAATTGTTTGAGATTTCAGAAGAGATAGAAGTCACTGGGAGCCAAATCTGGTGAACATCCAAACAATTCGTACTTTAATTCTTTGAATTTAGCCATCGTCAAAACACTTTTTTGAGCAGGCGCATTGTCTTGATGAAAAATGATTTTTTTCTTCTTTAAACCAGGTCTTTTCCCACGAGTTTTTTCATACAGCTGATCCAAATGGCTGCAATAATATTCAGAGTTAATTGTTTTACCTTCCTAAAGATAATCAATCAGCAAAATTCCTTTTGCATCCCCAAAAAACTGATGCCATAACCTTCTTCACCTGCTTTGGAGCTGAACAACCAGCTTCAGTCCACGGTAAACGTTCTTGTTTCAATTTAGAATCATGGTGGTAGATCCAAGTCTCATCCATAGTTATAAAACGACGCAAGAAGTCGGTTTTATTCAACTTAAAATGCTCCAAATTACGCTGAGAAATTTGTTTTCGATCCAGTTTTTGTTGAATTGTTAATGTGTGCGGCACTAACTTTCCAAACAGTTTTTTCGTACGTAATTTTTCATGTAAAATATAGAGTACTCGTTCCTCTGAGATGCCTATGGCATAAGCAATTTCACGCTTAGTCAAACTTGGATCTTCACTAACCATATTATGTACCTGCTCAATGATTTCTGCTGTGGTTGCAGTTTTTGGTCGTCCTTCGCGTAGATCGTCTTTAATGCTGGTACGACCACGTTTAAATTCACCAGCCCAAAATTCAACGGTGCATTTTAAAGGTGAGGGCCCCTTATACACTTCTAACAATTGTTCATAAATTTCCTTTGCTTTTAAAGCCTTCAAAACAAAGAATCTAATGACTGCACGATATTCAATTTTTTCCATATTAAAAAAAATCAATGACACGTCAACTTCAAATGGCTTGTAAACAAAGAAAGAATTGACATAATGACTTGCAACTTTGCATGTGTTCTCAGGACAGTTATACCAACTTGAGAAAAAAAACGTTTGGAGCTAGCAGTGCCATCTCTTGGTGAGCGCAGGAACTTTTCTACCAACCTGTAAGTTAATTTTTCTAATATCTAGTTAATTTTTTTGGTGATGTTGTATTATTTGTTTTAAATTGGGAAAGATTTAAGGAAAATTTGAATTAATTACCACAATATTTTCTGTTCATGGTCGAATTATTAACTAAAAAGTACTATAAGCACATTAACAGCCTGGCGAAAATTGTGTCGTCCACCATCAGGAATATTTATTTATTTCGTAGTGAGCTATTACACATTTTGGAAATAAATATAACCCTAATTTATAAATATATGCTTTAAAATATAGACGGAAAAAATAGAAAAAAATAACAGTTTAGAATATGTGTCAATTGAATGAAAATATGTTGCCACTTTTTCTTTAAACATTCCCTACCGATTGCTATCTTAACGTTGCTTAAGCTTAAAAGTGTAAAAAAGAATAAAAAAATACACATGCTTAAAAAAGTTCTCCCCTTTTTCAAAACTAAAAATATATTTATATGTATATTGTATATATATATTTTATTTTTTTTTTGCAACAAAATGCCTTTTCAATGTTACCACTTTGTAAAGACGGCATCACACAAAAGAAGGGGATAAAGAGAATTTAACAATGTGTTGGAAACCATTTGAAGTTGTATAAAACCATATCATGAATAAGGAGTGTTGTTTTTTTTTTGTTACTTTCACATAAGTGTAATTCTTTTCTCCAGTTTGTTTTTTTTTTCTTGGTTAAAGTAGCAGTTTGTTGAATGTATTATAACTACTATTATATGTGTACTTTATATTTTGTTTGAATTGATACTTACATAAATGACATAATCCTTGGGATTGTGAGCGTTTGTACCACATACATAAAGTCTGTTGTCTTTCATTCTTTGTATAACACGTATATGATTTTTGCAATCGAAAACCTGAAATTGAAAATAACAAATAAATTCATATATTTGAAATACATATATTTGTAAGATTTAATAAATTTTTTTTTTTGAAAATATTTACAGGACAAACAAAATTTTAGAAAATCAGTTAACAGAACATTTTCTATATAAGCCTTAAATTCTTATAAAGATCCATTTTGGTTATTGCAATGATTGCAACATTCCATTCTTTTTATTCTAATGATAGAATTTGCCAGAAATTTTCTCGTAATCATTGATTGTCTTCAATTTAAATCTCATAAGAAATGAGTAAAGTTATGTTTTTAAAATCCAATGTTTTTCTATATAAAATCTCACACTGTAATAGAAAATCGTATAGGAAAAAATGTCTTATTACAAATCAAATTTATAGTATGTATTTCTTAATATTCTACAGGATACAACTTAACTCTAACAATCTTATTCTATAAGTTTCCGATTCGTTTTTTTTTTTGTTGTTTTCATACTATGCAATAGAGGAAATCCAATATATATTTTCTTAAGTAGAAATAAGAGATAAGCAGAAATTGCTTTCTGTAATATGTCTCAAAGTGTATGTGTTTTACCAATGTATAGATTTTTTTCTTTCAATTCATTTTTTTTTTTTGTAAATTATAAGAAAAAAACTACAGCTTTAATAGAAAATAAAGAGGGTTTACACATGTTTAGCAAACAAAAAAAAAAAAAATAAAAAATTGAAATGTTGCAGAAAATCAATCGCGCAACAATGAAGCAAATAAAAATTGAACACAAGTAGAATTACAAATACACGTACATCGTTACGTATGAGCAACATCGACCTGCATTTTAACATAACTCATACGCACTGATAAAGAAATGCTGCTTACAAAAGCTAAAAAGTGCATATTCGTGTGTCACTACACAAGCATCTGTGTATGCGTGTGTGAGTTTGCAAGCATGTTAGGAAAAGTTATAGGAAAAAAAAAAGAATATTGTAAACCTCAGCTGTTTGACTCTATTAATGTAACTAGAAAACTAAAATATATTTTCAAATACACTTGTGTGTGTACGTATTGTGTAAAATATATGTTGTCATACGTTGCATTATGATGACTTTGGCAATGTGCTTATTGCTAGAAAATGTTTTATTTTTTCTAGCTTGCTCTCAGGGAGGGAAAATCTTTTCAAATTGTAGCCATTTTATGCCCATTAGAATAATGCATACAATGTGTTTGTAAATCATTTTAATATTTTGTCCTTAAGTACAGGGTTTGCCATATATTATGTTGGTATAAGAACATTGAATAACTTTTAAAAATACCCTCATTCCGTATTTGTGATATTTTTACTTAATTTGGTACTTTTCAATTTATTTGGACTACGTTTGAATATAAAATCAATCAAACGGCAGCCTTTACTTGCCTCGACAAAGTTTGCCCTTTTTCCTGCAATTTCCGCACCTCGGGCGGTATAGCGATGATTTCGTCACGAATTGCTTTCAGCTGCCAAACGAAATATATATTGGGAATTTCATTTTTACAAGAAATTCCTTCTTAAAAAATAATGTATTTTTTGTAAACACACTCAGGGAAAAACTTCATCATATTAATGAAAATGCTCAAATATATGATAATAAACTTCGCATATTTTCATCTAATGTAGGACTTCGTAAATATGATGGATATATTACGTAATATTTATGAAGAAGTTTCATCATATTTATGAAAAAGTTCTCCTTTTTCATAAATCAGCTATGTGATTTACACCTAAATGTTTCTGTAGGCACCCTACTAGTTAAATTTTTGCATATAACTTATCTTTCATTTGCATAGTTGTTTAACAATAGTGTAATAACACACTAAAATTTAATGTTTTAGAAACTGGCTTCGGTACGAAGTAAGTATGACCCATATTATGCTGTCATGTAACTTTGTCACTTTACAAAAGTTATACCCCTATTATATATATACGTATTATTTTTCTTTATTATTATTTTTATATTCCATTGATATAAATGACAACTATAACAAAAACCACAAAAATACTAGAAAAATTGAGGAAAAAAGAGTAAAGCCACAAATAAATTGAAAACTTCCAAAGATTTAAAATTGAATGCACCAGCTTTTAAGTGAGAATGGCAATGACAGTTTTTTTTTAACATTTTTAGTGTGTGGCTGATAAGGGGATAAGGGTAAGCTGGAGATAAAGGGATTTGTCCCCAAATTGAGGATTTAAACTTCGGTATTAGACAGAATTATGAGGGCAGGGATTTGGTAATATCACAAAATATTGCAGATTTTACTCCTACTTCATATAACATTTAATAATTTTTTTAATTACTAGTTTTACATTAGAAACTGTATATTTTAGGCCGAAATGCAAAGAAATTTTTATAAAATTGGGTCAAAAATACTTTAAAGATCTGAAATTCTATTCAAATATATTTTTATCAATCTGAAAATAGCTTCATGTAAGCAACATTCATTTAAGCTAACGAGCTTAATATCAAAAATAGACTCAAAAAACTTTACTAAAAAGAAAAAAATTTCTGTTCTTGCTTAAAAATTAGCATGGAGTATTTTTTATTGTCCATAAAGTGGCTGTTTGCAATACAACTAAGAAAAATTCAATAAAATTCAAATAAATAAAAAGTTCACCTTAAAAGCAAAATACGATAATTTACAAAAAAAAGACGAAAAACTACATAAAATTAAAATGAAAAATTATCAAAAATAAAAAAAACCTTTTTTTACCAAAAACAGATAAAAGCTATGTTTTAAGGGCGTCAAGCTCTTAAGTCCGAAACTGTAATTTTTTGTAATGTTAAATTAAAAATCATTTTATCTTTTACAAATCTGGTTAAAATTTATTTGAAAATGAAATGATGGGAACACGAACGGAAAATATGACATAGTAATATTAGCACATTTTTTTTTTTAAAGAAAGAGAAAAAATTGAGTTAAACCCAATCAAAGGCTCAAAATTCATTTTTCTGCCAAACCAAAACGACAAGGAAAAATTTAAAAAATTCTTTATTTACATAAAATTAGGAGTATAAAAAACAGGAAAACAAAAAAAAAATATATATTTTTTTTCAGGGCATAAAAGGGGTGTACCCAAATTGGCACAGTGGCCACTTATAAGTAAAATTTTTAAAAGCATCCTTTGTCAATGCAAATTGTTTTCTTGCATTTTTTGCAACTCCAACGGCTTCTATTGTGGCAGATGACATAACGTACACGTTTTGGAAGCTTTTCGGCAACGTGATCGGCGCCGTCTAGCTGTAAGCCTTCAATATTTGATGACGAAGGATGAGCAGAAGCGCTTTTTTTTGGTGATTGCTTTAGGTAAAATCTAGCTACAGTTCGTCGAAATAGTAACTGGTCCATGCTGTTTTCCTTACTACAAACATGCAAGCGCCAAACATTTGACACGGCCATATCTATCATGTATGTAAATAAACCCCACCACCATTATTTACCATGAATGCCGATTCTGTATAATGATATGGATTGATCCATTTCATTAACTCCGCCCATGCCCTTGTTGTAATTTTGAAACATGTATGGGAGCTGCATATCAGTTTTTTGCTTTTTTTGGTAACACCACAAATCCTGCTGGTTCATAAGAATCATGATTGGTAGCCATTGTGCAAATACTGTTATCCTTCCAGCGGACCAATAATATCTCGTTGTTTTTATCAAACCTATAATCGAACTCTGCTCTTGGTTTTTTCATCATCTCCTTTACATTTGTCAGGGGACACTTCTTAGTGCGGTTATCTCTTATTGTTCCTGTAGCAGGTCGCAAGTCGCAACTTGTAAAAAATTTTCAAAATAGACTTTGAAGCATTTTCGTCGATAATTTATCTAGCAGCATTTTAACAACTCTACCCAATGGCTCAGAAACAGAGTTAGTTGATCTGCCACAGTAAATATCAAAAGAGTAGCAGTATCCAGAGGAACTTGCTGCGATACAATTTTTATAGCCAAAACGAACTGGTTTGCCTTTAATAAACTGCTTTACTGAATGACGACCATAATATTTAACCATAGACTCGTCGATAGAAATATTTCGTGGAAAACTTTTTGATAAGAACATCTGAAAGTTTGCGTAATTTGAAAATTTTGTCAGTGGTGTTTGAAGCTTCATTATTATCGACAAGGTGAAAATTTCTCTTTATTTCTTTAAACCTATTGACACAACTTCTACTCCTATATCTTCATCTAAACTCCAATACATGCTTTCCCTTGGAAGTTTGTGGTATCCAGATAGAATAAGTATACCAAAGAAAATATTTAGCTCTGCAACGGTGACTGTAAAGTTATGTCGATTATTTTGACTCGCGTACAACTGGCTAAGATTAGCGATTATTTCAAAAACTTCTTCGTCGGAAAACATTTAAAATATTTAAACGGCTTTCACTTAGTAACCGCTCACCAGTTTCTGCATAAATCTTCGAATAATTGAAGCTGATTTTCGCCAAGATGAAACTTTTTATGCTGATAAAATCTCATTTTCTCCACATCGTGGCGTATTGGTTCTAATCCGAGCCCTTTTATCAGATAATGGCTCATCATCACTGCAATCTTCATCATCCAAAAGAGTGCCTATATTGCGAACAAAAACCTCGACTTATCCAGGAACGTCATTTGGCAAAATTGACAAATTTATATTGTCGTCAAACTCCTCGTCTTCATCAGTAACAATACTAGGCTCTGGTGGAAGTATGGTGAAATCATACTCAAAGCCATCGTTGCTATCCTCTATAATCGTATTAACAGCTTCTTCTAAACCACAAAAGCGATTACTAGAGCTAAAATGTCGGTTCATCTTAGTAAAGTTACTACACGTGTTAAAAGCTCTAATATACTAGTTCAACTAATATTTCAATTTTTCAGCAACTTATGAATACAATACATACAATAAAATACACTTAGGCTTTACTTGGGGATTTCCCTGTTTATGTTGCACTATAAAGTGTTGCCAACGTTTTAACAACTTAGACTATATAGTCAGCAAAAAACACATCAACAGACGTTTTCGAGTCATTACTCCTTCGTGCGTTTGCGTATATTACAATATTATACTTTTAGCCATTATACTCAAATTGGCACAGCACTATTTTATGCGTTATAAAATCAGATATATTTGAAATATCAAATTAAAAATAATTTTTTGTGATTCGTTATGTATTGAATTTGATCAAATAAAAGAATTTATGACTTTAAACTGTACACGGAAAATTTAATTATTGTTACCCAAAACCTACCTCCACATCTATATTATTGGCCAAATTAATTAGGTTATTATGGCACTAAAACTAAATAAAATTAATTCATTTCACATTTTTTTATAACCATAGGTCTTCCTAATAATTATTAATGCATATATTTCTTAAAAAATATCAATACTTTTTCTATACACACTTAATAACTAAGTGTTCCCAAATTGGCAAGGCGGCCGTAAATGGATTAAGACCTTTTTACCCAACTTCAAAGAATTATTCAAATGTGAATCTAACTGGGAATTAAATATGATTTTATTATAATCTAAGATTATATTATAATCCTTCTATGATCATTTCGCATTCAAATTCAACACATGATGATCATAGGATTTTCTTAACCCGTGGTTTTGTTCGGAGTGTGCAGGTTGTTGAGAGATTTATTGTACATTTAAAATAGTTTGTTAGTTAAAATAACAGAAAATACAATTTAAAAGAAATAATATTTTATTTAAAAACCGGTCTATTTACTTTTCATTTAAATCCAATGTTTTTTGTCATTTTTAAATGCTGTTTCAACAACTGACACATCAGTATAAAACAAATGATTAATCTGTTAAAAATAAATGTAATAATTTTATTTACCAAATGCGTAAAAATTAGGTAATTATTAATTTATTTGAAATTGTTTCCGTTTTTGGTATTTTTCTTTGTTTTTATCTACAAAATGTATACTCATACAGTCTTTAGACACATTTTTTGTGAATCCCCATATGTACGTACGAGGGTGGGTCAATAAGTTTGTAACTTTTTGAATTAAACACAGTTTAAAAAAAAAAATTATTCAACATAATCTGCTTTTAGCTCAATACACTTAGTCCAACGTTTCACCAATTTTTAATCCCTACCAAAAAATAGGATTTTTCGAGGTCCATATAATAGGCATTTGTTTGATCAATAATTTTATCGTTGGAGCTAAATCTCTTTCCACCAAGCCATTTCTTTAGGTTTCGAAATAGGAAATAGTCACTGGGGGCTAAACCGGAGAATATGGCGAATGAGGGGGCAAGTCGCAGTCTACTTCATGGATTTTTGCCATGGAAACTAAGCTGTCACACGATTTCGTTGGTTGTCGATTGTGAGCAAACGCGGCAGCCATCTTGCAGAAAGCTTTCTCATACCCAATTGATCGTTCAAAATTGAAGCCACTGTGCCGTATGAGATGCCTATGTCTTCCACAATCTATCGCACATTCAATCTCCGATAGGCCAACACCATATCGTGAATTTCTTCAATTGTTTTGGGCGTCCAGAACGTTCGGAACCTTCCGTGCTTGTAAGGCCAAAGAAATCGATGGTGAAGAGTCCCCATAGTCTCTTGGTTTGGTTGATGGTTTTTTTCGCCAAAAAAAATAATGTTAAATGAGCACTCGAAATTCGCTTTTTCCATTTTTAAAAAAATCCACGAGGTTGTATGTTTGGAACAGCTGTTAAAAGTAAATGACGGAACTTGCTCAAATTTCGACAGTAGTGTATTAACAGGTGGTATGGTATGGGAGCAGTATTTCATTTCATATAGCTACGAGGGAAGTTTGAAAAGTCACGGAGTCATTTATACGCCCTTGTATGTATGTGTGTTTATGAAGTTTTTTTAATAAAACACAAATTGGAATTTTTTGAATATTTTTTTTTTTTTTTTGAATCAGCCGTCTGTCAAAGAAAATTTAAATTTGTATTAACTGTAACGGAAACAAATAAACCACAAATTTGCGTTTTGTTGGTAAATTTTTATAAAACTTCAAGGAAAAGAAAAAAAAAAACTGAAACTAAAAAAATCGGTAAATGACGGTAAATCATTTTGATTAAATGTACAAAGAAAGTTAAAATAAATATTTCTTTATTTTTAACTAAACTGAAATTTTTTTTACTAAAATACAATGTAAAGATTGATAAATATTTTTTTTTATGTATGAAAAGATAAAATTTTAAGTTTAAATATTCTTTGTGTAAGTGATATAGATGCGCACCGGATGAGATATGTATTTTGAAACTATTTTGGTTTAAAAGTTTTTCATGAAATTGCTCCCAAATTTGTATAAAAAATTTTTGAGCGATTTTTCTTTGAGCAATCTAACCTTAAAGTATACAAATCTATTTAATTTTAAGATTTTTTTTTTTTTTTTTTTATTTAATGATTTTCCTGAAATTTATTTTGAAAAAAAAAAAGAATTGTAAATTTCAAAATGTTTAAATCGAATAATTTTTTACCGAAATAAGAACTCTCACAAAAAATAAAATATTCAAAAGTCAGTTATTAATCATAGTTTCAGATTTTTTTTGTGCTTTTACTTTTAAAATTAATTTTTATTTGAATTATGGAAACTGGAAGTTTTGTCTTTCAACAAAAGCATAAGCTGTTTTATTTAAGTGCAATTTATTCACTTTTTACTAAAGTGAAAATTGACTATAAGATTAAAAATTTAGTAGATACAAAAATGGAAATTTCAACGTGCAAAATAGAGATAAGATCTAAAACTTTTCTAGCTGGTTTGTACAGATGTCTATAACCATATTTAGTTGTTGAACAGTAATACATTCAATATAAAGGGTGTCCCAAGAAGAACGCAATTTTTAAATCTGGCAACATTCGAAGTGTCATTGTTTGACATTTGAACAATTGTTATTGTTTGCTAGTAGAAGGTACGAGGTTAGTAAAAATGGAGCGCTACACGAATGAACAACGCATTCTCATTGTGAAATTGTTTTACCAAAACGGTGAAAGTTTTGCGGCTACAGTTCGCAAATTGCGATCAATTTGGGGTCACAATAATGCTCCAAAAGAGTCAACTGTAAGGAGATTAATGGATAAATTTGCCGAAACTGGGTCTGTTAGTGATGTAAAGACAACAACGCGCCATCGACCAGGTCGATCGACCGAAAATGTCGCAGCTGTACGTGATGATGTCGCTCAAACTCCATCCACCTCAATTCGACACCGAGCTCAGCAAATTGGTGTCTCCAAATCCACTTTGCAGCGAATTTTGACGAAAGATTTGCATCTTCATGCATACAAAGTTCAATTGACTCAGGAACTGAAGCCAGCTGACCATGGACAGCGAAGGGAGTTCGTTAATTGGGTATTGGAGAGACAACATGAAAATGCTGATTTTGCCGATAAAATCATCTTCAGTGACGAGTCCCATTTTCATCTTGATGGCTTCGTCAATAGGCAGAATTGTCGCATTTGGGGTGAGGAAAATCCTCGAGTGATTCACGAGAAGCAAATGCATCCTTAACGTGTCACTGTATGGTGTGGTTTTCGGGCTGGAGGAATCATTGGACCTTTTTTTATGAAAATGAGGCAGGTCAAGCGCAAACAGTCAATGGTGTTCGGTATCGTGAAATGATAACCAGTTTTTTCTTGCCTAGAATTGAAGAAATGAATGTGGAGGGCATGTAGTTCCAACAAGGCGGCGCCTCATGTTATACAGCCAGAGAAACAATTCAATTGCTGCATCAGTCATTTCCCGGTCGTGTTATTTCGCGTTTTGGAGATCAGAATTGGCCGCCAAGATCGTGCGATTTAACACCATTAGATTTTTTTCTTTGGGGTTTTTTGAAGTCGATGGTTTACGCGAATAAGCCGACGACGACTCAAGCCTTAAAAGAGGAAATTGGACGCTGCATTAATGAAATACCGCAGCATTCATGCAAAACGGTCATTGAAAATTTCATTAAAAGATCGCGTGCATGCCAGCAAAGCCGCGGCGGCCATCTGCACGATATATTGTTCCATACATAACCTCATTCTGTCTACTTTACGATATAATAAAGTTTCACGATTTTTTTTTTAAATATCTGTGTTTTATTTAAAATTTAAAAATTGCGTTCTTCTTGGGACACCCTTTACAATATGAAACGCAAACAAATACACAATAATTTAGGCTCTGTGCGAGGTGGCTAAATATATTGTAAACTAAATACGAACTGACAAAAGGGTTTAAAATTGTTTTTAAAACTATTTGAAAATACTTTTAAATTTCAAAGAAATTTAGAAATCTAAATTAAGTTTAGATATTATTTAGCCAGTTCGCATCCACCCTTTGAATACATTTAGCGATACGATATTTAAAATCTGAAATGCAACATTAAAAGGTGCTTCTAAGTTAATATCTGTTATTTTATATATAAAAATATTTTTGTATAAAGGTAAATCCAATTATATAAAAATAAAACTATTGAATCAAAATCGCTAACATATTCATTGGAAGAAAATAGAACATAATGCAAGCCTCAATTGCATTGTATACTTATGTGTATGATTGATATAAATTGTATTGCTTTTATTTTCGATGAATGAGAACATTTTATATAAAATCTATTTTAAACTACAATTTTGTTACAATTTATATAAATTTTATAGTAATCCTAGTATGTATATAATATATGTTATTTATGTATATATTTACTATTTTCTATAACCTATTGCTCTACTATGAAGCTGAAGTATACTGTTTCTCATATAACTTTATTTTATGTAGAAGTTGCTTTTTTCCCCGTAAATCGGCTTATTTTCTTTAGTCTTTTTTTTCGTGCAGCAACAGAGTTTAGTTGGGCTTAAAAATTATTTTCTTAAGAATGAAAAGTCTTTACTTATATGGTTTTAATAAATGTTCTATTTATAATGATGTTCAATATGTTCGTTAGTTTTTTAAACTTACCTGACTTTTGCCTTTTGATACGCAACTTACTACATCATCTCTAGTAGGTTCTAAGTTAATAACATCTCGCTAAAATGATAAAAAAAATAAGAAAATATAAGTTATAATGTAGGTATATGCATGTATATAAGTTAATATGGTGTATTTACTAAAATCATAAAAATTATGAGATTATGAAGTTATTTTTTTATGTAAGACAACCCCGCAAAATCTTTGTTTAATGCTTATATAATGAAACTGAAATATTTTAACCCTTAGACAAAGTCGTTTTTTAAGCTTACTGACGTTTTTTCACAATTTTTTTCGTAAAAGTTTTTAAAATATATTTTTTATAAATTTTTTAGATTTAAAATTTATTATTTACAATATTAGTTTTCTTTATTTGTTAACATCCCAGGTGAAAATGTTCATATATGGTCATATATGGGTACATATATTATTCCATATATGCTTGGATCCGTAATTTGAGGGTATATGGCCGTATATGCTCATATATGGACATATATGAATGTTCATATCTGGTCATATATGAGTACTTTGCATATATGCCCGTATATTAATTTTTTTATTTTCACAAAAATATTGTTTTTTATTTAAATTAAGTGTAAATATTATACTTCTACTCATAGTTACATGATTCTAATAAATTCATACATTTATTCATTTATTAAATTGAACATTCAATAGACCTTTCTATTCAATTAAATACGAGTAAAACACTGTTTCCATTTGAAGTTTTTATTATTTAGTAGAGAATAAAATATAAATAGATACTTATTACAAAAAAGTTATGAAAAAAAAAAGAAATATTCAAATGAAATATAAAATATATTTTTTACAAGAGTAAAGATAAAATATATATTCTGACAAATTAAGGAACCGCTGCATCTATATCTGAAGTCACATTTCTCTAGACATTATCTAAAGTAAACCCCTCTGATTCTAAAAACTATTTCATATAGAAAACCCCTTCGATTCTAAGCAGTTTTCTTTAAAAAACGTTTAGATGTGAGAACTTATTCCTACACAAAACATAATTCGGATCCCGAGGGAATTTTCGTGCAGAAAAATATTCAAAAACGTTACTTAAAGAAACAGCCTTTACCTATATAAATACCCTCTGATTCTGAGTATTATCTCTCATTAAATTACCACAAGAAAAAAGACTTCAGACTTTTTTCCTATAGAAATCTTAAAATTTTGAAGAATTTTTCACAGAAAAAACCTCAGTTTCTGAAGACGTTTTTTTTTTTTTTGAAGTGAAACTGAAAATCTGAGGACTTTTACTTGACAAAACTCTTAGATCCTAATGAATTTTTTCTTTAGAGAACTCTATAGATTCTGATTCCGAGATATTAGAGACTTCCCTAAAGATTATAGGGAAGTTTCTATAAAAAAAAAACACTTTAAATTCTGTGACAATCCTACATATACAACGGGGATTCCTAGATATTTTTCATACTAAAACGTAATTTTTTTAAAGAAAAACAGCCTCAAAATCTAAAGAGATGTGAATCTGCTCACAATTTGAGTGATTTTCGAGATAGCAGAATCTGAATGCTTTTCTATAAAAAAAATTCACCGAATTAATTTGTTTTTAAAGGAAAAACTTACAATCTTACGATTTCTTTGTTGGAAAAGGTACTTCAAATTCTGGGGTTTTTTAAGAAAAGTCCTCAAAATCAATGAGAGTTTCAAAAAAATAATAAGATATTGAGGGCCTAATATAATTTTCCTTAACAAAGCATTTACCATTTGTTTTACCATTTTGTGAGCTGGCGGCAAGAATATGAGAATTTTTTTTCATGCAACATACAACTCCACGTAATATGAGAATTTGCTTCACAAGTTTCACTTGATAATTGAAACTTGTTGAGAAAGGTGTACTGAAATTTTCCAAAAAGAAAAAAAATTGTTAGTGTTGAGGACAAAATAGTTTTATCTCACAACAAAATATTTGTATCTCAATTACCTTTATTTTATTGCACCGTCAGAATCCTATTCAAAACAATTTTAAATTTCTTATTTTATTCCTTTATTTTTTTATATTTTACAATATGTCTTAAATTTTTAGTTTTTTTTTTTCATAAATATATTTTGAGTTTTTAATTTTGACAATTAAGAAGACAAATGTTTTTCGGTTGTGTTTATTTTTTCTTGGATACGTTGACCAAAATTTTAAAACCAAATATTATTGTTTCTTTTTTTTTTTTTTGAATTGATAAAAGCCAACTGAACTTTGTTTATTACATTTATAGACCATATTTTTAAAATAGTACATGTAACCATTATTCGAAAGAAAATATTTAGTAAGTGATTAGTAAACAATAAGTAGACAAATTTGATTATTACAACCGACATGTTATGACTACCGTTTAAACCCGCCAATTTTTTCACGCCTGGTCAGTTTTATTTTTGGTTACTTACAGAAAAAATTCCGAGCAGATTGAGCTGTTGGAAATTATGTTTTTTTTTAGTTTTAATTTTGCACCAAAATCATAAATAATTTTCGTGTCTGTTTTGACAAAAATCTTGACAGAAATGGGTGTATCTATCAAACTGTTCAACTGAGTGTGTTCAAACCGGCACTGTTCGATAGGTAAATTCAAACCGACAAAAATGTCGTTGGTAATTTAGTGCACCAAAAATATTGCTTTGGATATAATTAAACTTTAGTGATGACCTTCTGTAGACGGTCTTAGGGATTAAAGGGTTTGTTTGGTAAACGAATAATTTAAATTGAAAAAAAGTTTGCCTTCATATATGGCTATATCTGATAAAAAAGGAAACATATTACCAATATATGGAATAATATATGTAGTCATACATAAAGATATATGTATCAATATATGCAATATATTATCATATATTGCCATATATGATATCATATATTACCATATATGAACTTTTTCTTTGAATTTTTTACCCATATATGCTTACATACATGGCATATATGTTCATATATGCTAATACATAAAGCCATATATGCTCATACATGTAACCATATATGATAATATATAAACATATATGAACATTTTCACCTGGGATACTAGTTTTTAATGTTTTTACTAGTTTTTTCTCTTACATTAGTTTTAACGTGAAATTTAAAACTTTTTAATGCAATTGTTTTTAATTTTTGATAATTATTTTGTTCTTTCTAAGTTTGCTATTTGACTGGAAATGTTTCAAAGTTTGCTATTTGACTGGAAATGTAAACAAGCAGATCCACTAGATAAAGTGATGTTACACAGGACATCCTCTCGAGCAGTTTGCTGTTGAAAATCAGCAAAATTGGTCCAGCGATTAAAAAGTTATGAGTGAAAATGAGAAGGTTACTATATTTTCCATACAAATTGGTGTATTTTGGTACAATTTCATACTGGTACATATTAATATATTTTCTCATATATTTTCACCAAACGCTTAGAATAATATTTTGTATTTACCTCAAATTTTTTTCAACACTAAAATATTTTATTTACCACTAAAATATTTTTTTTACTTCAAACAATTTTTCACCTCAAATATTTTTTTTTACCAAAAAATTTTTGGTAAATTTTTTGCACCTCCATAATTTTACTTTAAAAGTTGTTTATATTATTTGTATCAAAAGCAGTAGAGATAATTTTTTTAAGATATTGGTGAAGGGTATTCATATTTTCTGTGGTACAAATTTTTTTAAATTCTTGAATATGCATATTTTTTGTGACAAAGACTCAGCCACCAGCCGGTTCAAGTGGGTAGGGTCGGAGACGGCTATGGCAAAAAAAGTTTGAGTCGTCGGTTATAAAACGTTTAATAGCCGGCAGCTTGGATCTCTGTTCCAATATGTAATTTACAAAAAATCTTAAAATGACATATTTATGGGAAAAATAATTTTACCTAAGGCAAAACTATATTACTTTGTGGGCTTATAATCAAAATTCTCTATCTAAAAAAACACAATTTTATATGATATATATGCAAGAATGATTTTGATTTTTCTAAATATTCTCAAAATTCTATATTCAATTGGTTATCAATTTTTCAGTTTCGAAAGTAAGGTTAAATAAAACACCCAAAAAGCTTTAATTTTAATGAAACTTTTATTTCATTATAATGCTTGGACCTTGACCGCCTCTAGATTGGTTGCAACAGTCGATCCTTTTGAGGTAGTTTTCCACCACTTGTTCGCACATTTCGGGCGGTATCTCGACACAGGCTTTAACGTAGCCCCACAAAAAAGTCTAACGGTGTCAAATCGCAGGATGTTGGTGGCAAATTGGCGTTGTTCAAAAAATCAGTATTAAAAGCCTGTTGATCTACACTCACCAAAAAAAGTCTGTAATGACAACTGAAAATTTTGCTGTTATTACGGGAAATTTTGCTTATTTAAACCCAGTGGTATTTTTTGATAATCTAAGCAACTAATGTCTGCTGACGTGTAGTACAATGCAATTTGCTGAACAAATTAGCTGCCGCTACTAAAATTTCGAAAACTTTTTGTAAAGTGGAATTTAAAATTTGTTTGCTAAAATCTGCAAAAAAAAATTTACAAAACATTATTAATATTAGTGAGAAATTTGAAATTTATTTTTTTATCGAGCATCAAAATTTTTTCATTTTATATATTTTTTTTGAAAAAACTATTTTAGACAAAATTAATAAAAAATCAAATGCCTCAACATTGTAAAACCAAACGAATTTCTGATTTTGTTTTAATATTGTAATTTCTGTTTTTTAAAATATTTTAGTTAATTTTTTTTTTTTACTTTTAAGGTAAAATTTTCATTGTTTTTAGAGCTGATTTTTAAAACTAAAAAACCTTTTTAGTGCTATTTTAAGTGGATGTCCTATTTTTAGACATAAGTCGGTATATTAATTTCCGATCCATTTTTTTTAAATGTATGTAACATTTTAAGGCAATTTAAATTTGTAGGTGTAAGTTTTAATTAGAAATAAGATTTCCTTCAATATCCACTTTTTTAAAATTAGTAATTTTTTTTTGCTAATTTTAGCAAATCGGTTTTTAAAAATTTGTAAAATGATTTCTGAAATTAGCAACAAAAGTTTGTAAATATTCTGTAAAAATTCTGTAATTTATAAAATGTAAGTAGCAAAAAGATTTGATATAAAATAATTTTTTTTACTAAAAATCAGTACAAAAATAGTGGAATTGAAAACCGTTTACAAATTTTTCTACTAACTTTTTTTCTGAGTGCAGCACCCAATCACGGCGTTATGAATAGTCAGCCGGTTTTTATATGGATGAAGGTTGGACTTTATATGGATGAAAGTTTAAATCCAAATGCAGAATACGCCATAATGAGCCGTAAGATAGGCCGAATTGCTGAGAACGGCGTGGAATAGACAAATTCGGATTTTCCGCCACACTTTCGATATTTTCGGCAGTGGGCACATTGCAATGATACACAGGCCTGACCATATCTGTAACGTTTCAGGTCTTTTGAAATTTATTTTTTATCTTGCCAATTACTTGCACAGTAGGTCGAGTATGACGATTATGGTCGAAAAATGGCCACGTTTGTACCACCCATTTTGCAGTAAGTTTATGCAATTTTTACGCTTTCTTCGGTTGTAAATGGCAAACATTTCACTAAATAAAGGACACTTCAGATGAACAGATATTTAACAGCTGACAGCCATGCCGGTAGCTATCAACGTTGGCTTTTGTTATTCCTAAACAAATTTGACAGGCTGGCTTATATTTTATGGGAAAGACATAAGACAGCGTTGACAGCTTGCCGCATAAACACAGCTAATATTTATTAAAAGCGACTACTAGTCAACACAAACAAGGAAACTATTCCGAAGGTTCATTTCTGATCTAATTGAAATTCGGATAAGTGATAAAGGAGAAAACATAAGAGACACGTGGCCCAATCTCTCGTTTGGCAGTTAAAAAATGAGATTCAACAAAAAAAAATACGGTTATTGTGTAGAAAAGCGCACAGAGAAAATAGATTCTTGCTTACAACTGAATTTGTAGCCAATCGAGTAGTTGGGTTCTGTATTTTGGTTCCCACAACCGACAACTGACACATGAGTAATTTAAATTTGACAACAATTCGGTATACACAATTAATAAACTCGGCTGCTGCAACTGAACCATTGTATTGGCAACAAATTCCCTGCTCTTCAATACAGTCCACCAAACGATTACACCATAAAATAAAATTAGCCTAGCATGATGTTTCAAAACATGATTCATACCAACCAACCTAGGTGTGGTCAAAATATCTATGTTGGTGCTGCTGACGAAAAGTTTCATGTAATTGTGGAGGTTTTGTTTGCAGGAGACAGAAAAATAGAAAAAATTTCAGGAAAAATTTCAACAAAAACATTTTACATTGAAATTGGTAACATATGTAGATGTGAGCTAAATTACTGAATATTTTGCCATCAACAACAAATTTTCGTGAATATTAAAGATAAAATGTTTTGAATATAAGCTCTCGATATATAAATTGTTTGTGCATAACCACGCACAAACACTTTGTAGTGACAACATCAAAAGAATAAACAAAACAAAGCCAATTTATGATGAAGATGACAACCAACACAAACCAATCTGCCTTTTATAACAGAAAAGGGTTAAATTTTAAAACAAGGCACATGTAAATGTTTCTGACGTCTTTATTGAGATGCGAAAACACTTTTCAACAATAATATTTAATACAAAATTAAATACTACTTGATGAAAAGCATAATGAAAATGTTTTTGTATAGATGACGGTTATGATGGTTTAGGAAATAAAGTGTTACACATTTTGTTTGATGTTAGTTTTACAGTAAATAAAATTGTCTTAAAGCCTTGGGGGTGGTAATAATACAGATTTCACTAGAAAATCCTCTTAATTGAAAAAAGTTACATTTTTAAAAGGGAAATTGTAGGTATTTGTTAGTTAAAATATTAAGTTATTCATCTGTGTCAATGCTTTAAAACACAAAGGGATACTTTAGGAAAAATGTTTAAATATTATTTGCATTTTACAAAAAGGTGCTAATAACGTATACACACACATACATAGGTACTTTAACAAAAAAAGTCAGTTGTTCTGTTCTTTAAAGTCGTGTCTTTTTATTCTATTGAAAATTGTAATTAACAGTCAATGTTTTTGAAATGTACAGTGCATGTCAATGAGATATGAACCAGCAACTAATTAAGCTTTTCATGTGAAATTCCAAATATATATGAAAATACAAATGCATAACTCAAAACAAGTAATTCCGAGATAATCGTATTTTATGGTTTCAACTTAGCCTAACTGCTGAAAAAAATACAAAAATACTTTAATAAAAGAGCGAGATATCAATATAATTTTTTTAAATGTTTAAGATTAATTAATTTCTGCTGTTGTGTTTAGTTTAGTTATTAAAAAATTAATTAACTAAATTAATCAACTGTTAACAATTAACATATCTGACACGAAAAGTTATAAGGGACCTATGGTCAGAAAATAAGTTTTGGATAAAAACGGCTTTGAAGTTAACAAGTTGGTTTTGATGCGCCTGACCCCTTTATGGCTTAAAACTCTTTACTCGGGGGTTTTTGGGGTCGCTGATTACGAATCTGGTATTACATATCATAAAGGTAGATCAAATATGGCGGACTTTTTGTACTAATATTGGATTCGCTTGAAAATCGTCACTCGGAATTTTTTTTAAGAATTGAGCGGAGTTGCTTAAAGCTAACTACTATGGTGTTTCGAGGTTACTGATTAGCAGTTTAGTGTCATCATTTCGTAGTATCTTTGAAAGCTATAAAAGCGAAACAGTTTGCATCGCTATGAAACAACTAAATTTGAACTCGTATTACAATGTTTAAATGATTTAATACCGAAAATTATAACTCCACAGGGTTTTTCGTTGCTAAGACAGTTGTATCTGTTCAAAAATATTCGACGATGTAGCACCACAGCCAAACCAAATTTTGTTTCAAACAAAAAAACTAATAATAATGATGAGAAATTGGTGGATGTAGCAATCAAAGGAAGAAATGTTAATTCAGAATCAAAAGTAAAATCGAAAAAAATAATATGTAAGAGGCAGAATTAATTTTAGTTAATTTTTCTTAAGTTATTGTGTTTAGTTTTAGTTTTTTCACAATAATTGTTTTTTTGATTTTTAAAATAAATAGTGAACCCATGTAAAAATCGAAATATATATGAGCATACATGATCATACATGGGCATACATGGTCATATACGTCCATACATTGTTCAATATATGACCATACATGATCTCATATATGACCATATATCTTCGGATCTGAAATTTGAGGGTATATGGACGTATATGATCATATACAAGCATACATGAATAATATATGAGCATGTATGATAATATATGCACATATATCACCATATACCCTCAAATTTCGGATCCGAAGATATATGGTCATATTAGAGATCATGTATGGACGTATATGACCATGTATGATCATATAGAAGCCCATGTATGATCATGTATGTTCATATATATTTAGATTTTTACATGGGAAGTATAAAATCTGCTGTTCGCTTCATTTAAAACATCGGATACATATAACAGGTAAATTGAAAAGTCCCCGGCCTGCCATACTAAAACACATTTTTTTTTTTGAAAATTCGTTTTTTTTTTTTCAACATTGTTCCCTTCAAAGGTAATTCACTGATTATAGCGACCCTCTAACTTTTCGATACCATTTTTGTTGTACGATTTGTCATTTGCTTCAAAATAGGCCTCTGTTTCGGCGATCAGCTCTTCATTCGACGAAAATTTCTTCCCAGCGAGCATTATTTTGAGATATGAGAACAGGGAATAGTCGCTAGGGGCCAGATCTGGAGAATACGGTGGATGCGGAAGCAATTCGAAGCCCAATTTATGGATTTTCGCCTTCGTTTTCACTGACTTGTTTTTGGTCAAAAGTAAGCTCGCGCGGCACCCACTTTACACAGAGCTTTCTCATACCCACATATTCGTGAATGATATGATGTACACGTTCAGTTGATATCTTTTGATTACCTGCTATTTCATTCAATTTCAATTTACGTTCATTTAAAATCATTTTGTGGATTTTTTTGATGTTTTCGTCCGTAACAACCTCTTTTAGGCGTCCACTGCGTTCACCGTCTTCGGTGCTCATTTCACCACCTCTAAACTTAGCATACCAATCCTTGATGGTTGATTTCCTTTCTACATGCATATGTTTATTTTAAGCTGTTTCTACCCATGATTCAAAAAACAAATCACTTATAAATACGGACTTACTACGGCACTTAATTCTTTTAGACAAAATATTTTTTTCCGGAAAGAACTAAATTACATTGCGATTCAAAATTACTAAAAATTAAAATAAATTTATATAAAAAATTCATACTCCTGTATTTAAATGTATTTTCTATTATTTTAAAATTCATTTTCTTACTTTTATTAACGGAAAAATATTGTCAGTTTACTTTTACTTATTGAATCGACTGTATTCTATTTACTCTATTCAATTAACTTATGGAAATTTTTAATACAAAAGAAACCAGATGTTGAATAAATAACAAAATATCCCAGTAGTTTATTGCTGATGAGAATGAAAATTACATAGCAAATATGTACATACAAACGATGTTTAGTTATTCATACAACATTTAAATCAAAGTAACAACATTTTATGACCATAATAACTGTTGTCATGTGTCTCTTCAAGGAAAAGAACTATTTTAGATGAAACTATAGCAATAGTTAGTAGTTGTAGTAAGTAGTAGTAACTAACTTGAAAATACTAATAATAATACTTTGTATATGTTGTGTTGTTTACGTGTTTTTGTTAGTATGGACTCCTATTTAGTTATATATATATTAGGGTGGGCCCAAATCCATACAAATGTTGTGACCATTTTTTAAAGGGATTAAAATAAACTTTTGGTTATCTCAAAGTTATTAGGAAAAATAAAATAAAAAGTGGCTTATATTTTTTGTTCCCGAAATGTGGCCCAGGAGTGGCAGGTGAAAAAGTATTTTCAAATCAAAAACGGCCGCAATTGATTTAAGTGGAAGAGCTTTTGGTCGTTCGTTAAAAGAGTAAGGGCCAATGATAGGATGACTAACTGACCAGGTGGGCAAGGGCTAACCTTTTAGATGAAATGTTTGCAAGAAATTTAAACTTATCGAAAAGCAAATAACCACTGCCAGAACACGAAAAGTCAAACTAAGTGAGTCACCGAGGCCGAGTGGTATACCAAGGACGGTATAACACTTAGGATGTACAAAATGCTTAATTTTTAGCTTCAACCTTAGCCTCGCTGCCTTGCTGCTTCGTTGCCACTTAGCTGTCACCATAAAATTCTTAGCCGACACCATGAAATATTTATCCGATTTACAGAAACACTTAGCTTCTAGTTATGTTTCTAGCCTATGTACAGTGATTGTGATGTGAATGTATAGATATTTAATTTTCTTCTTTGCTTAAGACAACAACAAAAATTATATTAGGTTGAATTTGGGTAATTTGCTAATTCGGTAATTTTGAACCTTTTTGTTGGGTAGATTTTACATTTATATTTTCAGCCATTTTCCTTTAGGTAATTTGCCTCCAGTTATTCATTGGAAATGCAGATGTAAACGAAAAAAAAAACCTTAATATACTAAAAACTTATTGTTAGACATTTTTATTGGATTTAACGCAAACTTTTTTAGTGCATGAAAGTGGCGGTACCCTGATTGCAACATTTTAAAATATCTCAAAGGTTTCCAAAACTTGTTTTTGTTTTATTTTACAAACTTTTCTTCAAAACTTAGTCAAATGACTTACGAGAATTTTGACCCAACCTACTGTTTAGGTATTAAGTAAAGGGATCATGTATTTAAGCTTCAGTTAGTTTGATTTACTTTGTAAAATTTAATTAAATATAAATACATTCTAAAAGTAAAAGAGTTGATGAGCATTGTTGCGAATGAATGGCATGCATCAGTATCATCATCAACACTACCATCATTTATACTACTTTTTTCTTTTTTTAATACTACACCGTTGAGGTGTTAAAGTTTATGATTGAAACGTTTTTTTTTAACAAAAACGAATGCAAAAAGTATAATAGAAAAACACTATCATTTACACAACATGAGGGTTATAAGATTCATTTCCAGTTGTAAGTTTGGCCTTGTCCGACTGTGGTTAAAAATTACACGCCCAATAAGGGGGAGCTAAGAGATATAGGAATATATTGTTTTATATACAGTCACAATACATTATCCGTTACCGATAGTACTACGTATAGTTTGTTTTTTTTTTCCAGTTAAAAATTGATGATTATTTTAAACGACTTTCTATTGTTTTTACTATTTCCCAGCAAAAAGAAAGCAAAAGAACAGAAAAAGAAGCAGTGATTTTGATTCCGGTGTTGTGAAAATTTGGATCGGAACCAATGATTTTTACATAGGGGTGTCATAGGGCGGAAGTTTTCTTTTATGATCCTATTTCATTGCTTCTAAAGCCTTTCTTATGGTTTAGGGAATAATGAGATCTTTTGATGTACCCAAACAAATTTTGAATTTAAAATTTAGATTAGCCTTAGCCTCATTTCCACAATCTTTCGTTAGCTTCGACCTGAAAATTTAACTGGCACATATGTATGTTGTTGTTTCTCATATAAAGCTTGAAATTGACTGTTGGTTAAATTATAGCTGGACATTCAGTAATCGGGCCTTATTCTTCCAATTTTGACTACAAAAAATTTTTTCTTTTTGTAACAATAACTACGATGTTAAGAATTTAAAATCTTGTAAATTGTAAGTAAAAGATTGAAATAAATCACTTAAGCTTAAACCATAGTTATAAATGTCAAATTTATATAGAAATATCATAAATAATATATAGAAATATCATAAATGTTTAACTTTGGTTGTTTTTAAAAGAAGTTACCCTTCATAGATTTGGAATATGTTAAATTTCTTTAAAAATCACATTTTTGGAAGTTGTGAAAAAGAACTGCCTCGGAAGAGAATTATCAGAACTAAACAATACTTTGGAATCAATGAAAAATTAATTCCTTAAGCATCACTTCCATTTATTTTTGCTGGGTTTTATCGATTATTAAACAATGATTGAAAATAAAAAACAAAATGGGGTGAATAAAATGAAAAATCAGTAGTATTCTTTTAGATTGTATGTTTTATTAATTTAATATGCATTTTAGATAGAAGAAATAATATTTGTGATAGGGTTTTTTGTTTTTTTTATTGACTTAAGATCTGGTCAATTATAATCGTTTTTAAAAAGGGTGAAAAAAAAATATATTTTTGTTGGAGAATATTAGCGGGCTATTTTGTGGAAACGTAGTCACTAAATAAAAAACGTTTTAAGTAAAGTTACACCTCTTTTTCATCGTATTACTTTCGTCGTATTACTTAAACTAATGTAGACTTATTATCATAATTAATTAATAATTATAATTAATTTATGTTTAAAAGAAAGCCCAAACTTCTTAATATTTACTTAGGTGGTGTTTCCAGATTTGCTAAGATGAACGAAAATATAACAACATAATGCATGCCATACAAAGAAAAATACATGCAGTCACTTATACATCTAGTGACGTAGGTCTTGTGAAAATCTATAGACTCACAATATTATTTCGTTAAAAACAATCTAAAATACATTTTAAATTAATCACAGAGAAAACAGATTCGTGTTGACAACCGATGATGTAGCCAATCAAATGGTTTGGTTGTAGTAACCCAATTTTTCCGTTGTGACAACAGAAAACCAATTGAGGCATGCGTTATTTGACTGTGCCAACAGTATTCGGTTGCTGCAACTGAACCATTCGATTTGCAACAAATTCGGTTGTGAGTACGAATTTTTTTTCTCTGTGATCAAAAATACAATCCACAAGAGAACTCCTGCTTTTTCATTATATTCAGACATTTTTGTGCTTTATGAGGGCGGACTTATTGCCCATGACTTTTTGAATGAAACACAGTTTTTTTTTGCAAAAAAAAAATGAATTTTTCAACATAATGTCCTTTTAGCTCAATATATTTAGTCCAACGTTTCACCAATTTTTGTATCCCTTCCAAAAAAAAATCGGGGCTAATAGTTAGAGTGATCAAAATGCACAGAATATGGCGGATGAGGTATCAATTCGTAGCCCAATTCATGGAATTTTGCCATTGAGACTACACACGTGTGCACCCGTGCATTTTGGTCAATTAAAAGCAAACGCGGCACCCATCTTGTAGACAGTTTTCCTATATCCAACTGATCATTTAAAATCGAAACCACACTTCTACATGAAATGCCTATGTCATCAGCAATCTCACGCACTTTTACTCTTCGATCGGCCAACACCATATCGTGGATTTTTTCGACATTTTCGGGTGTATTGGCCGTCCAGAACGTTCAGCGTCAGTAAACCACTTGTTTACCATTGAAATCGATGGTGCAGAGTCCCCATAGTATTTATCAAGCTTTTTCTTGGTTTGCTTGACGGTTTTTTTTTCGCAAAAAATAATGTTAAAGAGCACTCGAAATTCACTTTTTTCCTTTTTTGAACAGCTGTTAAACGTAAAGTAAATGACGGAACTTACCCAGAGTTTGACAGTAGTCTACTATCAGGTGGTACTTGATGGGAGCAGTGTTGCATTCCATATAACTATGAGGGAAGCTCGAAAAGTCACGGACTTATTAATCTGCCCTCGCATTTTCAATCATTGTTTAATAGCACAACAGATAAAAATTTTAACTTTTAAAAATGAATAGAGTTCTGACCATCAATTCTATATATTTCCATGCTAATTAAAATGATGTACTTTATATTTTAGTCTAATGTACAGATTTTCCGTGAAATGTCTTTTTTAAGTTTGGCGGTTTTCTATTTAGTTTTTAACATACCTAATTTTTAAAATGCAAAAACTATGACTTATTTTTATTAAATTGCAAGCACAACACCTGTGGCTATATTAGCATTATGAATTGTTTGCATAAAACCTCATATTAAAGCTACTGTTTCACGTTTTATGTAGGTTTTTATGGTTTTTTATGATTTTGACGAATTTAATCGCTGAAAACACAATCCAGCTTAATTAAGGTTATGCCTTAGTAAAGAAGCAATTAGAACGAAAATATTTCAATAAAAACAATGCACATATTTGCATATAGCATCTTAAAAATAAGGTAATCAGCATGACCAAAATATATATATAAAATTGATGATCTACTAATTTTTTCTGTATCATGCCGTGTAATCGGCAAAAGTAGTAAAAACTATAGAAAGTCGTTTAAAAAAACAACAAAAATTTTTAACTGAAGAAACATTAGAAAAAAATGATTTTTTTGGTAAGTTTCTTATATTGAATTTTTTTTTATTTGCATTTAATTACAAAACACAACACACACAGAAGCATATATTTTTTTTTCTATGCCTGTATATATATTTGAACAAGTTCTTGTAATTTCCCAACAAAAATAAATGGAAGTGATTCTTGAGGAATTAATTTTTCATTGATTCCAAAGTATCGTTTAGTTCTGATTTGCCTCTTCTAAGGCAGTTCTTTTTCACAACTTCAAAAAATGTGATTTTTAAAGAAATTTAACACTTTTTAAATCTATGATGGGTAATTTATTTTTAAAACAACTAAAGCTAAACAGTAAGTCATTTGTTTCAATCTTTAACTCACAATTTACCAGATTTTAAATTCTTAAAACATCGAAGTAGTTATTATTGCTACAAAAAGAAAAAAAAATCAAGAATTTTGAATAATGTAATTTAATAAATAATGCCCGATCAATGAATGTCCCATTATTATTTAACCAACAGACTCAAACTTTATATGTAAAAAACCAAAATATGTGCCAGTTAAAGTTCCAGGTATATGCTAACGGAAGATTGTTAAAATGAGGCTAAGGCTCGATTACTGATGTCAAATTAAAATCTAAATTACAAATTAAAAATTTATTTGGAAACATCAAAAGATCTTGTTTTTGACTAAACCATAAGAAGGGCTTTAGATCCAATGAAAAAGAATCATAAAGAAAACTTCCACCCTATGACTCCCCTATGTAAAAATCATTGTTTCCGATCCAAATTTTCACAACACTGGAATCAAAATCACTGCTTCTTTTTCTCTTCTTTTCCTACTTTTTTTTTGCTGGGTTGTATTGAAATAATTTTGTTTTTAAACATTTTATTTTAATAAAAAAAAAATACAAAAAGGAAGTATTTAAATTTCTATTTTATGAAACAGAAAACATAAAATTTTATATTTAATAGAAAATATGAACTCCTTAAAATCAGTATTTTTGTAAAATTTATTTTTGAATGACTGATTCAAATAGTTAAAAATTTATTTCTATGATTCTTCATATAAAAACAAACTCTACGTATTACTTTTTAAATATACTACAGTGGGTATTGTAAGTGTATTTGTTCATCTCATTTTTTTGATGTGGCCCATGAAGTAGTGCTGTTTCGCCGTTTTGTGGTACTTAAAACAACGTTTAAAATAAATCTTTGGAATAGTTTGAATTTAAGCATTAAAATGAATGCTAAGTTGTGTAAATCTTTAGATTAAATGTAATTTTTATTTAAAAGTTAATGCTTTGTTTTTAATAGCTTTTTTAAGGAAAAAAGTGACAAATGTTTTCTAATCGACCATAGAGGTGAATTTAGAGGTCATATTTTTAATAACATATTTCAGCCATTACTTTGTACTGTCTGATAAAATCATGATGAAAATTTACAAAGCCAGAGCTAAAGTAATTTTAAGCTTAAGCTTTGACTATGGAACCCAAGGCTCTATCCATTAAGACTCGAAAGAATGGCGCCTCAGCCATGCAAGCAAATTGAAATCTAACAAATTTTCTGTTAATGGTCCGATTTAAAAAACCAGGGTTAAAAAACATGCTTTAACATTTGAGTTATATATTAAAACTCAAATGCTACATCCACTTAATTAGAAGTATATTAAAAATCAACTTTAACCAATTTTTCCCCTAGTACAAATCTATTTTCCATGTTAAATATATATACAATCTTTTATCCAGCAAACTAAAATAACTTAATTTTCATAAAGTACCATTTAAAATATATAAATAACTACATAAATGTTTATAATTTTATTAAAATATAAACTGAATTTATTAAAAATTTTATACACGTATGTAAAATAGATTAGCAGTAATTAAATTTACACCTTTTTAGAAAATAATATTCACACAAATACACCCCTACTAACACATATACAAGATATCTTACCCAGCAAACAGCTTTTTACAAAGAACTTGCAAATGTTTTGAAAAATTTTTTAAGTTTGTTAATTATGCTATAAGCTGCAAAAGCAAAATATAGAACTTCTTTGAAAGAAAGCCAATGAATGAGTGTATAATAAATGTACTACACTAACCAAAAAAAGTCTGTAATGGAAACTAAATATTTTTCAGGTATTACGGGAAATTTTGCTAATTTGAGCCCAGCGGTATTTTTTGCTAATATTAGTAACACATGTCTGCTGACGTGTAGTACAATGAAATTAGTAAAAATTAGTAGCCGCTACTAAATGTTAGTTTACTTTTTGTAAAGAGGAATTTAAAATCTGTTTGCTAATATCAGCAAAAAAAAAATACTAATATTTAGTACAAAGTTTAAATTTACTTTTTTTTATCGGGCATCAACTTTTTTTTTATTTTATTTATTTTTTTCAAAAAATATTTTATAAAAAATTAAAAAACAATCAAGGACTTAAATATCTTAAAAATTGTTAAAACATAAACGAATTAATCATTTTGTTTTAATTTGGTAATTTCTATTTTGAAAAATATTTTATTCATTTTTTTTTTTTTTACTTTTAAGGCCAAATTTTAATTGTTTTTAGGGCTGATTTTTAGAACTAAAAGATTTTTTCAGTGCTATTTTAAGTGGATGTCCTATTTTCAGACATGAGTCGGTATATTCATTTCTGATCCCTTTTTAATCTATTTAACATTTTACGGCAATTTAAGTTTGTAGGTGTATACAAGTTTTAATTAGAAATAACATTTCCTTCAATATCCACTTTTTTAAAATTAGTATTTTTTTTTTTTTGCTAATTTTAGCAAATCGATTTTCAAAAATTTGTAAAATGATTTCTGAAATTAGCAACAAAAATTTGTAAAATATTCTGTAAAAACTCTGTTATATGTAAAATGTAAATAGCAAAAAGATTTGCTAAATAATATTTTTTTTCTACTCAAAATCAGTACAAAAATAATAAAGTGGGATTGAAAACCGTTTACAAATTTTTCTACTAACTTTTTTTTCTGAGTGTAGGCACGCTTTAGAAAATTTGTTTAATTTAAGCACTTTGTAAGAGTAATATTCAGTTGAAATAGTTAGTTATATGCGCAATTTCAATCTTATTACATATCAGAAAAGTGAGAATTTCTAGAACACTTATAAATCGCTTAATTTTTAAAATTTTGAAAAGTGTTTCGTACACGTCTTAAAAGAATATAAAATAAGCTTCTAAAACACTTTAATCTAGCTGATATTTTACGCAAAAAAAAATTATGTTTTAGTATTTTTTAATTACAACAAACATTTTTTAAAATTAAGTGTGAATTTCCAACATTTGAAAATTCTTAATTTTGTAAAACATTTTGTTACTTTAAAAATGCTTTACAATAATTGACTTTATTTAAGTTTTATAGAGTATTTAAAAAAAAAATTTACAAACAATATCGTGTATGAGCTTACACTTACATTTCGCTTAACGCTTACATTCATGTTTATTGGGTACTTCACCACTTTGAAGTTAAAATACACCTCAACAACACAAACCAAAATTTAATCATGAACATATATATATATATATATATATATATATATATATATATATATATAAAGGGTGTCCCAAGAAGAACGCAATTTTTAAATCTGGAAACATTTGCAGTGTCATTGTTTGAAATTTGAACAATTGTTATTGTTTGCTAGTAGAAGGTACGAGGTTAGTAAAAATGGAGCGCTACACGAATGAACAACGCATTCTCATTGTGAAATTGTTTTACCAAAATGGTGAAAGTTTTGCGGCTACAGTTCGCAAATTGCGATCAATTTGGGGTCACAATAATGCTCCAAAAGATTCAACTGTAAAGAGATTAATGGATAAATTTGCCGAAACTGGGTCTGTTAGTGATGTAAAGACAACAACGCGCCATCGACCAGGTCGATCGACCGAAAATGTCGCAGCTGTACGTGATGATGTCGCTCAAACTCCATCCACCTCAATTCGACACCGAGCTCAGCAAATTGGTCTCTCCAAATCCACTTTGCAGCGAATTTTGACGAAAGATTTGCATCTTCATGCATACAAAGTTCAATTGACTCAGGAACTGAAGCCAGCTGACCATGGACAGCGAAGGGAGTTCGTTAATTGGGTATTGGAGAGACAACATGAAAATGTTGATTTTGCCGATAAAATTATCTTCAGTGACGAGGCCCATTTTCATCTTGATGGCTTCGTCAATAGGCAGAATTGTCGCATATGGGGTGAGGAAAATCCTCGAGTGATTCACGAGAAGCAAATGCATCCTCAACGTGTCACTGTGTGGTGTGGTTTTTGGGCTGGAGGAATCATTGGACCTTTTTTTTTATGAAAATGAGGCAGGTCAAGCGCAAACAGTCAATGGTGTTCGGTATCGTGAAATGATAACCAGTTTTTTCTTGCCTAGAATTGAAGAAATAGATGTGGAGGGCATGTGGTTCCAACAAGACGGCGCCACATGTCATACAGCCAGAGAAACAATTCAATTGCTGCATCAGTCATTTCCCGGTCGTGTTATTTCGCGTTTTGGAGATCAGAATTGGCCGCCTAGATCGTGCGATTTAACACCATTAGATTTTTTTCTTTGGGGTTTTTTGAAGTCGATGGTTTACGCGACGACTGAAGCCTTAAAAGAGGAAATTGGACGCTGCATTAATGAAATACCGCAGCATTCATGCAAAACGGTCATAAAGTTTCACGATTTTTTTTTAAATATCTGTGTTTTATTTAAAATTTAAAAATTTCGTTCTTCTTGGGACACCCTTTATATATATTTTAATATGAATATACAATTTTGGTTTCTGTGGCACATCTTAAAATTTATTGAAGTAGATTTAAAAGAAAATATTGTAGTATACCCTACAATATTATGTCCATCCGTATTAATAAAAAACTCTCCATAATTCAGGCTAATGTTTTATGATCTATTGAAAAATTTATAGTTGCTCCGGTTGGATTTAACTCTGACAGGTATTTTAAGACAGAAAGTGAAATCCTGTTTCGTTAGTAACTACAGTCCAAAGTTTCCAAATTTTTTGAATAAGTAACCTTTAAAGACTTTGGCAAAATTCCATGCTTTGAGGCTTTATGTCTGGAAGAACTTACCTTTGGACGCCACTTTCTAGCTCCATATAAAAAAGTATAGTGTGGCTGACTGCCTCACTGACTTACTATCACCCAGCCTAAACTACTGGAGCAAGGAAGTCGAAATATAGCATCCGAGTGAGGCATTCACTAAGGCATCCACATTTAATACCACGGGGAGAGACAAAAAGGTAAAGTCTCTCTCCTGACGTTCGTGCCATACCCTTTTAACTAGAAGTTTAGAGTATGCGCTAACCAATTGCTACCTTTCGGAATTTCCTTCAGGAATGTGGTCCAAATGGCGACTCAAAATTCTCTTTTGGCCTGCCCAAACCGCTTTGGTGAGACACCTGATATTTAAAATATGTGTTCCCAGAGGTATAGTTTAATTCACCTCTGAGGGACTTTTTCATATTTATATCAGATTCGTGGTAAAAATGGCCTTTAAAAATAGGAAATGTCTTCGCCTCAATGGACTCTATAATCCGGTATGGCTAGATATCTGAAATTTAAAATATGTGTTCCACGGCTTAAAATATTACCAGAACTTGGTGGAAATGGGCATCCAAGATCGAAAGGTCTCCCCCTCTAGGGGGAAGCGAACCAAATTGAATGAAATGAAATATAACAGAATTTCGATTGAAACCACATATTTCAATTGTGTTAATAATGCATTTAGGTGCGGCAACCAAATAATTTGGTTTGCTGCAACCAAAATATTCAGTTAGGAAGAAATTCGGTTGTCACGATGAATCTGTTTTCTCTGTACACTTTTTAAAAATTGATGCATTACTAAATGGCAATAATATTAAAAACGATTGTCATTCTTCAACCGAATTCTTAATGATTTAGAAAATAGTACTGCAAATTATTTCAATGCAATTGATGTTAAGTGTTCTTATCATTTGCGGTGAAATAATAAAGTAAATTAAATTATCAATGTAGGAGCAAGCCCCTTCGGATAGAACTTTTAAATTTACAATGTTTTCTGCCTTTAAATTGCTTAAAGGATATTTTATGGGATTTCTAATATAAAAGTGGTAAAAAGGGGAAAAAAATGCGACTTATATCACCCACTTCAAACAGCTTGGGCTACGCAGAGGAAACAGATTTATCGTTACAACAGATTTTCTTGCCAACCTTACGATTAAGTTGGAGCAATCGATATACTTGTTTGTGGCGAACGAAATTAGTTTAATATGACTGAATTTCAGTTGATACATATATTTCTATATAATTCTTCAAACTATTCAGTGGACAAGAAATTCGGTTGTCACAATAAATCTGTTTTCGCTGTGAAGAATTTTCAAATTAAAGGATGTTATAGCGTTGTAGACATCCATTAAAACTGGCGTAGTAAAATTGTTTACGGGGAGGAGCAAATAGGGCAGTTGTCTCCCTCTTAATGTCCTTCCAAACCCCATGTGCCAGAAATCTGAAAATAAAAATTTGGCTCGGGGGTATGAGCTCATTTACTGGTACGTTACTTTTTGAATCTCCGAAAATAATGTGGTAAAAATGGGGAAAAATAAGGAAAACGTGCCTTTAATCACACTGTCCTTTCGCTGGAGCTGGGAACTTAATCCACACTAGTGTCCTACACAAATACTCGTCTAGAAATTTAACATTTTAAATGTATAATCCATTTGATCATATTCGCTAACCAGATAATCTTAAGAATACCTAATTAAATTGTGGTATTAAAAAGTCGAAAAATTTTCCTTTAATGATCTCTGCCAACCCTTTAGCATAGATGTCTGCAAAAATAAATTGCAAGATCCAATAAAAAATTGCAAATAAAATAATTTGAAGAAGAAAATCTTTAGATAAAAAGTAAATAACTAAGTATAAAAAATTTAAGTTAATTTCTCTTAGTTTCAGACTTAAAAAAGCTCCGTTTTGAAAATGGTTAGTTTATCTGTGTGACACACAAAAAATTAGTAACCTTAAAAAGTAGGTTTTTTAAATTCCACCCCACTCACATTTGTACTTTATTGCGATAAATGGTGTTCAAATTTACATTGAATAGTTTTGTTTCATCCATTACAAATAATTTCAGTTAAACAAAATCCTCGTTGGGTCTTGCAAAATTTGCTCGGTTTATTATTTTACGACATCTTGAAATAATTTGGATGTTTTAAATGAAACTTAAGTTAGGTCGGTCATTTTAACTTGGATTATTTGTTATTATCATGAACAGTTTGGTGTTAAAATTTATCAAAATTAGTCGAAATATTACTTGGTTAAAAAAAGTGATTTTGCATTTTGTGTTTAAATTTTCTAGGGTTCCTCACATTTTCATTCACAAGTTCTGGACCGATTTTGATAAGTTTTTACAAGGAATTGCTTTGAATATTGAAAAAAAATCTAGAAGAAAAAAAATCCTGACTTGAATCTTCGCACCAAACTCTAAGGAGAATAAAAATTAATACATGATCATACATGGGCATACATGACCATGAATAATTTAATATATGACCATACATGATACCATATTTTACATCTTTGGATATAAAATTGAGCTCTGCGTTGACATATGAGCATATATGCCTATGTATGATCATATATGCTCATATATATTCCTAGGTAACTTAAATGCCCGCAATGTCATTAAATCAGAAAAAATTTTTACGAAGCACTAATATATAAATCTTAACTAATTTTTCAAAACCCTTTCAAGGGTTTTGTTTAACCAATAGTGTACTTTAAGTCCACATTGAAGCCCTTGAGGTTAACAACGCTGAACCAAAATTTGTTCCACAGTGTTAAAAATTTAGCAATGCAATAAAAGTTTAAAAATTACAGCAAGGTTTTACATTTATAAAATAATATATATAAAAGTTTTAATATGTTTAGCCTTGCCATGTAGGCTTTGCATTCATAAATGTTTAAAAAAAATATTGTAATGTTATTATAGCCGCCGCACAACGCATAAACTACTAACAACAAACATCCTTCGTTTGCTTTCAGCTAAATTGATTTATAAATCACTTATGTAACGTATGTGTTTGGTTTTTCTAAGTGAAAACTTTTCTTCATGTACGTGTAATGAATGTGTTTGTGTGAAGTAATATGAATACATTTAAACATGAATACTATTACAACTGAAAAAATATACAAAATAAAATTTGTAAATCTAAATACGCAACAACTTAATGGAAAGGAAGGTTGGGTTTTTGTGGTATGAGTTTTAGTATGTTTTGTTAAAAAATAAAATACATAAAATACAGTGAAAACAAACATAAACGGACAATTTTAAATATTCATGAAAAAATTAACACCTTCATATAAAAAAAAATTTACTTGAACCAAATAAAATTGGTAAAGTAATCTCTTTATAACTTACAAATATTCAATAACCCAGCTTTCACTGTTATACTTGTTTTATTTAAAGTGTAAACATATGGAGTCTATGGGGTATAAGGAAAATGTATGTGAACATAAAATTTTACAGCAAAACCAACATTCATATTTTATTAAAAACGTTTTGTTTTTTTTTTTTTTTTTTTTGGCTAAAAAGGTATGAATGTAAGTGTACTGAAGGAAAAAAATTTCATTAGGTTAAGATGAATTTAAAGTAATTTATAAAATTAAAAGTGAAAGTTATGTTAGGGTTTATAAGATTTATAATCTTCATACATTTTTTTTTAATCTCGAAAGTTAAAATATGTCAATGTAATTAGTTAAAGTATTTAAGATACAAGATGATTTGTCGGACATTATAATAATACTAAAATATAATTATTATTATTTCTAATAGCTTTAGTGCTTTGATAAATTTTTGTGAAAAATTATACTTTAAAAAAATCTACCAAATTAAGGGACATGCAAAATAATATATTTACATCTTACAAGGAAGTTAAGTTATACTGCAAGAAAGATCGTGGATAAATGACAAACACATAAATATATTAAAATCATCTATGGCAATACTGAGCTAATATTTATATCAGTGATGTTCATTGCATGGGACAATTGTCCCCTGCTCAACTCACATGTATTCTTACGCTCTTGCCTTTAGTCGTCACTGAAACAGTGACGAATGAACACGTGTGGAGGATGTATGCTGATTTTTCTTTAATGCACAGAGAAAAATTAATAGCAATGTAAGAAAAATGTTTTATGATAATACAAGATCTATAAAAATCTTTAATAAACTTAATAAAAAACGCATTTTTTAATATAAAAGTTGAAATGTTTTTAAAAATTGGAGTCCGATCGAATGTATTGTACTTTTTTTCCTTCCAAAAATAGCATTTTTTTAATAGAATATCATAATAAATCCATACATATTACAGATATTTTATTAATATGTAAATATAATGAAATCATTAATATTAATGGAAAAAATTTACAACTTTTTGTTTTTTATAAAATGAAAAAAAGGGATGCCAATGTATTTATTATTTTTATTTCAAAAATTTACTTTTTGTTTAATTCATATTTCTTTAAAACTGTTTTACACAAAACATAACAGTTTCATATTTTCAATAAAAAATAAATTTATACAGATACTAACACTGCTATTAACCCATTGAACATTTCTTGCAGTGCAATTCTCATTTTCTCACTAACCCAACGACATATTTATTTTTGAACAGCACTGATTTATATTTATACGTATACATATAAATATAATAACGTATACATAGTGTTGGTTTCTTAATATTCATATATTTAACATTATTTCATCACAAGTTCACATATTGGTCAAAAGTTGTAAATATTTTAGCTATCTCAACCCACTGGAGCAAGAATTTTGAAATTTATGGGCTCCTGCCCCGGTGCAGATAACATACCCACAAAAAGAGGGATTCGGATTTTTTTTACGGAAAAAGATCAAACATGGATATAGTCTCAACTTTAATATCCCTTTCTGCTATAAAACTGAAAATTTATATACATTTTCCTAGGGGTATGGGTTATTTAAGTGATAAAGCATTTTTTGCAGTAGGAACGTGACCAAAATTCAGATAAATAAGGAAGTAGTACCTATTAATAACCTAGCCCTACTGCTGAAGATAACATTTAAAATTTGACATGTAGATTTCTCCATCAACTGATGAGTCGGAATTTTTTGGAAATTTTGCGGGTAAAGAGGAAAAATCTTCCTCTAAAATATATGTATTTCCCCAAAAATATTTGCCAGAAATCTCACAATTGGAACGTGTTTTCACTAGTATAAAAGTTTTTTTTTCCCTAAAAACTAATTTGTGGAATATTAATTTAAAGCGTGGTAAGAAATTGGGTTAAAAAGTTTAAAAGTGTATAACATGGTTTTTTCGACGGCTGAGGTAGTTCATTTTCCCTTTTTGGTATTTGTAATTTCTCTTTAATTACACCCAGAAAACAGTATCAATTGTGTCCACCGAATTTGTTGCCAGTCGATTTCTGGCGGTTACGACAACTGTCTTTATACTAAATAATATTTTTAGTTGTAAAAGCCAATATTCAGTTGTACAATTTAATATTTATATTCCATATAAATACTATTACGTTCCACAAAATTTTATTTAAAAATAATAATTTATTTTTAATTTTTTCCGGTAACGAACCAGGGCAATCAGATTCATAGTCCACACTCTTGCTTACTGCACCACAACTCATTTAAATGTTCTTTGATATATTTGCCATTTAAACATTTGAATGTTTTATTTTAATTAAAAAAAAAAAATATTTTTTAAATGTTTGCCTCTTCCGGGATTTGAACTCAGAAATTCTGAGTACTATGCTACCTCTGTACCTACTACACCACAAGCACTTATGAATTTTTATGGCTAATTTTGAATTTAAATAATTTGCTAGGAGAAGAAATGTTAGTATAAAATTTGTTTATCAACACCAATCATTAGTGACCTATATTATCAATACAATCTACAATTCGGTTGCTTCTATTGAAACCCTAATTACCACTTTTGAATATCGACAATTTTGTAATAAATTTGATAGATTGCACCAAATTGCAACCAATCTTTTTTCTGTAAAATTGAACAGTCCGCGAAGGCTGTAAAATTAGAACAGACCGTGAAGGCGGTAAAATTAGAACAGTCCACGAATTCTGCAAAATTAGATAGCCATGGCTGTGACATAAGAACATATCGCGAAGGTTGTAAAACTATATCAGTCTGCGCAGGCTGTACAGTCGACCGAGTACTGTTGAACAGTCCTTGAGTCAACGAAGCTGCAAAATAAGATCAGATCGCGAATGCTGTAAAATTGGAACAGATCGTGGAAGCTGTAAAACTAAAACAGCCCACGAGGAACTTTAATATTAATAATGAGACAAACAACTGAAGTCTATCGTCTCTCAAAAAATTGCTTGTTATTGACCAGGCGGTAAAGACTAACAATAAGTTAACAGACCGAAGACTAGCGTATCCCAAAAATTGCCCGTTACTGGCCGATGTCTGACTAAGGCAGTTCGGATTAACCACTCGAAGTAATTACAAACTAGGGGTTATTATTAAAAAAGAAAAAAAAACATATTAACTAAGTGAGAATTAAAAAATTAAATTGGATGAAATTCCATACATAAGTTTCTATTAGCCCAAGATTTACCTGGCATAAAATGGTTCATTCTTAATTGGCCTTAAATGGTATCTAAAGACAAACAAGTAAGAGCGGTTAAATTCGGCTTTGCCGAATCTTATATACCCTTCACCATGATTGGGCAAATAGTGAAGTTTATATATGGATATATATGGAATGGACAGATTTATATACGGATATATTTAAGTGGAAATTTACCATTTAGTTTGGTGATAAAACTTGGACTCGGGAAGATTTATGGTTCCAGAAAATAGGTATTTAAAAAAATGTATGTTTTGGGTATAACTTTTTTGTATCTGAACCGATATTTCCGAGTTTTTTAGCAAATATGTTGTACTAAAGATTTTCGATCTTTTGCTGTATAAGACGTATCCATAGGTCATATTACAGTTCTAAAATAATATATGACAAATAAAATAATATATGACAAATAAAATAATATATGAGAAATAAAATGATTTAAAAATCTTTTTATAAATTCTTTTAAATCGGAACAAAAAATATAAATAAAACCGTTTGTATTTTGTTTGTATCAGAGGGTTTTTATAAAAATTTTGATGTTTTTAGCCTATTTATGGATTATTTAATTATTAATAAAAAATTTTATATAAATTATTTATTAAATGTTAAAAAAACAAAAAATAAACAAAAAAAAAAAGTCTTAAGAAATTAAAAAAAAATGTACAGAAAAAAAATTGAATTGACTTGTGTAGGAATTGAACCCGCGTCTTAGAGAAAAAAAAGTATTTGTTACATAGCGTTTAGACAACTGAACTATTAAGGTCATGTGGAATCATCGTTAATAGAATAAAATAAACAGTTATCGTTCAATAGGGGTTTGTTTGTTTTTAATTTAAATGACAAGTCTTTGTATTGGTTTGTTGTACGTGTATAAAAGGTGAAGAGGTGAAAGAAAAGAAATTCAGCAAATCGTTAAAAGAAATCACTTGAACTGCATGTGTATTATTTCAACAAAAACGTTTGATTTAGCTGGCAAATTTGCATTTGGGACTTTATTTTGATTTTATATTAAAGAATACTTTTAATTTCTTTAGCTTAATTTTAAAAATTTGAAGGAAAATAATTTATAAATTATTGTTTTTATAAATTATTATAAGTTATGACCTAAAATAGTTGCTTTCAAAGGGGAATTATGTATAAAATTATCTAAATATATGAGAAATAAATTTGTTTAAAAATCTTTTTATAAATTCTTTCAAATCGGAGCAAAAAATAGCAATAAAACCGTTTGTATTTTGTTTGTATCAGAGGGTTTTTATAAATTTTTTATGTTTTTAGCCTATTTATGGATTATTTAATTTTTAATATAAAATTTTGTTTAAATTAATTATTAAATGTTAAAAAAAAAACAAAAAATAAACAAAAAAAAAAAAAAAAAATCTTAAGAAAATAAAAAAAAATTTACAAAAAAAGTGAATTGACCGGGATTCGAACGTTTGTATTTTGTTTGTATCAAAGGGTTTTTATAAAAATTTTGATGTTTTTAGCCTATTTATGAATTATTAAATTATTAATTTAAAATTTTATATAAATTAATTATTAAATGTTAAAAAAAAAACAAAAATAAACAAAAAAAAAAAAAGTCTTAAGAAAATAAAAAAAATTCAATTGACTTGTGTAGGAATTGAACCCGCGTCTTAGAGAAAAAAAAAGTATTTGTTACATAGCGTTTAGACAACTGAGCTATTGAGGTTATGTGGAGTCATCGTTCATAGAATTAAATAAACAGTTTTCGTTCAGTAGGGGTTTGTTTGGTTTTTATTTAAATGACAAATCTTTGTATTGGTTTGTTGTGTGCGTTTAAAAGGTGAAGAGGTAAAAGAAAAGGATTTCAACAAATTGATGTTTTTGTTATGCGTAATATTCAACATACATATAAAAACCTGTGGTGAAGGGTATAAAAAAACCCGTATATATTTGTTTGCGTGGTGAACGTTATGTAAATAACGCCTCCAAAATTAAAGAAAATCGGACTATATTTGGACCCAGTGCTTTTATATATAAATAAACTTTAATAAAAATAGAGGTCGCAAATATAAAGGTATTCGGAAGAAATTTGATTTCCAATGGACAGGGAGGAATTATATTAAATTTGATTTCAATCGATCTATATTCGGAATTACAATGCATAGAAAATGTTCTTCTAAATTTAGCTTCGATGACATTTAGACACCTAAAATAGTAAAAATTTGGCACGAAATTTGGACTGTTAATGTAAACGGGACCATAAATGAATCCTACAAATTTACAGAAAATAATACCATATTTAGAGCTAACATAGTCCACCTTCTCGATATCTGCTCAGGTAAACCTTTTTCGGATTCCCGAAAATTGCAGAGTATCACTTAGTCGACATGAACTTTACTTTAAAGAGATATGCTTTTTGAAGTTTACAAAATGTAAAATTTTTATCTTATAAAATTACTTTCAAGCTGCCCTGCTCTATTAGAGGCACATACTAATAAAAATCATAAAATTCAATATATAAAAATATCAAGCAATAAACCATAATCCTACCGCCTGCTAAGACCCTATCGGCATCATAATTTCCTAGTTCTACTAACAAAACATAACCATAACACATACTTAGAAGACATATTCTTTACAATAGATTTAATGACAGTGTAAATTTTGTGTTTTTTTATTAAGGCCAAATAACACAATTGTATTTTTTATGGATGTTTAAATAACTTACATTATGAGTCCCGTGTCTCGTCATAAAGAATTTTGTGGCTTAAAATAAAAACCACTTTGAAAACATGCAAGCATAGTTGGAATAACACAAACAGAGCCTTAAAAGGTACCTTTTCAACTTTTTTTGCACTTTTTTTTTTGGTTTTTTCTACATATGAATGTATGTTATTTATATTTAACAACCCTTCATTTCCTTGGTTTTTAGTAAATTATGAATCCTAAGAGGAATGAGTCGTACAGCTTTGTGTTTTCTAGTGTAGCAAACAAAGCGAGAAAGGTTGTATGTGTAAAATAGAAGAACACAAAATTTCATAAAAATTTTATAAAGCCTAAAAGCATACTATAAAATTATATATTAAATATGTAGGGAAAGAATATATAAAATATTCACATAGAAAACCGCGCTTTGTTAAAGTTATTATATAAATATTTTTGACCCCAAGAGATATATTTTAACAAACCAACAAAAAAATATAACAACTACCATTTTTTTTTTGCGTTACTTCACAACCATATTCTATAAAAATAGACAAGGTAAGTAAATACACAACTATCCTCCGATATACATGATAACGGATTTTTTTATTACAAATTTTTGTCTCAACGTAAATGGAAAATAAATTGCAATCCTTTGTATAACTCGCCTTTTATCACTTTTCTTCATCAAAAAGTTTAAGATTAAAGTAAAAGTGTTTGCTTTATGATATATATCGAGGGACAGATGTTTTTATATTTGAATAGTAGTAGATAGAAGTCGTTGCAGTAGCAGGAGTAAATTAATAATTTTTTTATTGTGTATTTTTTATTTTAGCCAGTAGTTAGAATTAAAAATGTGTATATAGGAATATTTGTTTAAAAAAACTGTTTCATATTTTCCAGTTTAGTGGATTTTTAAAAGTTTTTTAAATCATTTTTTTATGTTATGTTTTGTTTGTATGTATGTATGGTAGATTTCATTTAGATTTGTGGCATTTATACTTTTGTTTTGTGTTAGTTATTGTTTTTATGTTTTGTACCATTTGGGAAGTAATTTCATTAAAAATTTATGCAATTTGGTTTTTTAGCCACATTTTATACCAGAACTGACATAAATCTATTGTCATACCTCAGGGACATACACTAAAGCATACACACACTACACACACACAACTACTGTTCTTTTCACGTACTCCCATTAAGCTGAGGGGAACAAGCTTAAAACTTGGGTTGATAATTATATTAGCTTATATATTTGCAACGACCTTTTGAAAAAATTTTCAATACAGAGAAACTGATTCATTATGACAAGCAAATTTCTTGCTGACCGATTTGTTTGGTTGCAGCATTTTTACGCATCGAATTCAACATTTCAATTACCAAATTAATATTGCATTTGCCTTTATTTTATTAAGATGTACTGACTAATTAATAACACTAGGTCACAAATAACAAACTTTTGTCTGTTATTTGTTTCTAGCATACTTTTTCTCATGGATTTGGACCTACTGAACACGAAAATGAATTTTAAAAATTTTTCTGTCGATTGGTTTGCGAGATACAAATTTTTTAATTTTTTTTTTTTAATTTTTGGAGGTACACTTACTATTTTGAGCATATCTTTAGTCTTCTTTGACCTATTTTATCCTACTACTAAATTAAAGACAATTGAGCCGTCTACAACTTATTCTCAGAAAATTTTCAAATCGGGTTAGTAGTTTTGATGTTGGCGGCTTAAAAAGGTTAAAAAACTGCGTTTTTTTAGTAAAAATGTGGCTGAAAAATTAATATAAAAATTCATATAAAATGTAAAACGCGATGTTAACAGCGATTTTAATTTTTTTACGTATAGCTGACACTTTTCCAAAGAAAATAAGCCCTTACTTAACAAAATCTGATGACAAATGGCCGACTTATTATTTTTTTGGTAAACGACCGAAATTCCGCTATTTCACGATTTTTTGATTTTCATTATTTGCACAGCTTACCTACCCAACGCAAACGAATAAATACATTTGAACTTAATTTAAAATAAACAAAGTAGTCTTCGTATATTTTTTTTTAATTTGCAATTGCACTATTTGAATTATTTTGGTATTTCACCAAATATCACAGAACCATGGACACCTAAGTCGCTGTGTGATCTTTGCTATATAATCTTAACCAACTGGGCAGCTGGCGGAAGGTAAGAATTTTTATTTAAACACATTATACATAGCGAATATAGTAATTTATTTTAATTTTAGCCGCCATATGAAATTCGATACACCAATGATGTGGAAAAAGCCGCTATGCCATTCCACAGACTGTTATTTTTGCCTCACCACAAACAGTGGGGTAGGAAGATTTTTTAAATGGAACTACGCTCAAGTGGGATCGTTTGCGCTTCCAGTACCACATTCGCATGATGTGCCATATCCAGTGTGCCCTGGTGCATCTCTTTAAAAAGCAGAATCGTCAGAAGAAGAGTCTGAGTCAAATGCAAGCGAATTTGAGCCGGGTGCAAAGCGAAAATTACTGTCACAGGCCGAACTAAACGATTGGGTGCGCGATTTTGGTCTCACTAAGGAGAAATCCGAACTTTTTGCGTCTCGGATGATACAGTGTGGATTTGCGGCTTCAGAAGTGAAAGTATCAGCGTACAGAAACCGTCACAAGGAGTATGCAAAATTTTATACAAAGAAAGACCAAATATGTTTTTGCAGCGACATTTCAGGCTTGTTCCAAGAGCTTCACCAAATTCACAACCCTTTTATAACCCTTTTATACCCTCATTATACCCTTCACCACAGGTGGAAGGGTATATATAAGTTTGTCATTCTGTTTGTAATTTCTACAATATTAATCTTAGGCTCTATAAAGTATATATATTCTGCGTCCTTATGAAGAGCGAAGTTGATTTAACGATGTCCGTCTATCCGTCTGTGTGTTGAAATGGGTTTCCGAAGAACCCAGACATGATGCGGACTTGATTGTTTTATTTATGTTACATGTGATCCATTTCTGTTTGCTATTAAAAATCAGACAGATCGGTTAACAAATGGCTAAGATATTAGCAAAAAACCGGCAAAATCCCTTTGTTTAATATGTATGTAGAATTTTACGCATAACAAATATATCCATGTGTTCAAATTATTTTCTTTCATCTCCACCTTTTATACACAAACAACACACATACAAAGATTTGTCATTTAAATAAAAACTAAACAAATCTCTAATGAACGAAAACTTTTATATATGTACCTCTATTGACGATGATTTTGTGTGAGTTTCAATAGCTCAGTTGTATAGACGCTATGTCACAAATACTTTTTTTCTCTAAGGCTGCGGGTTCGTATCCCGGTCAATTCACTTTTTTTTGTACATTTTTTTTTATTATTTTCTTACGACTTTTTTTTTTTTGTTTATTTTTGGTTTTTTTTAAACATTTAATAATTAATTTATATAAAATTTTATATTAATAATTAAATAATCCATAAATAGGCTAAAAACATCAACATTTTTATAAAAACCCTCTGATACAAACAAAATACAAACGTTTTTATACCCTTCACCACAGGTGGAAGGGTCGCGGGTTCGAATCCCGGTCAATTCACTTTTTTTTGTGAATTTTTTTTTTATTTTCTTAAGATTTTTTTTTTTAGTTTATTTTTTTTTTTTTAACATTTAATGATTAATTTAAATAAAATTTTATATTAATAATCAAATAATCCATAAATAGGCTAAAAACATCAAAATTTTTATAAAAACCCTCTGATACAAACAAAATACAAACGGTTTTATTTCTATTTTTTGCTCCGATTTAAAAGAATTTATAAAAAGATTTTTAATCCATTTTATTTCTCATATATTAAGAAAATTTTATACATAATTTCCATTTGAGTGCAACTATTTTAGGTCATAGCTTATAATAATTTATAAAAAAAAATTTTAAACTAATTTTCTTCAAATTTTTAAAATTAAGCGAAATAAAATCCGAAATGCAAATTTGCCAGCTAAATCAAACGTTTTTATAGAAATAAAACACATGCAGTTCTAGTGATTTCTTTTAACGATTTGTTGGAATTCTTTTCTTTCACCTCTTCACCTTTGATACACAAACAACAAAAACTATTCTAGAGCTGTAATATGACCTATGGATACGTATTATATAGCGAAAGATCGAACATCTTTAGTATAACATATTTGTTGAAAAACTCGGAAATATCGGTTCAGGTACAAAAAAGTTATGCCCAAAACATAATTTTTTTTTAAATACCTATTTTCTGGAACCATAAATCTTCCCGAGTTCAAGTTTTATCACCAAACTAAATGGTTAATTTCCTCTTAAAGGCATCCGTATATAAATCTGTCCATTCCATATATGTCCATATATAAACTTTAGTTTTTTCCCAACCATGGTGAAGGGTATATAAGATTCGGCATAGCCGAATTTAGCCGCTCTTACTTGTTTACTAAGTAATTTTAATTATAATAATTATATAAAAAACAACATTTAAAAACTATTATTTAAAATTTTAAAAAACTTAATTTGAAATTTCTAAAAATATCAATTGAATTAAAAAAGCAGAGTTATTCTGTGGATATCACTGTAAATTTCGACATGGATATTCCATGTTCCTGTGAAATCTGTGCTGTTTTTGTCTTTTAAAATTCACGATATATCGATGCTAAAAGTTAGATACTTTAACCGGTTCATAGTTGGATATTTACCTCATATTTAAATCTTCTACTTTTGGATAAGTGTTTCGAAAATTAGCGGTTTCTTTATAGAAATTTTGCAAAAATTCATAACGTTATATATTCGCTAATATTAAAAAAACACGTCTTCGATTTAAAGTGACCAATTTTGCGCGACGAACTACATTGAATTTTGAAAAACAACAGCACAGATATCATGCGAATGTGGAAAACCCTCGTGCAAATTTTTACTCAAATCCAAAGACCATTTTAAAAACGATTAGATTAGATTGTTAAAAAAAAAGTTTGGAAAGACTCTAAATGTAACCAAATTAAATAAATATTTTTTGAACTTCATTGAATTTTTAAATTGCCTTTGGTATCTTTTAATTTTAATTGATCTTTTTAAGTATCAATTGTGAATTTTGTTTGTAATTTTTTGAAGTCAACTTGTGTTTTTGTATTTCGGATTTTGTTTTTTTTAATTTCAATTGTTATTTTGGTTTAATTTTGGCTGCATTCTAAGGAAAACGATCCCTACTTATCTGACTTTTCTTTATTTTTTGTAAAAAAAAAATATATAATTTTAACATTTGGGACAGCCTATGGATTTCGCCGGGACACGAAATATAACAATTATATTGTATGTATGCTCTGCTCTACTTTAACTTACAAACACATAATTAATTTTTTAACTTTTGTTGTTTTTAATATTTTATCAAATTAAAAATACAAATATTTCAAATATTTTCATGACAAATAAATTAACATTTAAAAGAGAATAGCCAAGACTCTTCAAGACTTGGCAGCATTTTAATAAATTCTTACTTTTCAACTACAATAACTACTTTGAATGTATATTTATAGTTAAGTTGTTCATTAAATATTTTCAATTTTAAGTCCGTGACTTTTCGAACTTCCCTTATAGTTATATAAAATGCAACACTGCTTCCATCAAGTACCACCTATTAATAGACTACTATCAAATTTTAAGCAATTTCCGTCATTTACTTTGCTTTTAACAGCTGTTCAAAACATACAACCTCGTGGATTTTTTTAAAAAATGAAAAAAGTGAATTTCGAGTACTCATTAAACATCAAGTCGAAAAAATCTACGATATTGTGTTGGCCGATCGAAGATTAAAAGTGAGTGAGATTGTTGATGCCATAAGCATTTCATATGGCAGTGTGGTTTCGATTTTAAATGATCAGTTGGATTTAAGAAAGCTGTCGTCAAGATGGGTGCCGCGTTTACTTTTAATTGACCATAATGCACCGGTGAACACGTGTGTAGTCTCAATGGCAAAATTCCATGAATTGGGTTACGAATTGGTACCTCATCCGCCATATTCTCCGGACTATTACCTATTTCCAAACCTAAAGAAATGGGTCGTTGGAAAGAGATTTAGCTCTAACGATGAAATAATTGAACAAATAAATGCCTATTTTATGGACCTCGAAAAATCCTATTTTTACAAAACAGGGGATACAAAAATTGGAGAAAGTGTATTGAGCTAAAAGGAAATTTTGTTGAAAAATTTTTTTTGCAAAAAAACTGTGTATCGTTCAGAAATTCACGGACTTATTAAGCCGCCCTCGTATATATGTGTTGATATAAAAATAAACTCATAATTCTGAAATTTTTTCAGCTTTTTAATTAAAAAAAGAAATACAATTAAAATCACGAATTTTATTGTCTTAAAAAAAGATACACAAATTAAATAATTCCATTTAGGGCCTGTGTGAGGTAGCTAAATAAATTCTAAACTAAATACAAATTGACAAAATGTTTTAAAGCTTCTTTGAAAAATATTTGAAAAATTTTTAAAATGTCATAGCAATTTAAAAACCTGAATTTTGCTTAGATTTTATTTAGCCAGAATTCATCATAAGCAACGGCCAATGAACCTGCTTTCTCTGTGACCTAATGAATATTTCCTACAAAATTGGAAGAATTTATCTTCCGAAGTTCTCTCCTCAATATTATTGATTTTAGGTTATTCCAATCAAAATAGCATTCTTCCAAATAAATGTTAGTGATTTTGATCGAATTGTAAGCAGTATTTTAAATGAGTGTAGTTTAAAAGCCCGATGCTTCGTTAATGGTAGTTTTAAATATTTAAAAAAATTAATTCTGTTTTCTAAAGATTTTCTCTTTAATCTATTTGTAGCGGATGTTTCAACTTTAAATTTCCAGCCTGACGGATCTGCTCAGCTCATCAAAAGGTCGTCTTTAATTTTTTTTAGATACATTTTAACCACCCATTAATTTAATATTCCAAAAAGTATCTCCTAAGTGACTAATAGCCGAAGGTTTTTGGGTAGGAAACTAATGTCGAGATTTTTCCCATTTTACCCCACCCACAAAAATTTCAAAAAATTCGGTCTTAGCGGACTTCGGCTTTGGAAAAGGAAGATACATTAAAAATTTAAAGTTCCCCAATTTTAAAATCCCGTCAGCCCTAATGTAAAGCTTCAGCAGCAGAAGGATTTGGGCAGGACAACAATGGGGAGACTATTCCCCTATTTGCATCTCCTCTTTAAAATTTTCAGAATCAGTGTAATCCTACATACAAAATTTTCTGACTCCATTGTACCAAATATAAAAAGTCTTTTTATCAATTTTTATAAAAAGTTCCATATATTAAATACAAAATTAAAACAAAAAAATATTCATTGAAAAAAAAATTAAATAATCAAGTTATTTCCTCAAAACGTTAGTTCCCTTCTCTGTTTTAAAACATTTTGTATGTTTGTGAAAACATGAAATTTTATTAAATTATTTTTTTTGTTTATTTAGTTCTGTTTAGCATTTTGCGAGTTATTTATATGGATTTATTGCATTTTAAATTTGAGTCTTTCGTTTTGCTTTTTTTTGTTGTTTATTCTAGTTTTCTATGCATAAAAAAATGAAATATAGAACTTGGGATTTAAAATGAAATTTTACATATTTTGCATAATAAAATAAATCATATTATGAAAGTATGTCGATATTATCAATGTGATTGTTGGTTAAAAAATAAAAATACAAAAAAAAAATTGATAATCGCATTGTTTTCAATAAAATTGTCAATTTATGATTAGTTTTAATACTTACGTCACATGTTGATGATGATATATTTTTTAAGCTTAAACGAAATATGCGGTCCCTGAAATGAGATAAAGAAAATAAATATTAAATATGATAAAGGAGAAGATAATTACAATTGTAAGTACACTATACACTAAGAAAAAAATTCATCACTTTATAACTTGTAACGTATTATAAATCCACAAAAAGTTGTGTCATAAGAATATTGATGACAAATTCTGAGAGAAACGAAAACTCTTTTTTTACTTACATCCACTCTAATAAAACACATTGAAGCAATTTTTTGTCTGCGTTGCAAATATTTTCTTGCGAGATATTTGTATAGAATCGGTTTGGAAGATTCTTAACAGTTATTAGAGTTTGACTGGCCGGCAGGTCTGCTACGAGCCATCTGGGGTTATTATTTCTGTCTACACTGAGGGTTGTCCCAAAAATACCATTAAGACGAAGATAGACGTTCGATGGCATGGAGGAAAGCCAGAAAACTATTCAATTGGACCAATGAAGCAGGTGACTATGTCCTCTTTAAGGGGACACTTAATGAATACAACAAAAAACCACGCTGGTTGAAAAGGTCAAACGTTACAGCTATTGTGAGAAAATCACCCTCTCTTAGGATTGTAGAGGCCAGACGGTTCCTAGACTGACAAGTGCTATCTTTTAGGAGGATCTGATTAAATGGGCAATACGTGATTGTTGGCTCTTTAAATCTCGGGGCCTGGACAGCATCTATAAGCACATCCCAGTCTGCTTAAGCTCCTTCGAGTCTTGCGGTTCAAAGAATCCCAAACCTGACTGGATGAATTGCACGTCTGTCAAGTGCTATCTTTCAGAAGGACTGGGTAAAATGGGCAATATGTGAGTTTTCACCTTTTAAACTTCTGGGCCCAGACCTGTCTGATACAGAGAGGGAGGGATATAGAATATTTATATCTAGTCTTCTTCTTGATCATATATGTTACTTACAACTTGGAAAAGGGTTAAGTTATTAAGACAGGACGAAAATCTGTACAGCTGCCTAAATCGAACAAACTAATTAGCCTCAGACATCATGTTGTCACAATGATAGAAAAGGCACTAGAGGTAAATAATAATGCCCTTTGTGCTTTCATTGACATGGTGGACGCCTTTAACAACGCATTTCTCTAGTTGTTGTCAATTGGATCACGATTAGCATAGAGACTACTTGTAGATCCGTGAACGCGACCAGAGGGTGGCGTGTTTTGTCGCCATTACTATGGTCATGAGAATCGCTTCATGGTCTGAACGAAAGAGGCTATATGAAAACATATACACCGATGGTCGTGTCATCTCCGTGGTAGACTAAGATGATAGGTCTATTTCACACTTGTGGTTTTCGTGTTCCGTCAGATGGTGCCCGATGGCTGCCATCGGCGCCATGAAGGACACTCCTCATTTGTATATTTCTGTAATGGAGGCTGCCAGTATGGGCTCCTTAAAACTACGATAATTAGGTAACATAAAAAGTGGCGCCAAAGGGGTCACATGAAAATAACTGATATCTTTAGGGACAACCCAGTCGCTGAGAGTTTAGTTCCGAAACAGATTTTCGTCAAGTGCTTTGAAATAATATTATTTGATAGAAGCATGGGATCCCAAGCAGGGAGCTCAAGTATGGGTCATTCATGGCTCGAATCGGGCGAATAATTGCCTAATGACCAGGCGGAGATTTTCTCTATTTGTGTCTGTGCAACGGAGTGCCTATGGAGTGGCATAGTTCGAACTTGTAACAACATTTTTTCTGGCAGCCAATCTACATATAGGGCTATAATAGTCTATGAAGTCTGATCTGGACTGGTCATGGGTATTCAGCGTATTGTCTTGGTATCAGAGACTCCCTTACACTGTGGTGGATTCTATGCCATTAGGGTAACAAAAGGCCTGACGACCTTTCATCGCCACGGAACAACTCTGTTAGGCTATAGATGAAGTCTGAATATTCTAGGTACTGGGAAACTTCTGTTAGCCATTGCCAAGATAAGAGATTTATTTTTGTTTTAAGTGGAGGGTCAATGCGAATTTATCCTTTAACAGGGGGGTCTGAATATCATAGTTGGATACTTCACTGGACACGGTGGTCTTTGGTACAATCGAACACGCATATTTGTAGTTTTTGTGATTTGCAAACTGAGACTGCAGAGCACGTTCTCTTCAAGTGTCCTATGCCTTGTGATAGCAGACTTAGGTTTTTGGGCGACCTCTTCATTTTTCCTTCGGACATTTGGAGTACTTGGTTTGTTGGTAGCCTGAATCTTTAGGGAACATTAGACAGCTCAAAAATCTATGCTTATTGAGGGGTGTAGGGTGATCTTATATCATATAATCATATTTTCAAAATTCTTAAGATGTGAGGGAACCTGAAAACAGACTCTACTAGTCTTTGGTGTTTCACAAAACGTTGGCCGAATACCGCGTATTTCTATAAAATGAGTATGTTTCTACAGCGAACACTTTCTAGGCTAACAGACAACACAAGTGACTTGTACAGCCTAGTTGGCGTCAATTTTTTGTGAAAATCGAATAATTTTGATTTTATGCACAAACTTTTACGCATATAAACGTTAAACTTACACATACTATCACAGTATTTTACAATAAACTTCTGCGATCAATAAATCTCGAGTAGAAATACATAAGCTTGATCTTTTTTAATGTTATTTATAATTAATCAATTACAATTATACCATTATAATAGCTTTATTAATGATTTAGTTGACAATATTAAATAATACTTACATGGATCCCACATAAAGAGAATCTCTTTCTTCATCCAAATGAAAAGTGCGATAATAAAGTTTGCCGCAACTAAACTCACGAACATGATCTAAAAGAAATATAAAAAAATACTCAAATTAGTTAAAAAAAAATCTTATGAGTTTGTATCTCTTATATATATTACAACATAAAGTAAAATAAGATATCAAGTTGAATAAAATATTAGGATCATAAACTAAACAAAACTTAAAAAATTTTGCCAATTTTCCATCCAATGGCAGGAAACAACTGCTCTAAGATTAACATCCCGTGCAATTATATTGTTGCCATATTTGAAGCCCTTGATTATTCACTATCTTTCATATCTCCTTTCCAAAGAAATCAATACATTACTTAATATTAGTATGTTAAACAGAAACAAACATTTTATTTTCACTAATTAGGACCATAAGTTTATACTGAAATTTCTGCAAAATAACATTTCTATAGTAGGTCACAAAATAACAGCAACAATACAAAATATATATCTATGTATGTGCACGTAGTATGAATAACAATAATAAAGGGTAACCAAATAAAATATTTAATTTAAAAATACAAAATTATATATACGCAAAGCTAAGAGCAAAAAATTTTTGTTTTTTTTGTCTTATCAATTAATATTTGTTTGGGCAGAAAGACAATATTCATATTTTGTTTAATACACTCAGAATATTATGTAGTTAACTGTTTGTAGTTTAATAAAAAAGTTTTCCGTTCCATTTAAAAATAAAGGAACATACATTTATTTTTCAAAAAAATATCTATATTAACTTTTTTATACATTTATTCGAAATAATTTACAATCATTTACCATTTTTTTTTTTCAGTTTCATTTATTTTTTTCATTTGTTTGAAATTTAATAAAAATTTACCCACAAAACGGAAACTTGTGGTTTATTTGTATCTGTAACAGTTATTACAAATTTAAATTTTGTTTGCTGTCTGTTTCAAAAAAAAATATTCAAAAAATTTCAATTTGTTTTTTTATTTAAATTGGTTATATACAAAATTTTTCAATACAAATTACAAGAACTTCATAAACACAAATACATTTGCACAAAAAGTGTTCATAGCTTCATATGCATACATACATTTTGTATTGTACGAGTATATTAAAAAAAATAAAAAAAATAAAAAAACGGAAATAATTTCAAATAAATGAAAAAAACATTTATTTTTTAAGGATCGGTGGGTAAAATTTTGACATTTATCATTTGTTTCTTACGGATGTGTCAGTTGATTAATCAACATTTAAAAATAAATAACAAATGGCATTTAATTTAAATGAAAATTAAGTAGACCGGTTTTTTAATGAAATATCATTTCTTTTAAATGATATTTTCAGTTATTTTGACTTACAAACTTTTTTAAGTGTATGAAAATTATCCTTTATTTTGAATTAAAATCATTATGACCTCTTATATAAATTTCTTAAAAAAATATAAGGAACATTTAAATTACCTCATGATATGGTAACGCAAACTTATGCTTTATATGGTACATCAGAAATCACACAGAAACAAACAACAATTGTCTATATATCATTAATATATCTATAAAAAAGTAAAATAATGCCACACAAGCAGCATACCCCGGAGGAAAGGCAAATTATAATCGATTTATATGAGAGAGAAAACAAGTCTTTTGGACAAATTGGTAAAATAGGGTACTGTAGTTGTTTTACGGCGAGAAAAGTAATTTAACGCAATTCTCGGAATAGTCGATAACCCAATCGAATATTAACTTGTAACCAAAAAAGAACGACAAATTGCCGATGATCTCGAAAAGCACCAATACACTAAAGTATGCCCCGATACTGTTCAAAGATGTTTAGCTATTCGGATTTTTATTTATTGTAGCCCAAGAAGAAACCACTTTAAATCTATCTCTTATATAAAGGCCGTTCAAAATATTCTTAGTCTGACACAGAGATGGCACTATAAATAGAAAAGGCTTAACTGTATGCTAAATTTCATTTCGATCCAGAAACCCATTCGTTTAGTAACAGCTGTTCAAAAAGGCGCTTTAAATATTTTTTTAAAATGGAAGTATTGGACTTTAAAGAAGCAGCAACAGTTGAACTCAGCAAAAATGAAGATGCCAAAGAAGCAATAAAAGCATCACTACTATGGAAAAGGCACCACTTCTTTTCTAATGAATTTAACATTAGCGTGTCATAGGATGGAAGTATTCAAATGTAGCTACTAGCATTAACTCATACTTTGTAATATTTAAGCTTTGATGAAAATTTAATTCATAAGAATGCAGAAAAATAAGTTTTAAGAAACGAAATTTATGCATTGAAAATACAAATACTCTTTATTAAAACAAATAAATAATTCTGCATAAGTAAAAAAGCATTTTTGAAACATTTTTCAAAAATTTTAATGAATTTTTAAACAAATTTTAAAATATTTTTGGATAATTTAAAAACTGGTTGTACAATTTGGAAACATTTTTAGATAATTTTAAAATATTTTTGAACAATTTTAAAACATTTTTGCACAATTTTAAAACATTTTTGGGCAATTTGAAATAATTTTTACACAATTTTAAAATTATTTTGGTAAATTCTGAATTAAAACTGGAAATGATATAGTGTTAAATAATATACATAATGCAAAAATGCACAGATTGCGTCGTCATAAATATTTAAGGCTAAAAATATGCAAATGAGAGGCCAGCTTGTTTCAATTAAAGGTAAAAAAATCTGGTTTTCTTGATTTTTCATAATTTTTTATGAAATTTTCAAAACTGCATAAATTCTAACCCTCATGAAATTTTAAACTAAAATTTAAAGTATGATTTAATAAAAAAAACAATTTGAATAAATGGTTTAGATTCAAAAAAAAATATACGATGTACCATAACTTATGCTTTAGAAGTAATGAAGAGTAATTTTTTAAGATATGCATCGGGTTTATATCCAGATCACTGCATTTGAAATATGAACACATAAATTCTTTTGGAACTGCCTTAGAATAACGCCATAAAAGAATGTCAACTGAAGTTTAGGAAGCAATGAAAGAAGTTATAGTCACAGAATGACTACCATATATGATATGTTCGAGCAACGAGTGAAATTGCGTGATATAGGTAATACATACCATAGACATCTCAAATGATCAAGTCCATTTTATTTTGCATTAATAATAACAGATGAAAAAGCTTTCTGCAAGATGAATGACACTTTTGGTTACAGTCGAATAAAAATTTTTAAAGATTGTGTGGATTGATTTAAGCGAAATAAAATCATCGTTTTATAAATGCCAATAAAACATAGATCCATCACTACACACCAGACACAAATGAACAATCAAAACAATGAACTGAAATTGATAAAAGTATACTAGAGGATGCAAAACCAATTCAATCGGCTGATCAGGTTATGGGGATAAGAAAGTTATTTTATTGATCGACTATTTTCAAATAGGCAAAACAATAAATAAGAATATTCTTGTAATCTTTTGGATCAATTCAATGTAAAAACAAAAAATATTTTAAGACAAACCACTAGCACGCACCGACAAAGCATGCTTGCAACTGCTACTATATTATGCTTGCTGCATTCGAGAATAGTTGTCAGAATCAAGTTATTGTTTTATAAATTGGTTCAAACCATCAATATGGTCGCTGCCATCATTGTTATTATAAATTTTTTATTATTTCATGATTGAAACTTTCTATGGTAAGAAAAATGTTGACTATGAAAACAAAAAATATGATAATTGTGGAAATATAAAATGCTGACAACAGTCAATGAATAATTATAAATCAGACATTTGCAGTTATAATACTGGCTTGCTTTCCTAAAGAAAATTACATCGGTTAAGGTGACTGCCTCATACATATAGCATTATAATTTACGCTAATAAATTCAAGTCCAAAAATTCATTGTCAAAAACTTACAAAGATTTTATATTTTTTAATTCTTTTCAATAAAAATAATAATATAATTTTTTTTAAAATATGATTATTAACTTATTTTAGGAAAACAGCGACTATTTGTGGCAAAAGTATTCAGAATATTAATTAAATAGTTTTTTATAAGAAAAATTCTGTAGAAGCCAAGAGCTGTTTTGCACGAAATGGTTATGTTCCATACCCAGCAAAACCACACATTACCAAATAATGGGTAAAGAAATGAATAGCCATAGTGGCCGATGGATGACTTTACACCTTACTTCATTGATGAATTTTATAGGCGATGAGCCTCAAAGTAATGTATATACCCATTACTTTAGAGGTGATAATGTAAGGGGTTACTTATATGGTTACGAGAATGGAAAAAGTAATGTGTCTAAAAAAAGATTTTTTAAAAAGAGGAATTTTCATTAAAAAATATTATTACAAATATTTTATTTTTAAATATTTGTAATTAAAATTAATGTGGTCAAGATGGGAATCGAATCAGGGAAATCTGGCTCCCAGCCAATAACTCTACCCACTGAGCTACCGACGCATATAGTATTTGATTGCTTTAAACTTAAATGAATTATTGCGCTTCGTTTTTTCGCTAGCGTTGTCAAAACAAACATACATTACCCTTTTGTTTACAAAAAACCACAAAGTTATGTATCTAAAAATTGATTTTCAAAAATAATTCAATTATTACTTTACATTTATAAATCATATAATACGTAATCAATAATGAGTAACTTATTACATTATGCTTGCAAATAATAAAAAAGGTAACGAGCTATCATTACAAGGTAACACATAAGAATATCGCACCCATTACCAAAGTTTTGCTGGGCATATTATTAAACTTAGACTGAATTCTTGTACTATATTTTTTTTTTGTTTACATTATTGAGTAATGGTTTTTTTTTTCTTCTAAAATACAAACAGAAAAATTATAAATGTTAGTTAGCTAATAAAAGCAGTTCATTCATAGTTAAATTTTAAAATTTGGTGTATATTTTTACATTATTTCGCATTCACTTTTGACTGTCCCCAAACAAACAAATTTTTTATAGCGTGCGTCCACTTACATAATCTAGTCAAAGGAAATAAGACTAATTGTGTATCACATATGATGCGCATGCGTATCAATCATGACGCCTGTGCATCATATGTGATACATTGGACAGTCAAAGGGTTAATGATTTTTGAAAACCCACTAACGTATGAGTGTTATATACAATACTAAGACATTAAATATATATCCATATGAAAAAAACCTACCTATATCTTGAAAACTCTTCTGCCGCCGAGTTTATAACTAGTTTTAACTTAAATATACACTGTGGTGCAATATTATAGCCGCACCCAAATTTTCGGCATTTTTTATCTTTAACGGTGTATTTAAAAAAACTTAATAATATCAAATTGTCGGCAATAATAACGCTATAAATATTCAATATAGTTTTTTAAAATAAGTTAATTTTATTTACAGTTATAACACAAAGTTTGTTTTTTTCTTGGTGCAAAATTATAGCCGCACTTATAAATATTAATAGAAAATATTAAAAAAAAATAAAAAGCAATGAATTATTTTAAAATTTTTTATACATTAGTAGTGTGTTGGGCCTCCCTTGTTAGAGATGAGCTCAAAAATTCGTTGTAGCATACTGTTGACTAGATTTAAACGAACTTCACTTGTGATGGATTCCCAAGCTTCAATTACAGCGGCTTTAAGATCCCCAATCGTGTCATATTGCTTGTTGCCACCATATATTTTGTGTACAATTATTCCCCAGATGTTTTCAATGGGGTTCTGATCAGGGGAACAGGCTGGCCATTGCAATTGAGGGATGTTGTGGGACTCTAACCACATGCGAGTATGGTTACTCTTGTGAACAGCTGCATTATCCTGCTGGAAAATCATATTTTTGTCACGATTTCGATCAAAAAATGGTTTTAGGTTTGTCTGGAGAAGAGTTGTGTACTCTGCCGAATTCATTTTGGTACTTGGGAAAGCCAACTCTAGCATGTCATCGGCACAAAACGCTCCCCAAACCATCAATGATCCACCACCAAAATTTCTTTTGGAAAAATATAGCGGTTCCATACGTAAATCTCTCCAATATGAATTGTACCCATCCGGACCGTCTAAGTTCAACTTTTTCTCATCCGAAAAAATTATCTGTAAAAATAAATTCAAATAAATGCTGACTAGAGATAGCTAAATGTGACTTGCCTTATTCCAGTCCGTATTCATGTTATTTTTTGCAAAATCCAAGCGTGTACTTTTGTGCCGTGGCAGTAATCGTGGTGCATTCTTCATTTTTTGGCGGCAGATAACTGAAGACTGCTTTAGCACACGATTTACAGTCCAACGGGACACATTTAAATCACATTCGTGTGCAATTTGTTTGGCATTTTTCGTGGAGTTGCTAGCGCTTCTGATAATCTTGCGTTTATTACGACCTGAAAGTTTGGGTTTTCGTCTAGCATTTTTTTCTTTTGTCCGTAATTTGAAGGATTTTTTAAAAAATTGCGTACCACCTTTTCAGATCGCTTTATTCTCCGAGCAATTCCTCGAAAACTAACGCCTTCTTCTTGAAAAGCAAAAATTTTGCCTTTTTCAATATCGGACAAATAACAACCGCGTGGCATTTCGAAAATTATCAAATTATTTATTATTTGCAAATTAGCGAATAATAAATAATCAAAGCAAATAAGAATAAAAGAAAAAAAAAAAACTAAAACTGGCTTAACCGTTAGCTGAGTAAATTGTTTTTATAATCTGCGGCTATAATTATGCACCAACAAAAAAACTAAGAATTTGTTGTAACTGTTTTTTTATATACAAAAACAAATATTTGTTTGTTGTTTTTGTTATTATTTTTCAAGGTCTTTCAGATGTCGTACACAGATTTCTGCAATTTTTTATGTAAATGCACAAAATTGGTAAAAAGTACATGCGGCTATAATTTTGCACCACAGTGTATACACATAAAAAAAGCTCATTTACTAACTGAAAAGTGGAATTTCGCATAGTCATTTTCTTTAGAGTGTGTGATATATAAGCCTGTTAAGAACCATAAGTTATTTGAGGGTTGGGTGGTTCATAAGGAGGCTGAAGATGATCTGGTCGCTCGGGTCGAAAGTGTGCACTCCCTCTAGCGCTGATCCTTACAATATTTTTCATTGAATAAAAAAAATTTGTGTTTACTATTTGTTAGTAATATTAAATTATGATCTCGAGCCTGATAAAATTAAAAATATATAATTAAAACAAATATATCGAATAATATACAAAGTTTGTAAGTTCAAATAACAGAAAATACCATTTACAAGAAATTAAATTTCATTTAAACACTGGTATACTTAATTTTCATTTAATTCAAATTGCTTTTGTTATTTATTTTTAAATGTTTGTTAAACCACTGACACATCCGTAAGAAACAAATGATTTAATCAGTAAAAATATGAGTTAAAATTTTACCTACCAATTCCTTAAAATAGTAAATGATTTAATCATTTATTTGAAATTGTTGCCGTTTTTGTTTATTTTTTATTTTATAAAATGTATGTATGTCTATAGACACTTTTTGTGTGAATGTGTTTCTGTATGTGTTTATGAAGTTTTTGTAATTTGAATTGTATATAATCAATTTAAATAAAAAACAAATTGAATATTTTGTTTTTGAAACAGAGAGTTAACAAAATTAAAATTTGTAATAACCGTTACGGACACAAATAAACCACAAATTTCCGTTTTGTGGGTAAATTTTTATTAAATTTCAAACAAATGAAAAAAATAAATGAAACTGAAAAAAATCGGTATATGATAGTAAATCATTTCAAACAAATGTATGAAAAAGTTAATATACATTTTTCATTGAAAAATAAATGAATGTTCCTTAATTTTTAAATGGAACGAAAACTTTTTTATTAAACTACAAACAGTAAACTACATAATATTTTTAGTGTACGGGAAATATAAAATCCAAGGTTATGAAAGTAGTTCTAGTTAAAATTATGCCGCTGGTTTTATTTTTCTGCAAAAAAAAAAATATTATTTTATATAATGTTGGTGCTTACTTTCGATTCTATGATAGCATCTACTTGATTACCCTGTATACATTTTATCCAAATGTTAGTAAGAGTAATTTGGTATGACAAAAACTGTTTACGTTAACAATTTGTTACCATAATTAATGGTTAACTACACATCATATGCCATCATTAGTGTATGTATGTGTACGTATTGGAATGTATGGATGTATTTGTGTCAAGTAAATTTAAGGAAGTTTCTCAGGATTTCTTGCTTAGTAATTCTTGTTGTTGTTATTATATTTGACATTGTCCAATTTTAGTTGGCACTGGTTATGTGATAATTTGTTTATTTTATTGTTGACAACACAAACAGTACAAAATACAAAAAGCTGAAAATTAAATAAAAGCTAAAATCACTGGAAAATTTAATACGCGTTTAGAGAATAATATAAATAGTAAATAAGCTCAAACACTCACACACATATGTATGCATATAACATACAAATATGTATTACGCCCGTTTAAAAATTTAAGATCTAAAAAGATCACATTAGATCTACTTGTACACAGAGAAAACAAATTAGTTTTGACAACCGAATTTGTAGCTAATCGAATGATTCGGTTATGGTAACCGACAACAGAAAACGAATTGAAATATAAGCAATTTAACTGTCACAATAGAACTTCAGTTGCCTCATTAACAATTTAGTAGTCGCAACTAAAAATTAATTACTGCAACTGAATCGTTCGATTGGCAACAAATTTAGTTATCAGCACGAATCTTTTTTCTGGGTATAATAGACCTAATTTGGTCTCAAAATTTGGTATAAATTTGAGATCTATTCCAATCTGGGCATATCTGGCGAACCATATATAATCTGATCTAATTTGCTCTGCCAATATAAATTAATATCTATGTTATCAGATTCAATAATAATATTAGAAATTAAAACACTCCTGTTCTTTCATATACCCATTAATTGAAGCAGAGCCGCGACAAAATTGAAATTGTTGAGAAATCGAAAAAACGTTTTAGAACTTGTAGGTGTATCAAACTGACTGACTTCTTTACTTTTTCTTTGCATCTTGGTAACGAAATCCTGCATAATTTTTACTTATTTAATTTTTAAGTCATAAAAGAGAGTTATTCTTTCGGTAATCTGGGAAAAACAAGTTTTGTAAAAATTGTCTCTTAAAACGTTATTTGGGGCTCCGCTTCAAATATGGTGCCTTTAAAAACTACTCAAATGACTAAGATCTGGTATAAAATATGAACAGATCTGGCACCAGACATATGGGTGTATGGCCAGATCTGCTAATGTTTGGCCAAAAAAGTACCAAAATTTCCAGACCATTTAGATATATTTAATTTGGCGCTAGATCTGACCAGATCCGGCCGTAAATAATATCGTTTCACGTTTACATTTTTTTCATTTATGATCAAATCTGGTACCAATTATATTAATTTGGTTACAAGCAAATCTGATCAGATCTAATCGGTTTTACACGGGTACTCATTTAATTTTAACTAAGCATTCAGTAATCAGGCCTAAGAAACAAGTAAATATTAATTGCTTTTATATTTTGTTTAACTATCAAATGTTTTCGTAAATATGCATATGTATTGCTTTGTTTACTTGCCTGTGTGTGTTTGTTTTTTATGTATATGTACATATTTTGAATATAAGTAGGCTAATATAATACAAATTGTCGTATATATATTTTTTTTTTTAATTATAAAGCATTTTACTAGATATTTGTTTAAATATGTGTGTAGAATCGTCTGTCTTAAGTTCTGTGGTTTCTCTTTATTAATTGTATATATTTGGTTTTAGCCATTTATGTTTTTCTGGGTTTGTTTAAGAATGGATATCCATACAAATATACATAAATATTAATTATATTAATTAAATGATTGTTTGTATTGTTATGTGTATGTATGTTTTGTAATTTATTAATAAAATTATTACAGATTTGTTAACGTATGTCACATTTGTTGTAACTAAAATATATTTAACAAAGACTAATTGATGATGGTTAGTTATGAAAATAGTAAATGGGAATACATTGTTAATTCAAAGTAACTTAAATGGAAAATAAGTATATGGCGCCAATTTGCAAGTCTAAGACATTAAAGACAATAACTATTTTCTTATGTTAGGAATTATTACATTGGAGTATAAAATATTAAAATAGTTCTTGCATACAACTAGAAAAACTACTTTAGAATCGAATCATTATATCATTAAGAAATTAGTGTATTATCAAATCCTTTAATTATGTCTAAAGTTATAAGCAAATTGTCTGCAAATAACCAGACTGAAATTGCCAACGGTTCTAAAGTTAATACACTGTCAAAGCACTGAATTTTTTTGGATTACTTCGCTTTGTCAAAATAAGGTTACGATGACGGGTATATTTTTTATATATCGTACATAACTTTTTTGTTTTAATAAAATATAAATTTTGTATAATTAAAATATAATTCGCTTTTATTAAATTTAAATAATTTTTTAAATTAATTTTTTTTGTCAGTCTCTTTTAGACCATCTATGTTTTGGTTTTATTGAATTTATATCAATGTTGGCAAGTGGCAAGTTCTAACAGACGTTTTACGATTGTTGAGAAATGACTTCTTACAGACTTTATTCCAATGTTTTCATGTAAACCTATCCAGCTTAATACCCTCATGAAAAATGTAAAAAAAAAAATGGTCGATAGCGTCTTAACGGTAATTTGTATCTGATTATGTATAAGTAATTTTATATGTTGGTTTAAAGGTTGGTTGAAAAGTTCCTGCGCTCACCAAGAGATGGCACTGCTAGCTCCAAACTTTTTTTTTTCTCAAGTTAGTATAACTGTCCTGAGAACACATGCAAAGTTGCAAGTCATTCTGTCAATTCTTTCTTTGTTTACAAGCCATTTGAAGTTGACGTGTCATTGATTTTTTTTAATATGGAAAAAATTGAATATCGTGCAGTCATTAGATTCTTTGTTTTGAAGGGTTTAAAAGCAAAGGAAATTTATGAACAATTGTTAGAAGTGTCCTCATCTTCAAAACGCACCGTTGAATTTTGGGCTGGTGAATTTAAACGTAGTCGTACCAACCTTAAAGACGAATCACGCGAAGGACAACCAAAAACTACAACCACAGCAGAAATCATTGAGCAGGTACATAATATGGTTAGTGAAGATCCAAGTTTGCCCAAGCGTGAAATTGCTAATGCCATAGGCATCTCAGACGAACGAGTACTCTATATTTTACATGAAAAATTACTTACGAAAAAACTGTTTGGAACGAAAACTTTAGGATCAGCTGGATGAAAAAATTCGTGAGAAAAGACATGGTTTAAAGAAGAAAAAAATAATTTTTCATCAAGACAATGCACCTGCTCACAAAAGTTTTTTGACGATGGCTAAATTCAAAGAATTACAGTATGAATTGCTTGAACATCCACCGTAGTCACCAAATTTGGCTCCCAGTGACTACTATCTCTTCAGAAATCTCAAACAATTCCTTCGTGGAAAGCATTTTTCGTCGGATGAAGAGGCCATAGCAGCCGTAGACGGTTATTTTGCAGAGCTTCCGGAAAACCATTATAAGGATGGGATAAAATTATTGGAAGATCATTGGAACAAGTGTATTGAGCTTCTAGGAGATTATATTGAATAAAAAAATATATTTCGTAACAAAAACAGTATTCTTTCATTTCGAACGCACGAACTTTTCAACCAACCTGTAGAGTTGTAACAATAAGAGCATCTCATTATCTGTCTTGACCGAATATAATTTTATTTCTTGTTTTTTGAGAAATCTTTAAAATATTTATTATAACTACATCAAATTATATAACTTGATAAAAATAGATGAACCCATTTTTCTGATTAAATTATATTCAATGAGCTCTTGAGGGAATCCCTCAGAGGGAATCCCTTAGATTGGATTACTAATGACATTTTTTTGGATGATATAAACATGATGTGATATGGATTATATATATGTATACCCAGCAAAAAAAAAGTAGCAAAAGAAGAGAAAAAGAAGCAGTGATTTTGATTTCGGTGTTGTGAAAATTTGAATCGGAACCAATGATTTTTACATAGGGGTGTCATAGGGTGGAAGTTTTCTTTTATGATCCTTTTTCATTGCATCTAAAGCCCTTCTTATGGTTTAGTAAAAAATTGAATCTTTTGTTCTTCCTAAATAAATTTTGAATTTGTAATTTAGATTTCTACAGGACATCAGTAATCGAGCGTTAGCCTCAGTTTCAGAATCTCCCGTTAGCTTCTATCTGGGAATTTAACTGACATATTTGTTGTTGTTTCCTATACAAAGTTTGAGTTTTACTGTTCGTTAAATTTTAGCGGGCAATTCAGCAATCGGGCCTTATTTATCTCTATTCGAAATGCTTGCAACATTCACTACAATAAATTTTTTACTTTTTGTAGCGTCATAGATTTGAAAGGTGTTTAATTTCATTAAAAATCACATTTTTATAAGTTGTGAAAAAGAACTTCCTTAGAAGAGAAAAATCAGAACTAAACGATACTTTAGAATCAATGAAAATTAATTCCTTAAGAATCACTTTCATTTATTTTTGCTGGGTATAACTATATATACAGAGGAATCTCCCTTAAGCGGCCACCGAAGGGACCATTGAAATGTGTCCGTACCCGGGAAATGTCCTCTCAAGAGAAAACTACAAAATTTAAATCAGCAAAATTCTTCTAAGATGGTTAGCTTTTATTTAAAAATCTTTATTAAAAAAAATAACAAATAAATAATTCATTTGATTTGAATAACAAAAAATATTTATTAATACATTCATGTAAGTCTATTTTTAACTTTTGAATTTATTTGGTTTATTGATAAACAAGGTCAAACATATTTTAGTGATTTTTTTTATTAGAATGTATACCTGATCAGTAAATTCTATATACCGAAAAATAATGAAAAATGTAAAGAATGAAAAACAAATCCAGCTAAATCATAAGATTTAATAAATCCGTTTTGGATTTATTTTTATTTATTATTTCCTCTTTCAATTTTCATAAAAGGCGTCCTTATTTAAGCCGCAAAATCAGAAAAAATAATTTTTTTTTTTGAACTTGATTAGAATTTTTTTTTAATAAATAAAATAAGTTGTAATCAAAATCCAAGCATTAAAAAAATTATAAATAATAATGTGAACTACTTTTCAGTAGTTGATTTCAATAAGTATTCATCCATCCTAGTTTGGCGTGTTTTGGTCTTGGCAATAACATCTTTCATAGCTTCTGTAAAGATCATGCGTTTTAGTCAAAGCAGCTTTAAAAAGGGTGGTTAAATTTTAAGGGCCGTTGTTGAATGTGAACCACACCTAAACGTCAAGTTTTTTCTGCATTTCATTTGACATTTCTCAACTTCAGAATAACTCAATTTGAACGATGGAAAGATACACAATCGAGCAACGCGTTAAAGTTATTCAGGCTTATTATAAAAATGGGCGCTCAAATCAAAATGCATTTCGTGCACTTCGTGATTTTTTTTTTGGTCAGCATAATCGACCAAATGTGTACACAATTGGGAGAATTGTGGGCAAATTTCAGCAAACCGGGTCCGTGAAAACACCTGTGCATGCTCACCCAGTTCGTTCTGCGGAAAACAGTGCTGTTGTTCGCGATAGTGTGTCATGAGGTCGGCCAACCATTTACGGTGAATGGTGTTCGCTATCGCGAGATGATAACGAACTTATTGTGGCCAGAAATTGAGGATATGACCCTGGACGATATGCGGTTTCAACAGGATGGTGCCACACAACTAACGAAACAATGGCTCTTTTGCGCGACAAATTCAATTGCCGTGTTATTTCACGTGGTGGGGATGTCAATTGGCCGCCAAGATTATGTGATTTGACACCGTTGGACTTCATTTTTTGGCGTTATTTGAAAGAAAAGGTGTACGTCAATAAGCCAGCAACAATTGAAGAGCTAAAGGATGAGATAATTCGGCACATTAATGGCATAGAACCTCAATTATGCCTCAGCGTCATCGAAAAATTTGGACCATCGGATAAAGGTGTGCCGCCGAGGTCGCGGCAGCCATTTGGCCGATATTTTGTTCCATACATAATTCAATTATACCATAGTATCATAATAAAAAGAAATGACAATAATTTCCTAAATAATTTGTGTTTTATTCAAAATCACCATCGGCCTTTAAAATTTAACCACCCTTTATGTTATGATGCTGTTTCTTGCCTTTTGAAGATCTAAAAGTTCAATTCCATCTACTGAGTCATCAGACATTTTTTGTACTTCAGAAATTTGCACCCGTAAGTCCTAAGGTGATCCCTCAAGACACGCACAAAGGTATACAAGCCAATGAACACTCAATTTCTAAACTGCAGTAAACAAAGCCTCTCCGAGCCCATCTCATGAGAGAGTTCGTTCAAAGGAGAGTCATTCCAATCCCTTTCTTATGGCAATTTGCCAGGACCAGGCAACAGTGTCTATCCAAAGGGGATGTCCGCGCAAAGAAGGCGTCCGTTATGGGGAATTACACTGTAATTATATTTGAACTGTTTTGTGTTTTTATAAAAATAGAAAAGCAAAAAAATATTTATTTCTTGCATTTGATATATTTGTCCTTAAATATATTATCATATATTTAAGGGCAAAAAGATAAGGCACCCTGTCTATCATATTACCGATATTACGAGTATAGTATAGTGTATAGTTTATGAACATGAGGCGATAAAATTCAATTATTTAAAAAACGGGACAAGAAAAAAATGTTGGCTTAAAAGCATGTTAAAAGCTCTGCAACACCCAGAAAACGAATTCCCTGTGTAAAAAAAATTCATATCTGATCAGTTTTTAACAAATCTGATTAGATTTGCTTAAATTTATTTAGGTCTGGAGCCAGATTTGATAAGATATGACCTATGTGATACATTTTGTTGCCGGGTTTGATCAGCTCTATTATCAGAAGTGTTCATATTTAAAGGGATATGGAAAACTTTGTGCATTTTATGGCCAGAGTTAAGCAAATGCGATCATATTGGGTATACAAGTAAATAATGTCGATTTGGACAACAGATGGCATAACTATCGCATATGGTTTGTGTCAATAATAACATATATGGTATTTGAAAGGGTAAACATCTGTCATTATAATTCAGTATTCAACAGACGCCAAAGAGTAAACACACATGTTTTTCAATCGCTATAATAATGTCGAATTTTGTGCCCAAAAAAGGTGTTTTGCGGGGAAGTCTGACAACCTTCTTTCATTTGAAGAAAACGGCTGCTGAAAGTTATCGATTGCTGGTAGAAGCTTACGGTCAACATGCACCAAGTCAAAAAACTTGTAAACGACGGTTTGCGCGATTAAAAAATGGTGCTTTCGACACAGAAGACAAGAAGAGGCCTGGTCAGCCGAAAAGATTGAAGATGAGATTGTTGTCAAACGCAAGAAAAACTTGCATTATCATTGTGAGTCTCACAACAAGCCATTTTCCTACGTTTAAAAGCATTTGGGATTCATTCAAAAGCCAGGAAATTGGGTCCCATATGAATTAAAGCCGAGAGACGTTGAAAGGCGATTTTGCATGTCGGAAGTGCTGCTTGAACGCTACAAAAAGAAGTAATTTTTGCATCGTATTGCTGCTGGTGCTGAAAAATTGATACATTACGATAACCCCAAGCGCAAAAAGTCATATGTAAAGCCCGGTCAACCAGCCAAGTCAATGCCGAAGCCGAATATCCATGGCGCCAAGGTAATGCTCTATATTTGGTGGGATCAGAAGGGTGTTTAGCATTATGAGCTGTTGAAATCGGGTCCGACGATCACAGGGGACCTGTATCGAACACAATTGATTCGTTTGAAGAGAGAAATCAACGCTCGGCCGCATGTTGCAAGACCGGTTATAAATTATAAACAAAAACTATAAACAGTGGATGGGAAGTTTTAGCTCACCCGCCTCATAGCCTAGAAATTGGCTTGATTCATTCTTTACCTTAAAACCGGAGCAGTAGTCTTGGTGCGGAATCCGTATGCTACCAAAAAGATGGGAAAAAGTAGTGGCTAACGATGGACAGTACTTTGACTAATGTATCAATTCATTTTGTTATTATAATAAATGCAAAAAAAATCGCCATTATTTACTTGTATACGCAATATATGATCATATCTAGAGCCAGATGTGTTCATGTCTGAAAACATGTGATTAATTTCATATCCATATCTTGTCCATATCGTGTGTTAAATATTAAGCATTGTAGCATTTTATATATAAAAAATTAAAATATAAAAAATTACGCAGTAAAAATATGATTTTATAGTTATTATTTTTTGAAGTTTCTGTTTTATCAATAAGATATTACCAGTCCAGATCAAATTGGATCTAGTTAAATATTGTGATTGAATTCTGTTAATCAGAACTAGTTAGATCTCAAATTTGGCCCAACTTTCTGGTACAATCAGACCTAATAAGATATTTTTAGAACTAATATTGTTTACACGGGTCGTGTTATCAATTGAATTTGTTGCCAACTACCGTTTTTTTTTCTTTAGTTATGAATTCCGAATTATTATTGAGGCAACCAAAATTTTGTTGCCAAAATCAGATTTCTGTTTTCTCAAATACTTTTGTCTTCTTCTCTCTTGTCGCAACCGAAAAGTTCTGTCACCAAAAGCGAACCATTCGATTGGCTACGAATTCGCAAGGAATCTCCATTAATTTCATGTGAACTGAATACTTTAGTTGCAGCTACCGAGTTATTTGGTTGTAACAATCAATGTATTCTTGCTAGAATTGAAAACATTTTGTTTCAACCAAATTTTATTGTATTAACCAAATTTCTGTTTCAGCAAAAAAACATACGGACGGTAAAATATTCGATTGTGGCAATCAATCTGTTTGTCATTGCTTTTGTTGATATACCTTGAATTATTTCTTAAGGTAACTTTTAATTTCTTTTAAATTACAGTAAATATGTGATGGATTTTTTTTTTGTAAAATTAATAGTTTTATTTGAATTTCATATAAAAAACAATTTTGTAAGCAAATATTTTCTCTTTTATCCTGTTATTCTATCTAAAAGTAAATAAAAAGGACAAACTTGTTGTTTACAAACATTTTGTTGCTTGAATTCACATCCAAATATAGTTAGGCAAAAAAATATATATATTTATAAAAAAAATATATATAAGAAAAACAAAATAAATATCTACACATAAACATTTACATTTAACATATGTACGCAAATTTACAATAAACTCAAAAAGTGTATTTAAATACTAAGTACTTGTAGATTCCCTAACAAAAATGTGTCTTTTAAATTATTGAAGTTAGGTAAAAAGGTCTTAAGTCGGAATCTGTTATTTTTCATAAAGTTAAATAGAAAATTATTTAATTTTTTTCAAATCTGGTTAAAATTTGTTTGAAAAGGAAATGATGGCAAACATGCATGGAAACTATTATCTTAGTAATATTTCTACATTTTTTCAAAAGAAAGAGAAAAAATTGAGTTAAACCAAATCAAAAACTCAAAATGCCTTTTCTGCCCTAACTTCAAAGAAATTTTCCAAAGTATAATGTGCAAAACCAGTTTATGTTAATAATTTTTTTTACATTCGTTTTTGACAAGTAAAAAATTGATAAAAAACTAGGTAGTTTTATGTAGTCTAAAATATAGTACTAAATTTCCGCATACTTCTGAAATATAGTGCACATTAGGGCTATAATTCTTTTACATTTTTTGTAAATATCAATAGGGCATTAGCAAAGTCTTATAGAACAATTTTTAATATCCTATTAGACTCTACTAGGACAATATACAAATTTTTAAAAAATTCTGACTATAAGAGTTGTATACAAATTTTACTTAATTATCAAAAATTATAGTTTATGTCTTTTGTAACACGAATCCACAGTGAGTATTGCAGCTCAGGAACAAAATAAATCATTTAATTTATATTTATATATTTTTCCTGAACAACTTTAGAAAATTTCTTTCCTGCGTGAGGATTTTGTTTCAAAATGACCGAAAAATATATATTTTTAGTGAAAGAATAATCTTGCCTATCAAAACAGGATTCTTCTGCCAATTTAAAAAATCTGAAATTTTGGTTAACCGAAAGCGCAGACTATTTTTCACGTTTAACTGATATTTCATTTTGTTCCATATGAAAGTACGCTAGTGTTGAAAAATTAAATATGCCCAAAAAGTTAGTGGGTTAGTTGTTCGCTATTGTGGTTTATTCTATGTTTTGTTCTTAAGAAATATAAAAAAATTGGGTATGATATGGTAAATTCGGCAAGGTATTTTGAGGATATATCTAGAAGTTCTTAAAAACTTAAAACAGTTCTCAAACAAAAATTTTTAATATAATTTTTATCTGCCTACACTCGGGGAAAATTTTTCAAAAGTGCAGGAAGAAGAATTAAATTAAAAATATTTAATAAATACAAGAGAGTTTCCGGAATTCCGTAATTTCATAAGTGGTTAGTTTAATAAAAAATATTTCAGTTCAGTTAAAAATAAAGGAAAATAATTTATTTTTCAAAGAAATATTTATTTTAACTTTTGTGTACATTTGTTCAAAATAATTTACTGTCTTTTAGCTATTTTTTCAGTTTCATTTTTTTTTCAACTATTTGATTTAAATGAAAATTTCATTGAACGGGTTTTAAATGAAATACAATTTCTTTTAAATAGTATTTTCTCTTATTTTAAATTATTCTAAGTACACTAAACGATATATAATAATTAAAGCTCTGTTAATAATAAACTATAATATGCATATTTTTTTTTCTACGACAGGCATGCCCAAAATATTTTTCCAATGTTGCTTTTCTATTAATTTATTTTTGTAGATTATATCGGTCAAGTGGGCATCGCCATTGTTGAGGATAATTTGTGTTCCTTTTACAACATTTTCCATCGTTCTAGGGAGAACTTAGGGCGAAAAATTCTCGCATTCTTCTCTGAAATTCTCTTTGAGAGCTTCTAGAGTCTCTGAATTGTTCACATACACCCGTGACTTCAAAAAAAACCCCAAAGAAAAAAATCTGGAGCAATTAAATCGTGCGATCTGGCTTGCCACTGCAAATACCCAAATTGGGCGACCCTAAAGGGCATCCATTAAAATGTCTATTGTCACCAAATTGTGACTCGCATGTTCTCTAGTCTAAATTTATTAGTGTTTCCAATTCGATTAACTGATTTTTCGATAAATCGCCACTATTTAACGTCTAAATAAATAATTTAAATAATCGATTAAAATTGGTCGATTAAACGGTTAAATTTTTAATATGAATATTTCTGTAATTTTTCTTAAAGCTTCCTAATTTTCTTAACTTTGTCAAGAAAATTGTAGAAAAAACGTGAACTAGAATACTAAATTTGCTAAAATTAGCAAAAAAATACTAAATATTATTAATTTTAGTTAAAAATTTCAAATTTATTTTTTTATCGAGCATAAAATTTTTTTTTATTTTAATAATTTTTTTAAAAAAATATTTTTGACGAAATTAAAAAAAAATCAAGGGTTTAAAAATTATAAAAAACATAAACGAATAAATGATTTTGTTTTAATTTGTTAATTTCTGTTTTGAAACATATTTAAGTCAATTTCATTTTTACGGATCTTTTAAAAAGGGTCCATTTGCGATTAACCGACAAACCGTTTATTATAAAAGTCCTTTATTGGTTATAGCCCTAATGCACATTACACATTTACTCCTATAAACATATTCATACACTCATGTAATACGTAGTGTGTAAACATATTTAAATCAGATTCATTGTTCAACTACAACAACTCTTTTTATTTCAATTCTTTTTACATTATTTCTTTTTTTTTATTTGGTCTAAACAAACATATTTATTATGTAAATACCAATATCTTACGGGTTTTTTAACTTCATTTCCATTTTCTAACATATCAGTTAGTTCATGTGTATGTATTCGAGTAGCTGTCTTCAAGACATGTCATGTTACATTTTATTTATATAATTTTTTTTATACTTTTAAAGGACTTTCTCTTTGTAAGGACGATTTTTTGCAAGTTTGGGAATAACAAAAACACAACACTAAAGTTATTTTTGATTTCCGATTTTAAGCAAATTTTCTCGCAATACAAAATCCGTTACTTTATGTTTTGTAAGGATAAGCAAATGTAATTGTATGAATATTTGTATTTTCCCTTGCCAAACCGGATGTTAGCTTGTTTATGCTTGAATTGTTATTATTTTTAGATTTTTTTGCAAAGTTAAACTATCAAAAATGTTACTATTGTTTGTTTTGTTACTGTTTCCATTTTTGTTTTTTTTTTTAAATTTCTAAAAAGTATTTATATTTTTCTACCCTTTTTGTACAAGAGAATTTAATTTTTTTTCTGTTTATTTCCTATTTCCGTTGGCGACAAGTTAGCTATAAATAAAGGTTATTGTTTGCTCAAATATTTGTATGTAAGTAATTACAAAATATATATTCAAAATATTAAAGAACATTTTAAAGAAGTTTTTGATTATCAATTAACTAAAAAATATATTTGAAATATATCTTTAAAAAAGTTTTAACATTATATTTCTTTAAAATAACTTCCATCATAATTTCATGTTTCCCCCTTTATCATTTATTTTCTAATAAAATTTTCTTTTTTTACAATTCATTGAATTTTAACTAATTTATAATATTTAAGCTAATTCCAATAACAATATTGTTATGATTTCTTATTTCCGTTATATTTGTTATTTATGATCTTTATTCTGTTGCTATTTAGTTGTTCAGCTAATAAAATTAAGATTATATAATTTTTTTTTTCGAAAAATAATAAAAACATGCATGTCTATGTAATCAAATTCAGACAAATTTCTTAAGAACTGTGTATATTTGCCCTCTATTATTATTTTTAGCATTTGTTAAATTCTAAGATGGTGAAGTAGAGTATCTTTGTGTTTTTATGATCTTTTAATATTTTTATAGACTTTTAACCCACCCATACATAAATGTTATAGCATATGATTTTTTGTGTTCACAAATTATGTATTACATATATACTTAGATTAGAGTGGCAGTTATTTATAAGGCATTTTAAGTGGTTTGCTGTGTATTGCGTTATCTTAAATGACCATCTTATAAATGAACTCATAATATAATTGCAATCCTAATGCTAATATTGCGAATTTTCTGATATAATAAAAAAAGAAAATCGTATTATTATTCATTTATACAATAACAGTTTTATTATTTTTCTATTGTACAATTTATATGATTGTATACAAATATAGTCGTTAATATCTGTTTTTTTTAAGTATAAGTAATATTATCATAAACAATTTTAAAAATATAAATAAAAAGGGGAATAGCGACTGTTTATTAGCAAATATGACAATAAACATACGATATCTTATATTGCAAATTTCTTTATTTATCCTTAAAAATCCTTATTATAATACAATTTAATATGATTTAATTTTCGGAGCATGTGCTACTTTTGTTAGATTTTCTCATTTAAAAAATTTATAATCCAGTACAAAAAGTTCTTCGCTTTATACAAGGCGACTCAAAATATATTACAGTAACGGAAGATGCTAAAACGGCAAATTTAATTTTTTTAATATTTTAAACATATATAGAATACATGGCGACAAGCCATTGAAGGATATACTCCTCAACGAAAGCGGAATACTCGTGAAAACGATAAAAAGTTAAATTTTCTGTGAAAATTTATCATGTGGGACGAGGTCAGTATTAATCTGAACAGATAAGAAACAAACAAAATTTGCGCTTCTGGCCATTGAAATCCCATGAAGAGGTATTACATTCACTTAAAGTCACTTCATGGTGCGCCATTTATCCGGTTATGTCAGCGGGCGAGAACGCCATAGCGAACACGGTAACTGTGACTGGTGAGCGATACAGAACCATGACCAACGATTTTCTACTGCCGCAAACTGATGAATTGAGATTGGAGGACACACACAGCTCGCGTGACCTTGGATATTTTGAAGCAGGCATTTCCAAGTTGCCTTATGTATTATTTTTGTGATTTGTAGTAACCACCAAGATCGCCCAATTTAAGGGTCTAGAGTTTTCACTAATAAAAAAAATTAAAGCTATAGGCAAACATTTAAAAAAATATGTCATTCCAATTTCAAGATATAGCTAAACAAAATCGTGAAAATGGTTTTGGGTCACCCTTTACAAATTTGTATTAAACCGAGGCACTAGAAATACAAGATTGTAAGTCTTTATATACGCCTGCACTAGCAATACATATCGCTAGTGTACTCCAATCAAATTCGAGATTGATATCTACGATCCCTCTGACAATCTGAAACAATAGATTTACTAAAAATTTTCACTGCTAATTTTTCCTTTCTTAATAAAACGTACTTTTCATAATAAAAGGTACTTTTTTAATAAAAGTTACTTTTTTAATAAAAGGTACTTTTTTAATAAAAGGTAATTTTTTAATAAAAGGTACTTTTTTAATAAAAGGTACTTTTTTAATAAAAGATACTTTTTTAATAGAAGGTACTTTTTTAATAAAATGTACTTTTTTAATAAAATGTACTTTTTTAATAAAAGGTACTTTTTTATAAAAGATACTTTTTTAATAAAAGACACTTTTTTATAAAAGGTACTTTTTTAAGAAAAGGTACTTTTTTAATAAAAGGTACTTTTTTAAGAAAAGGTACTTTTTTAAGAAAAGGTACTTTTTTAAGAAAAGGTACTTTTTAAGAAAAGGTACTTTTTTAATAAAAGGTACTTTTTTAATAAAAGGTACTTTTTTAATAAAAGGTACTTTTTTAATAAAAGGTACTTTTTTAATAAAAGGTACTTTTTTAATAAAAGGTACTTTTTAAATAAAGGGTACTTTTTAATAAAAGGTACTTTTAAAAATAAAGGTGCTTTTTTAATAAAAGGTACTTTTTTAATGAAAGGTACTTTTTCAATAAAAGGTAATATTTTAATAAAAGGTACTTTTTTAATACAAGGTACTTTTTAAATACAAGGTACTTTTTTAATAAAAGGTACGTTTTTAATACAAGGTACTTTTTTAACAAAAGGCACGTTTTTAATAAATAATAGTTTCTTTGGAGCGCCCGGTAGGCTAGTTGGTAGCGTGCTAGCTTATCAGTGCAGGGGTCGTAGGTTCGATTCCCACCAGAGGCTCTGGTCTGTTTTCGCTACAATGACCTTTGTTGCTAGTGCTCGGTTAGGGTGTTAGGATATAATTTGTAATTATTTGATTAATATAAATAAAATATATAAATAAATAAATAAATACTTTTTTAAAAGAAGGTACTTTTTTAATAAAATATACTTTTTTTGGTTAATTAAACAATTTTTGGCATATCACGGACCTAACCTCTGGCATGTCACAGTACTGTTTCAAACAGGACAGCTATTCATGATCATTTTTTTTTACCGTGTTTTTCATCGTTTTGAAAAAAATAATACCCGATGATACCTTCGGGGTAAATGGCGCTCCAATCAATAACTTTAAGTTGATTTAATGACTTTTCGTGAATGATACGTCGATTCTCAGAAACGTAAATTCTGTTTGTTCACGTATGCGTTTAGATGAAAATGAGGCTGACGTATCACCGACGAATTAGTTCGTACAATATATGTAGTCATGAGTGTATTTGTTTACTTCAAAAATATTAAAACTAAACTGACAGTTGCCACCTTTAATTTGAATGTAGTGCCTGTTTTAAACTCAATGAGTAATTTCCTTTTAAAATAAAAATATAGCCTACTTTTAGGAATTCCAATTGTTATATAAACATTTTATAATATAATTTTGAAAGCTTAATTTAATAGCTCACTTTTAAGAAGCATTTTTAAAATTCTTTCATTACAAAGATTATAAAATCTTTTACATAAAATAATTTTATTTTATTACAAATTTATTATTACAGATATATTTTATATATTAAATATGGTAGCATACATTGAGGTGTTACTACCAATATTTGTTTTTTATGTCCAATAAAAATGAAATTCTCTAAAATGGAGTTTTTCCTTTAAGCATTGGAGTCTTACTGCTTCTTGAAAGATTTTATTGCCTTTTAATCTTGTATCAATCAAAATCAAATTGCAAAAATTTTATTACATTCAGGCAACATAAATAAGCTCAAATAAAAAAGAAATATCACAAAGTATAAAGACCATATATATAATTTTTTTATGATTACTATAAATATTTATAACCAAACAAGAAAAAAAATTATACATTCCAAAGAAATAAAGAAGAGTTTTTTTTTATTTGCAAACATATAAAAATTAAGCAATTTCATTTTCCAATTGATGTATATAATATGTGCAAAAAAGGACCCCCAAATGCGAAGTCAACAGCTTAAAAAAAAGGTATTTATGTTTTTTTATCTTTTGGCTTAAATATGTCAAAAGCCAAATGCAGCATTTAAATAAGCAAAAAAGTAACATATTCTTGCATGAATCCTCTTATATTTTTTGTTAAAAGAATGTATATTTCTTATATTGAAAGATTTTTATTGCGTTATATTGACAAAAGGTAAACTGTTTGTAGTTCGTTTTCGTTTTTAACAATTTTTAATGTAAATAAAAATAAAATTACAAAATATTCATTGCACAGCAAGGGTGTTTTGTTAAGCTGAGACTGCTATAGAATTTATACGATTTCTTTTAAAATTCCTTTAAATGGCATCTTTATTCTTTCAGATTAAAATTTTCAGTAAACCAAACTATAATAAAGCACCACCTTTGTTTTATTTATCAGAATCGTTGTTAATTGACACATCATATGGTTTTTTTTTTTTCTTTAATAATTCTTTATTTGTTATTTTTATTGTATAATTTCTCATTTTCTCTTGCAATAACTGAGAATTTATATAAACTCATAAATTGAAATGACTGAAAATGAATGCATGTATAAACTGTGAATATCGTGTGCCCACATGTACTTGGAAATTTTTCAATGTACAGTGTTTTATAGTATATCAAGTTTCAGATAATGTTAACTTAAAGTCACTCTGGAACCGATAAAATTTTATATTTTTATAAAAAAAATAATTTTACTGTTTTACTGCTACCGGACTGTTATTTTCACATCATTCCACCAAAAGAACTGAAATTTTGGAGAAATAATTTCATTAAGAAATATTAACTCCTTTGTTTCTACGTTATGAAAATGCTGGTCCGCTAGCGATTGTTTCTTTACTAAACAGTTTAGTATTTATTATTTTCCATGTCGACGGCCTTCCCCTTATCATTCCACTAAATAAACTGAAATTTGTCGAAAATTAACTCAAAGATAATAACTGCACGAAATATTGACTCATGTGGACATATGCTATCGAAAAGATTGATGGGTATCAAAAAACTTTTTTTTTATAAAAACAATAAGTTTTTCTACAACATGATATTCCCGATCTAAGTTAAAATAACAGAAAAAAAAACAAATTATTAAATAGTTAAAAATAACTGTAACAATTTTACCACCAATTCCGTTCAAAATAATTGATAATTCATTTATTTTAAATTATTTTTGTGTTTTGTATTTTTATTTCCTTTCATGTATACTCATATTGTATATAGACACATTTTGTGTGAATGTATGAAGTTCTTGTAATTTTAATTGAAATAATTTTGTGTATAAACAATAAAAATAAAGAACAAATTGGAATTTTTTGACTATTTTTTTGAAAGAGAGAGCAAATAAAATTTGAAACTTATAACAGAAAACAATCAAAAAAAAAAAAAAAATAAAATAAAATAAACTGAAAAAAATAAGTAAATGACAGTAAATCATTTTGAACAAATGTATAAAAAATAAATGTACATTCTTTTATATTTAACTGAATCGAAAAAATATTTTATTAAACCACAAACCGTAAACTACTTAACATTCTGAGTAAGGTACTAACTGCAGTTTCTAGTTATTTGTCAAGATATACCCTTTCCAATAAGATAAAATAATTTAAAATTACACCCTGTTAAATGAAAAGTCAAAAAATAATAAAAGAAAAGTCAAAAAATAACACCACCATCATAGGGTTAAAAGATGATTCGAGAATTCATATATTGCTTTAATATGGGAATCTTCTGAATATAGACATATTCACTCAGGTAGTTTAGGTTAAAAAAAAAAAATTGGATATTTTTCCCCAAACACTCGCCAGATTTCTTAAGAAAACCTTTGGATTTCTTAGGTATCAAGCAAGTCTCAAACCAGGTGGGTTTCTTTTACCCGCACTCTAAAAAATGTTTGTAAATGTACTAAAATAAAATGGGTAAAGTTTTATTATAATATTACGAAAATTCAGTGAATATAAACAAAAAATGTCTAAAAATGTTTTGTAGACACTTTCATATACAATAATACACATAAAAAGTATTTTTAGACATAATGTGCTTAAAATTAAACACTTTGTGACTAAAATTAGTATTCTTTTGTTAAATTAAAATTTTACGCACAAATTTTGTAAATATACTAACTTAGAATGGTAGTAAATACTTTGACATTTGGAAATTGAAAAATATTAAAAAAATAAAAAAAGCAAAAACGAAAATTTATTTTTCAAAAGTTGTAAATATAATATTTGTGAATATTGTGTATTTATACTCAAGATGACCATCATGACAGCACATACCCATTAGAAATATATTATGTATTATATTTATAATTCATTATTATTAAAACACACATACATAAATTAAATTTATTCGTTCAAAAAAAATATTTTTCTGCAGTTCAATTTAAACCATGCGTTTGTAAATATACGCATTTTTTTATATAATTATGCATATAGAAATGAATTTTTACGCATATAATGCGTATATTTACTCTTCAAAAAGGTTTTTTACGCACAATTTTAGTAAATTTTCGAATTAATTATAAAATTATCGATTATGTGTGTACCAACTTACGCATTATGTGTGTACTTTTTTTCGTTTACGCACACAGAGTAAATTTACCCAATTTATAGTAGGAGTACAGTTTCCTACTATAAGTTGGGTAAATTTCAACAGAAATTTATTAGAGTGCGGGTAAACAAAATATTTGTTTATATATTTTTCATTCCTTAAACACTTTAACAATATGCATGTATAAAAAACGCGTTAAGTAACTGTAACTTCATTTCATACTACGTATTGTCACATACTAAACAGGCACGGCAAAAGTGACAGAAAGCAAAAACATAAATACAAACCATATGGGATTTTATGAAAATATATTTTGATATTTTGCTGTTGAGATTAAGTTTCGCTAATGTAGGATAGACGGGTAATGTAGACTACTCCATATTTTGGAAACTAAGGACAGTTTGATAAATACGTTAGCCTTAGTTTTTGGCTTTTGACACGCAAAGTTGTGCAAATAATATAAACATTTGATTCTCAGTAGGACCAAAGTGAAAAGTGGACTTTTCAAGGAGTAAACCGGCCGCCCATTAGTATCACGTTGATGTAACATACACTTACGTAACGTGATGGAGTTGAAATTAAAGGCTGAATTAGCCAGACATATTTCGTATTGTATGATATACTATATTCAATGCATAAGAATAAACCAAAAAATACAACACAACATATTATATTTTTATTTAAGATACTAAGTTTGCTATACAGAGATACGTTCCCGTCTGGCTAATCCAGTTTTAAGAAGATAACAAAAGAAGATGAACAAAACGTATCAACTGCTTTTGAGAAGCATTTCTAATTTTCACTGCTATTAATTGTTTTGCACAATTTTTAAATTTTGTTATTTTATTTGCTCGTATTTTTTTCCTTTTTTATTTGTGTTTTCCAATTTTTTTTAAAAAACTAGCATTATGCAAATTAGATTGTAAGGCTTTGGTTAGAATAAAAAAATCGTAGGTTGTGAGGAATTTTCATCATTAAAAATACTGAGATTTTAAGAACTTCATTTAAAAGAAAATCTAAGAATTTATCTATTAGAAAAAGTTATTAGAATTTAAAATTTTGAATTGGGTTTTGTTTGTCCTTTGAATTGGGTTTTGTTTGTCTTTAAAAAATTCCATGGAATCAAAGATGTTTACTTGAAAAAGGCCTTAATATCAAATTTGTTCTTTACTAAAAATATTTCTTAAGGAAATATTCTTAAATTGAAAGAACTTCTTCATAGTGTCTAATCTATAATAAATGTAGTTAACATATTATGGTAAAATTATTATAATATGATAAATAAAGGGTGTCCCAAGAAGAACGCAATTTTTAAATTTTAAATAAAACACAGATATTTAAAAAAAAATCGTGAAACTTTATTATATCGTAAAGTAGACAGAATGAGGTTATGTATGGAACAATATATCGTGCAGATGGCCGCCGCGGCTTTGCTGGCATGCACGCGATCTTTTAATGAAATTTTCAATGACCGTTTTGCATGAATGCTGCGGTATTTCATTAATGCAGCGTCCAATTTCCTCTTTTAAGGCTTGAGTCGTCGGCGGCTTATTCGCGTAAACCATCGACTTCAAAAAACCCCAAAGAAAAAAATCTAATGGTGTTCTCCAAAACGCGAAATAACACGACCGGGAAATGACTGATGCAGCAATTGAATTGTTTCTCTGGCTGTATGACATGTGGCGCCGTCTTGTTGGAACCACATGCCCTCCACATTTATTTCTTCAATTCTAGGCAAGAAAAAACTGGTTATCATTTCACGATACCGAACACCATTGTTTGTTTGCGCTTGACCTGCCTCATTTTCATAAAAAAAAGGTCCAATGATTCCTCAAGCCCAAAAACCACACCACACAGTGACACGTTGAGGATGCATTTGCTTCTCGTGAATCACTCGAGGATTTTCCTCACCCCAAATGCGACAATTCTGCCTATTGACGAAGCCATCAAGATGAAAATGGGCCTCGTCACTGAAGATGATTTTATCGGCAAAATCAGCATTTTCATGTTGTCTCTCCAATACCCAATTAACGAACTCCCTTCGCTGTCCATGGTCAGCTGGCTTCAGTTCCTGAGTCAATTGAACTTTGTATGCATGAAGATGCAAATATTTCGTCAAAATTCGCTGCAAAGTGGATTTGGAGACACCAATTTGCTGAGCTCGGTGTCGAATTGAGGTGGATGGAGTTTGAGCGACATCATCACGTACAGCTGCGACATTTTCGGTCGATACATCACTAACAGACCCAGTTTCGGCAAATTTATCCATTAATCTCTTTACAGTTGACTCTTTTGGAGCATTATTGTGACCCCAAATTGATCGCAATTTGCGAACTGTAGCCGCAAAACTTTCACCATTTTGGTAAAACAATTTCACAATGAGAATGCGTTGTTCATTCGTGTAGCGCTCCATTTTTACTAACCTCGTACCTTCTACTAGCAAACAATAACAATTGTTCAAATGTCAAACAATGACACTTCGAATGTTGCCAGATTTAAAAATTGCGTTCTTCTTGGGACGATTATGCTTGGCACAGTTATAATCCCAAAAATATATATAATTCTCTCCGAATATGATTGCGCCAACCATGTTTTTTCTTTGCTTGTGTGTATAACTCGGACATAAGCACATATACGACCCTATTTAAATTTTAGATCCAAGCCAGCAATATACTTTCAATATACTTTCATTAATTTTTTAAATTTTAATTAAAATTTACCCCAGCAATAAAAACTGCAAATAATACTTTACAGGCTAATTTTTTCATAGATTTCAAATTATCCAGAAGTCTATTTTTACAGCAATTTTAAAAGTAATTCTGAACAATTAAAAAAAAAAAATCTTCTCAATACTTTATTATTACAGTAAAAATAATTATTAGAAGTGATTTTGGTACAGTTTATTTCAATTCCTAGCAAGATCAGTTGTTTTGTTTTAATTTCAGGTTGCAAGCACAAGTGGTGGTAATAAAAAAATTTTTAAAAATAAAAAATATATTATTTTTGTTCGCTAATTTTTTGTTTTTTATTAATTGATGAAAACGAATTTTATTTGCACTGGTAAAAAAGTGCTAAAAAATTTTGAAGTTGGAGTACTCCTGCCCTATAAGAACTCAAAGCGTTATGATACAAAAAGAAGTATATCTTGATCACTAATTTTGTAGTGTTTTTCAACTGCTTTTGCTCTATTTTTTTTTTTTTTTGCACCATATTTTTTGTTTCCTATCTTTGTTGAATTTCTCCATATACATATCACATGTAATAACTGCAATACACGCTCATAAACTGTTGTTTTATATGCACATATAAACAATTTTTATACTATTTTGTTGATGGTATTTGTTGGTCAGTGTGGTATTTTATTGTTAATACATTTTTAAGCATACAAACAATTTGGTAATTTTAAGTCGGTCAAGATCGACTATTAGATAAGCTGCACCAATTGGATTATTTGTATCATATTCCGAGAAGCATAATAAATTCGGAAAAGAATCTGGCGTCGAATTACGGTATGTAATTTTTCGATCAACACTAATTTAATATTTAGCCCTAGAACTGACACTTAAAGAAGTTTGTAAGTTAAAATAACTTAAAATATCATTTAAAAGAAATGATATTTCATTTAAAAACCGGTCTACTTAATTTTCATTTAAATTAAATGCCATTTGTTATTTATTTTTAAATGTTGATTAATCAACTGACACATCCGTAAGAAACAAATGATATAATCAGTTAAAATAAATGTCAAAATTTTACCTACCAATCCTTAAAAAATAAATGATTTTTTCATTTATTTGAAATTATTTCCGTTTTTGTATTTTTTCTTTCTTTTTTTTTAATATACTCGTACAATACAAAATGTATGTATGCATATGAAGATATAAACACTTTTTGTATGAATGTATTTGTATATGTATGTGCGTTTATGAAGTTCTTGTAATTTGTATTGAAACATTTTGTATATATACAACCAATTTAAATAAAAAAACAAATTGAAATTGTTTGAATAATTTTTTTTGAAACAGACTGCAAACAAGATTTAAATTTGTAATAACTGTTGCGGACACAAATAAACCACAAGTTTCCGTTTTGTGGGTAAATTTTTATTAAATTTCAAACAAATGAAAAAATAAATGAAACTGAAAAAAATGGTAAATGATAGTAAATTATTTCGAATAAATGTATAAAAAAGTTAATATAGATATTTCTTTGAAAAATAAATGTATGTTCCTTTATTTTTAAATGTAACGGAAAACTTTTTTATTAAACTACAAAGAGTTAACTACATAGTATTCTGAGTGGATATAAAAATAAGGTTCAATTTACGTACGTATTTACCAATCGAAAAAACAGTTTTCTTGAAATTTCTCTCAATCACGAATGCTATAATGCGCCTATTGATTCCAATTATATCAGTCCAAAAAAATTTTTTAACTTTGAAAACATTTCTAGAAACATAACTGTATTTACAGTTAGAACTTACAACTATTGAGGTTAAAATCTGATTCTGTTTCGTAGTTACAAACAAAAGCAAAAAGTTATTATACCCTTTAGAAGAAAGTGGTATGGACAAAAAAACATAAAGACCAAAACAACAGACATGTAGCAATAAGAATATAAACACGATACAATGGTAGATTATAAAATAACAAAAAAGATCTTTATCTAACAACATACAGGGTGGCGCCAATTTCCTGCATTAAGAAAAATTCTGCAAGCAAAGTTTGTAGCTGTTTGAGTACTATCTCAGTTTTGACAATTTTCATTGTGAAACGTTATTTATTTGTGGAAGAAATGTCATTTTAAACTATCTTTGGAAGTCATGAAATAAAGGAGAATTCGTAACATTCATTTTATGCAGTCATTTCGATATTATAAAAAAAGTAAGTTTATTACTGACTATTTGAAAAAAATATATTTTTTCGGCAATAAAGCGATTAATTCCTCAATATTGTCTCTCTCAGATCCCCAAAATACGTATTTTCGTTTTTTTTAAGTTTTCAATTTAAAATTTGTTTGGAATATAAAAGTTTAAAACTTTAAAAAAACGAAAATACGTATTTTAGTGTTCAGTACACGCGGAGAAAAAACATGGCTGTGACAATCATATTCGAAGAGCATCATAAAATTTTTATTTTGCCAACCATAGTCGTACTACAATATATTTATCATATGAAAATAAAATAACCATAATTTTACCAAAATATGGGCCCTAAAACTATATTACGATTCGAAACTATGAAGAAGTCCTTTAAATTTAGGAATATTTCTTTTTCCTAAAATAAAAACCTGCTCTTAAGGAATTTTTTTAAGGAAACTTTTTTAATTCTATTTACTTTTTTTAAGTAAAAAAAAATAAAAAAATGTTAATTCTAAGGACTTTTTTAATATATTATAAAACATATATTATGGATGTATCCTAACAGAAAAATTCTTAGATTCTAAGGATATTTTTAAGACTTTTTCAGATAGTCCTTAGAGTCTCAGAATTTTTCTTTTAGAAAAACTCCTTAGAATCTAAGAATATTTCTACTAGAAAAAATTCTTAGAATTTAAGTATTTTTTATGATGAAAAGTCTTCAGCGGCAAATAATTTTTTTTTATAAGAAAGGCCTTAAAACCTAAGTTTTTGTAAGAATATATGAATTTTTTTCTTAGAATCAGATTGCAGAATCTAAGAATTTTACTTTAAGTAAAAGTATATAGAATCCAAAAATGTTGAAATTATATTTTTTTTATGAAAAGAAGACACTGTTATGACTGTTAAAGTCAAAATGGTGATTTATATGATTTATAATTATTCACTGATTGTTATCAGAATTTTATAGATCCATAATTATCATATTATTTCATAGTCAGAATATTTTACAACAGTATGGTTACAGCCAATCATGTTATAAAATAGAAAGTAGTAATCACTAAATAATAAAATATTTTCCATAATAATGATAGCAGCGACCATATTGATGGTAAGAATGAATTTATGAACCAATAACTTGATTGCGACAACGATACCTAAATGCAGCAAGCATAATATAAAAGCAGCGATCATGTTGCAATCATGTTTTTTCGCTGCGTGTATGAATTGTGTATCACACATAATTTTCCAATTTTTTTATTCCTTTCAAATAACAATTTTTCACGTGGTCCTTAAAGTAGGCGTTTCACTCTAATTCCTTACCGCTGAGCCATTTCTGTAGGGTTAAAAATGTGAAAGAAACCACTAGGGCTAAATGGGGAGAACATGAAGAAGGTTGCAGGTTTGATTCCAAACGACGGAAAAATCAATTAAGGAAAATAATATGTATGAGTTTCCTATCACTCTACATATCGCAACTTTTACCTTTGGTGTTCCTATAGCACTTAGCCTCACCCAAATAAAATAATAAAACAGAATAATTGATCTATGATTTATCATCTTTCCACCACCTTGCATCCTTTCGCTATCATCTTTTCAAAGAAAGACCATACAAATAAACTGAAGTAGCCATATTAAGCTTAAGTCAACTTACTTCAGTTAATTTATAATCCAAATTATCGTTCCCAACTTCAGCAAATTTAAAACATGACAAAAAAATTTATATAGAAATAAAAATAACAATTAAAAAATAAAACAAAACAAATTAAAATTCGAGAAATTTTTAAAAAAAAATTATATTCAATTGTGCTAATCTCAACTAATCTATTCAAGTCAAATAGGTAAACTTAATCCAAGTCACTTAAGTCATTTGTAGTAGGAAGAATTTCCTTAGTGCTCCTTTTCCCAAAAAACACTTCGTAACCAATGAATATTATGGTGCAGAGTTCCCATAAAATACGATGTTTAGTCATTCAGTAAAGTTATTTAATACATAAAAATGTTCGTTCCGTTTAGAACACACCAAAGCCATCCCTGAGTAATCCGGTGATGAGTAATCTGGAATTTGACTGGTGATTGGTGTTTCTGTTAAGTTTTGGGCTTTGGTGTGTTCCGACATATGTAACATAATTTTATGGGCAACATTTTTGTAGAACATTTCATTCCCTCCCTCCCCCTTTTTAGGGGTGTTTTTTACGATTTATTAGAACAGAGCCAAAAATTATCGTTGTGTGTAGGATATTGGGGGTTAATATGTTCCACAAAAATATTTTCGTTAAAATTTTCTACAAAGTTGCTGAACATATCGTACACCCCAGATGTACACATCACATAGTTTCATATTTCGGTATGCCAACAGGCAAAAGGGAGGAAACTTTAACTTCCCCCCTAAAATAAAATTCAAATATGCCGACACAAACGGGGGGAAACTTTAACTTCTTCCCTAAAATAAAATCCAAGATGCCGACACACGTATATTTTTTTGACTCTTCTACCAGATTTCATTGCCAGAACCCCATAAAGGAAAAGTTACTAATATTCAAGTTTTTTTCTTTATATGGCGTATGAGTAATATTTGGATTAATTAAATAACACTCATACGCAACGAATTCCTAATGATATTGTATCATTAGAGCAGGGGGGCCCAAAAGTTCCTTATGAAAGAGTAAACACGAATACATTTAAAGAATAACTAATTTTTATTCAATATTTTTTATTGTAAAAACCAATACATACACTCAGAAAAAAAAGTTAGTAGAAAAAATTGTAAACGGGTTTCAATCCCACTTTACAATTTTTGTACTGATTTTTAGTAAAAAAATTATTATTTAGCAAATATTTTTGCTATTTACATTTTACAAATTACAGAATTTTTACAGAATATTTGCAAATTTTTGTTGCTAATTTCAGAAATCATTTTACAAATTTTTGAAAACCGATTTGCTAAAATTAGCAAAAAAAAAAAAATACTAATTTTAAAAAGTGGATATTGAAGGAAATGTTATTTCTAATAATTAAAACTTATACATACAAACTTAAATTGTCTTAAAATATTACTTAGGTTTAAAAAAATTATCGGAAGTAAAGATACCGACTCATGTCTAAAAAGAGGACATCCACTTAAAATAGCACTAAAAAGGTTTTTTAGGTTTTAAAATCAGTTAAATCAATTAAAATTTAACCTTAAAAGTAAAAAAAAATTCACTAAAATATTTTTCAAAACAGAAATTACCAAATTAAAACAAAATGATAAATTCATATTGTATAAAATATTTTTTAAAAAATATAATCAAAAATTTTGATGCTCGATAAAAAAAATAAATTTACAACTTTGTACTAATATTAATAATATTTAGTAATTTTAATTTTTTTTGCTGATTTTAGCAAACAGATTTTAAATTCCACTTTACAAAAAGTCTACTAAAATTTAGTAGCGGCTACTAATTTTTCTATCAATTTCATTGTACTACGCGTCAGCAGATATGTGTTGCTAAGATTAGCAAAAAATACCGCTGGGCTCAAATTAGCAGAATTTCCCGTAGTAACAGCAAAACTTTCAATTACCATTACAGACTTTTTTTGGTGAGTGTACAAAGAAAAAAGAAAAAAAAATATTTCATATCATACGTTAAACAAAAACAAAATCTACATTGATGATCGCTGTCGTCAATGTTTACCAGCATAGCATACGAAAGTGTTGTTGCTTTGCACTTGCGTGTATACAGTGAAGAACGACAAAAAAAGGCAAAGTTGTTTGTGTATTTCGTATTGCTATTGCTGAGTGCTCTATGTGTATTTAAACACACAGCCTATAGCTAAGAGCATTTACAAAAACAAATGAGCATTAAGAGCATAAGGCTTGGACACCCTTGCATTAGAGAATACAAAAAAACTATAAAAAATATTAAAGTCGACTATATGATACTTTGGATCCAATTTGGGGAGGCGGTCGAAATTCCGGGAAAGGTCCTAAGCAAAAATATATTTTGCAAATATTAAATTGAAGCAAACATTTAAGTGACATTCATTAAGTGAATTATGTGGAATGGTCAATAGCTCACTATTTTATGGGAGAACCCTACTGACGCTCAAGGTCAGAATTTTCATAATAAGGTAAGAGGTTTTTTATGAAGATTCTAAATTTTTGCAAATATATTTTTTGCTTTATAAAGAAGAACAAGTGAGTTTTCAATATGGATTCAAACATATTCAACGAATTCAAGGATGAGCTAAAATAGCCTCCTTGGAAACATTTTCGGCTGAAAAAAAATTTTTTCATTAACATATGTTATTTAAACATGCATCAGTACGAATGATTAGAGAAAAAAACATGGTTGCAACATGACCACTCCTACTATATTATACTTTCTGCATTCAGGTGTGGTTGTCACAATTAAGATATCGGTATATATTTTCGAACCATCAATATGGTCGCTGTTATAGTAAACATTTAATAATTTCACGATTGTCTTTTTCTATTTTATAACATGTTTGACTGTAAACGTACTGTGGTGACAAAAAATTATACTATAAAAAAATATTTATAATAAATAATAATTATGAAACTATTAAATGCTGACAAGATTTAAAGCAAACAAATTTTGGCAAAAAAAGTAAAAAAAAAGATGGTGAAAAACACCTTTAAAAAAAAAAAGAATAAAACTAACAGAAAAAATTTTTTTTATTAGAAAGAAGTAATTTTGGGCAAAATAGGTACAAATAGTAATACCAAGCTAAAAGTCTTAAGAAAAAGATACTTTTAAGCTTAAAACTGTAAAATCCAAGACAGCAGAAAAAGCAAACTTAAGTAAAAGCGCAAAAATAGCGGAACAAGCAAATTTGGCTTCTCTGCATATAATATAATTTATAATCAACTAATTGTCCAAAAAAAGTTATTGTCAAAATGATTCTATACAAAGATTTTATATTTTTTAATTCTCTTCGATAAAACAATTGGGAAATTCACAACCGGTATTGTATTTTGTATGTTGTATTTAAATACACTAAATATTTTGTTGTGAATAGTTAATTGTATTTAAATGTTGTCAAATAGTAAAGAATAAGAATAAAAATATTTATTTTAAAAACACTTGATTTTAAAAATTCTTAGATTCTGAGAACTTTTTATCATGAAAAATATTTAGATTTTAGTAACGTTTTCTGGTAGAAATATTTTTAGATTATAAAAACTTTTTCTAAACCACAAATTCCCAGACACTCAGATTCTGCAAACTGTTTCTTATAGGCTTTTTCCACTGACCTACATCTTACATCTTTCATCAATTTGCAAAGATGTTAACATCTTCCCAAAAGAATTATACAGGCCAAAAATTCTACATCTTTCTACATCTGCTAAAGATGATCCTTTGTCATTTAGTTTAATTTTACATCTTTCATAATTTTAAGTGTCATCACTAAAAAAATGGCAAAAAAAAATAGTTTTTGTTGTGCAGTGGCTAGCAAACTGAGATTTCAGAAAATAAACAAAAAAAGTGCCCTTCAACATTTTAATGTACTGTCTTTAAATTCGGGTTTGTTCTTTCAAAGCAACAACTACTCCAATGAGAAATGATTTCTCTAAATCCATTTTTTATTTTTAACAAAAATTATGCGTATTTTTTTTTATTTTTTTGACAGCTGAATATATGACAGATGTTGCCAATGTAAATTCATGTTTCACGTTTTCAACATCTTTCATGCGTTTCACAAAGATGTTGTACAATGTATAAAGCCTATTAGATAAAAACTCATATATTCTTAAAAAAAAATAGATTCTTAAAAAATCTTAGAATCTGAGAACTTTTCATCATGAAAAATACTTGGATTTTAAGAACTTTGTCTGGTAGAAATATTCTAAGATCTTTTTCAAATCAAAAATTTTGAGACATAGGAATATCTAAAAAAAAACTTTAAAATCTGCTTAAAATTTAAGAATTTTTGTATTAGAAAACGTATATAGAATCCATGATTTTTTATTTAAAATGGTCTTAGAATTTTAAATTTTTTTCGAATATTTTCTTTTAAAAAATTTTTAGAATTAAAGAAAGTTTTTCTGAAAAATCCTTAATAACAATTTTTCTTTAGTAGAAACCTTTCTTAAAGAAATATTATGAAATTTAAAGAACTTTTTCATAGTTTTTAATCATAATATAACTATAGGGACAATATTACGGTAAAATTATGGTTATTTTATTATATGATTCTCTTTGAAACGGTGAATATCTTTAAATACATTGAAGACCCTGTATTTACAGTTAACTCTACAAATATTTTTATTTATTTTATTATAAATGTACATACACTACATATTGTCTGTATTCATTTGTTGCCAGTACGAATGTACAGAAAAAACATTCAAAGGGAATGATGAACATGGACAGAGGAAAAAAATATTATTATGGTTAAATGGCATGTTTTATAAAAGAAAATCTAGAGGTAACACGAGTATGAGTCATGAATGTTCATGAAGACTCAGGTGATCTGAAGGATATAAAAAATATAAATAAGTACGGTTAACATTATTTTTATTATACTGTTATATTGCGGTGGTAGAGTTTATGAAAAAGTTATAAATTATATATATATATGGTTATTTTTTATATTTATAAATATTTTTTATGGTCAATTATTGTTTAAGGTTGCTGTTATTGCAATGGTATATTGTATATTTTAATTAGTTTATAATATAGTGTTGTTGGAGTTGTTTTGTGGGAAAATATAAAGGATTATGACTGAACAAAAAGTGAAAATATATTGTTATAAAAAAATATTGCCTACTTTTAGAATTTTTTATATAACATGAATTTTATTGTCTAGATAAATGTTTGAAATTAATGCAAGTGCATTAAAGTTTAACGGCAAATTGATTATCTGAATGTTTAGGGAACAAAATTTGTTTATTTATAAAAGTACATATTTTGAATACCCTCAAAATTGAGCTTCTCTAAATTAATATCACTTTGTTTTTTTTATAAATCAGCATATTTTCTAGTCCTTTTATACACTAAAAAATGTAACAATATATAATTATAACAAACTTTGCCCATAAAAGATATTGTCTACTTTAAGAATTAAACAAAATTAAAAATTCATTGCCTACTTTTAGGCTTAAAATTCTCTTTGTTTCCTATTAGTTTTTTTTCTTCTCGTAATTCTTTCAATGTCATAGTCATTTGCCATGCACTTACGGCTCTTCTTATTTTATTCTTGTGCTATTCACAAATTCTCATTATATTGTCCCGCCATATTTTTTTTGCAGTTTTTTTACTGCAGTTTTCTATGCTTCACTGCATAGGTTGGATGCATTTTTTCTGTGCATAAATACGTATCATATTTTTTTTTATAATTGTTGCTATTGCATGTAGGTGCTACAAAATATATAACAATCATAATAATATTGCTACAACAACAAGAACAACTCTGAACAAAAATTGTTTCTACTAGACGTCTAGACTACAGTTAAGTGCTTTTCCATGATGAGTACCTACCTACTGCAGTAACAATAACAAAAAATCATCTATAAAAAAGGATGATGCAATTTTTATGAGAAGTAAAAAATTGGTTTTCCCATAGACAGTAAAAAAATCTCGAGGGCTTGACTTATTGTATATAAAAAAAAAGATTTCGTTTAATACAAAATGATGTTAAAGATTACAGAAAAAGGATTGACTTTAACAAACGCAGTTTTTTTTGCGAGTTTAATGACATACAATTTTAAGAAGTAATATGTATAGAAAGATGTGGTGATCATTAGACTGTAATGAAGTATATTATCCTTTACAAAAAGCTAATATTTAGTGTTAAAGAAGACGAATAATAACCCATGAATAGAAGGCAATAGAGTCAAACCATGTCACTCACTCAATCAGAAAAAGGGTATTTTTGGATTAATCGTCTCCGATTTAAATGAAATTCACACTTACTATTTTATTCGAACAGAACTCAACGAAACATAATTTGCAGATTATGGCCCTTTAGGTTTCCGAAATATGACCTCATAAAAATTAAAAAAAAACGTTAAAAATTTACTAAAGTATCGTTAAAAAATCGACTATATATAATTAAACTGTAAAAGACGATATGCATAATAATTTTTTTTACAGAAATGTTTAAAGGTAATTTTTTGGGGTCTTGAGTTCAAATCCATGTTTCTCAAAATACTCATCTTATTTTTTTTTTTAAAAAAATATATGTTTAATATTGAACCTCTATCTACATCTGTATGAAAAAATTAAGGTGAACAATCGATTCGTTTCTGATTTATAGCCAAAAACGTGGTCCCAATTATGTTTTAAAAGAGTAATTCATGTACCATAACTAACGAGGTGGTGGTAAATTTTACCCTCTCTTTACATTTTTTTAAAGTGCTCCCTTCTATTGCGCTCAATCAATTTAATTCTCTTAGTATCTTCTCAAATTGTGATCATTGTTATTTAGTTGTATTTTGGCTGAGCTAGACATAGCACGAGTGTAGCTACGCACATGCTGGTGTAAAAATTACCACTCGTCAGCATTTACGTAAGCTTTTCAAATTTACCCCACATCAAAATTAACGTAATATTTTCATGGAATTATTTTTACCACTCGTCCGTTTTCTTGTTGGTAAAAAATTTTTTATTTCAAAAACGTTATATTGTACATTTTTTAAACTACACTACAAATCTGCTGTAAACTACTTTTATGGAAAAAACGGGTTGAAGTGATCTGCATTGGAACCAACAAGCTGCGTAATTGTGCGGTTACCAGTTGCTACACAACCGCAATCGAAAAAGGATTTATGTGGTTATTGGTCGCATTTGATCTAACAGCACAAATTGAAGCAAAAATGCTTGATAAAATAGAATTGCTTGCATTTTTCGGTATCTTGATTTATACATCCGTATTCAAGTCTAACCACGAGGCAGCTCAATTTATTTTTGCAACTGATGGAACGGCAGATAAGTTTTTAGAGCTACAATGTCCAAGGCACGGTTTCTTTGTATTCTAAATTGCTTAAGATTTGATAACTGTTGTGATAGACAAGAAAAATATGGCATTAAGATAATGTCATTGACTGATGCATGCACACAATATCTTGCAAATGCTTATATATACTTTGGAAAAAACTCGGATGACGTTGGTCTGACAAATGCAGAAAAACGACTTGCAGTACCAACAAAATCAGTAATAAGGCTGTCTAAAATATTAGAAGGAAGTCGAGGAAATATAACTGTTGACAATGGTTTTCATCACTCCAGCTGGTGGAAGAACTTAAAAAACGAGAACTTTTTTATTTAGGTACGCTGAAAAAGAACAAACAAATTTTTGCCCAAAAAATAGACCGTTGGGATCCTGCTTACATGGTTTTACCAAAGATGTCACTATTTTATCCTTTGTGCCTCATAAAAATAGTGCTGTTGTATTATTATCCTCCATGCATCACAAAAAAGAAGATGATCCACTCATTTTAAAACCTGCAATGAAAGCTGATTATAACAATGCAAAAGGTGGAGTGGATGAGCTTGATAAGAAATGCTCGATTTATTCATCCGGTTGACGTACACGCCGCTGGCCATTAGCCATATTTTATAGAATTAAAGATATTTGTGGTGTCAACAATTTCATTATTTCAATCTTCATACACTTAAAAAAGTTTGTAAGTTAAAATAACTGAAAATATCCTTTAAAAGAAATGATATTTCATTTAAAAACCGGTCTACTTAATTTTCATTTAAATTAAATGCCATTTGTTATTTATTTTTAAATGTTGATTTATCAACTGACAAATCCGTAAGAAACAAATGACATAATCAGTTAAAATAAATGTCAAAATTTAACCTACCAATCCTTAAAATATAACTGTTTTTTTCATTTATTTGAAATTATTTCCGTTTTTGTATTTTTTGTTTTTTTTTTAATATACTCGTACAATACAAAATGTATGTATGCATATGAAGCTATTATCACTTTTTGTGTGAATGTTTTTGTGTATGTATGTGTGTTTATGAAGTTCTTGTAATTTGTATTGAAAAATTTTGTATATATACAACCAATTTAAATAAAAAAACAAATTGAAATTATTTGAACATTTTTTTTGAAACAGACAGCAAACAAAATTTAAATTTGTAATAACTGCTACGGACACAAATAAACCACAAGTTTCCGTTTTGTGGGTAAATTTTGATTAAATTTCAAACAAATGAAAAAAATAAATGAAACTGAAAAAAAATGGTAAATGATAGTAAATTATTTCGAATAAATGTATAAAAAAGTTAATATAGATATTTCTTTGAAAAATAAATGTATGTTCCTTTATTTTTAAATGAAACGGAAAACTTTTTTATTAAACTACAAACAGTTAACTACATAATATTCTGAGTGTAGGATTATCATACCAGCTCAAGGGGAGACTTTTTTAAAAAAGCTTGCAAGACAAGTGATTTTACCACATTTGCAAAGACGTCAACACAACCAAAAGCTCCCTCGTTTATTACGAGACACAATTGGTAACATTTTGGGTCCGGACTCAGTACCTCCACCTTCGCCGCCAGTAGAGTCTATCCCTGTTGCTGGTAAGTTATGCTACATATGCCCAACTAGACTAAAGCGAAAAACTACACACTTTTGTCTGCAGTGTATGTTGTAAGCCAATATGTATGGAATGCAGCAAACGTATATGCTAACTGTGCGAACACAGATTTTGATGAGTAAAAAAACATCTAAAATTTGGACCTGCAGTTTCTATACCTGACTATTTTTTTTATGGTCTCTTTTATATCTTTAAATGTATACATTTGGCTGTGAAAAAATGCCCTTTAAGTTTTTGTTTTTTTTTTTTTAATTCATATTTTATTTATAAATTATTTATATATCGTTTTTTTATATTCAAAAAAACATTTTTCTTAGTAAAATTAAGGGGGGTAAAATTAAACATCACGTCATAAACTATGTCCCAATATTTCACCTCGAAAGTTAAAGGTTAACATTATTATTAATATAATAAACTGATTAAAAGTTTTATATATTTTAATTTTTGATATTGCAAAGAAACATATTGATATAAATTTATAATATTATAATTAATCGTTGCAAGCAGCAAAAAAAAAAAAATACCGTTTACATAGTTTATAATAAACATGAGTTCATAGCAAGGTGTGTGCTTTCCCTTTCTATATATCCTGCACTTTTGGTTGTTGTTACAGTAGCAGGTAGTATACATATTTGATTTTTTTTTTTGTTTTTGTTGTCTTAGGAAAAAAATTGTAATCAAAATTTAAAATTTTTGTAAAATTAAAAATAATTTGTATATTTTATGAAAGTTTTTGTTGTTTGCTCCTTCTCCAGCAAATAGTTTTGAAATGAAAACGGTACCAAAGACACTTTCTACCAATATTTAATAAAATTTTTCTTGAAATTGAGAAACAAATTTGACTTAAAATTTGGTCAAAATTTCTAAATTATAGAAAAATTGTACTACTGAGAACTAAATTTTTATTAGAAAACAGTAAAATTTCCTTCTAATTAGTTCATACATCATTTAAAATTTTACCGTTAGTTGGAAAATGTTTCCTTGGTTTTAAGAACAATTTTTTTTTATTTAAGTTCATTAGATAAATTTTTACTAAAAACTGGGACTTAACTCCCTAAAAATAAGAAAATATTTTCTAACATCAACATCAATTATCCTTATCCTGCTTTTATGGTAACGGATATATATTTTACCATATATTTTAAAGTACTGTACACTCATTAAGTAAGTATTTTCCCACTTTCAAAGGACTTCCGCTTTGTGAGGAAACTGCTCTTAAAATTAAATTGAATTATACTAAATTCATTTATTCAAAATATAAATTAAATTTCATTAGCAAAAAGGTAAACAAATTAAAAAAATGAAAAGTAAAAAATTGTTACTAAGTCAGATTGTTTTCGTAGTTAATTAACGGTTCTGCTTGAGAGAACTACAAAAAGGGACTCATACAGCATCTATGGCTAAGGAACACTGGGGGTCCTTTGTCTTCTTAAATTAACTAACTTAAGGAAATTGTTGCAAAAATACAAAATATTTCAGTTACTTTTTTGTTATAATTGTAAAATGGAAAAATGTCGAGTTTTTTTATAGGATTTTTACCGTAAACTTTATTTGACATATACAAATTTAAACTTTTTTATTATTAAGTGAAAAAATAGTTCGATAAATATAAAGTTTAATAAGCGCTACGGCAATTGTAGGAAAGCCATTATGCCGCAATGTATAAAATGTGCCTGCGATATTTTGTATTGTAGTCAGCAAACAAATTTATTACATAAAAGCGTAAATTCGAAATTTCTTACCCTTTGCTAACAAAATTTTAAAATATATTTTAAGCTACTTTATGTTCAATGATAAAGACTGTTTAAGATTAGAGATGGGCATGTGGGCCATTTTTGAATCACGCACCAAAAATTACAAACATGTAAGATAATTTTTTATGGATACTTGCATTTGTTTTTAATTTATTGTTTCTTTTGGAATAGAATATTGAAAATAATTTAAACCTTTTCCAAATAAAAAAACCTATACTTAATTTTATTATTTTTTTAAAAATAAGAAAACTTTTACTTGAAAAAAAAAATTTTTTATTAAAATTTATCTGAAGTAAGTTGCATGAAAATTTTCCTTAGAAATAGTTCATCAGTTTCTAAAATTAAGTAAATTTTTTTATTACATAGGAACAAATTTATAAATTTTTGTTTTTAATTGTCTGAACTAATTTTTAGAAAACAATTCTTAAAAATTAGAAAGTGGTATACTTAAAAACTGAATTTGGAAATGGCTTTTTAAAATTTGGTTAATTTTACTACTCGTGAACAAAAAATGAACACACATTAAGTTCAAGTACTTTCTCGATTTAAGTTAGACACATTTTTTGAACTAAATGGGAGTAAATTATGTACTAAATTTTTTTTTTTTTTAACTAAACTTAATTAATTTAAGTATGCAAATTTCTTAAAACTAAGATGTTTTTTCTAAAATTAATAAATTTTTATTTAATTGACTTGTTTTTATCTTAAAATCAAAAAATATTACTTAGGAAATATATGAACTATTTCTGAGTATATAAACTATTTCGTTTTTTCCCCAAACTTAGGAATTTTTACTTTTTTAAGAAAATTTTTCTAAGTTTCAATAAAATTTTACTTAAATTGAAGACAATTTATTTTTTTTGAGTGTTGTGTCTGTTGTGTCTAAGTGTTTTCTTATATCTTTTCGATTTATTTAATGCAACACAGTTAAAATTTAATTTTTTTATTTATGCCGGTAGTATCTGCAAATTTGATTCATAATTTTTTCAATAACGTTAAATATTGATTATTTGTATTAGAAGTTTCACAATTTCCAAATATACATTTTTTTTATAATTTTACACACTTCTTTCGATTTAAATTTATAACTCTTTGATTTATTTTTATCTTTTTTATTGGTGTGGTTTGCAAATTACTTAAACTTACATTGAAATCATTAATTGATTTATTTTGATTATTGATTGATTGATATTGATTATTATAAGATCATTTTTTTATTTATAAATATAATTACACCTAAATTTCCATTTTTTTTAATTATTACAATCATACCACAATTTAAAAATATGCCTGTTATACTACAATATGGATAAACATAAAAATTAATTTTTTTATATAAAAAAACGTAAAAGGTTTTTTATAAAAATTGTTAAAAATATAAATAGATGGAAAAAGCTCATTTGTACGGGTAATCATTCACTAACTGAAAAATGTAATTTCACATAGTCATTTTCCTTAGAGTGTGTGATATAAATGCCTGTTCATAACCATGAGTTATTTGTGTGGGTGGTTCTGAAGAAGGCTGAAGATGACCTGGTCGCTCGGGTCGAAAGTGTGCACTCCCTCTAGCGCTGATCCTTACAATTTTTTCCATTTAATAAAAAAAAAAATAGTGTTTACTATTCGTTAGTATCATTAAAAAAATTATGATCTTGAGCCTGATAAAATTAAAAATATATAATTGTTAAAAATAGTTTAGCCTCTTGGCCCAAAAAGTCAAAGTCTTATTTTATACCAAAATTCCTAAATTTTACAAAATGTAAAATCTTCGAAAATCGAAGTGGGGGAAAAAAGCATAAAATGCATTGTAAAATTACATTTGCATATAAGTGCATTTCTTAATGAAGGGATTATTTTCTGAATATATTTTTAAATTTTAAAAATCGTTTTTGTACTTAAGGAATTATGGCTCTTCACCACTTTTAGCATTATTCTATATTTTTGAAAAATTAAAAACCTGCATAAAATCGTGAGGGAATTGTCTATATAGCTCCATAGAGTCTTTCTGTGCAAAATATGAAAAAATGCCGAATTTGTAATGTTTTTTCATGGAATGAATGATATATATATAAACATATATGGGCTTCTATATGATAATAAATGGGCATACATGGTCATTATACATGTATAATATATGCTCTAATTTTAATGTTTTTCGTTCACAGCACCAATATTTTATTTTAAATTATATCAGCTGTTTTGTCAAAAGTTAATAATATAATACGGATTATTAATCACAACTAAGACTACACTCAAAGAAAAAGTTTCATGAAAGTGAAGTTTTTTTATTTTTTCGCACAACAACAAAACACACGTACAAAAGTTCTACTTTGGCCCATCTTTGTGAATCAGGGAGTAAGCGGCAACACTTGTACCAGGACGTACACTCACCAAAAAAAAGTCTGTAATGGCAACTGAAAATTTTGCTGTTATTACGGGAAATTCTGCTAATTTGAGCCCAGCGGTATTTTTTGCTAATCTTAACAACACATGTCTGCTGACGTGTAGTACAATGAAATTAGTAGAAAAATTAGTAGCCGCTACTAAATTTTAGTAGACTTTTAGTAGAGTGGAATTTAAAATCTCTTTGCTAAAATCAGCAAAAAAAAATATTATTAATATTAGTACAAAGTTTTAAATTTTTAACGAATTTATTATTTTGTTTTAATTTGGTAGTTTCTGTTTTCAAAAATATTTAATTCAATTTTTTTTTTTACTTTTTAGGTTGAATTTTAATTGTTTTTAGGGCTGATTTTTTGTCCTCTTTTTAGACATGAGTCGGTATTTTCACTTCCGATCCTTTTTTTAAACCTATGTAACATTTTAGGGCAATTTAAGTTTGTATGTATAAGTTTTAATTATTAGAAATAACATTTCCTTCAATATCCACTTTTTTAAAATTAGTAATTTTTTTTTCCTAATTTTAGCAAATCGGTTTTCAAAAATTTGTAAAATGATTTCTGAAATTAGCAACAAAAATTTGTAAATATTCTGTAAAAACTCTGTAATTTGTAAAATGTAAATAGCAAAATGATTTGCTAAATAATAATGTTTTTACTAAAAATCAGTACAAAAATAATAAAGTGGGATTGAAAACCGTTTACAAATTTTCTACTAACTTTTTTTTCTGAGTGTATGCAATATGGGTAACCAAAGTTTTTGTGTTCTCTTGTAAACTCTCTCTTACAAACGAATCTGAATTTAATACAAAAATCTGTTAATTATGACCCAAATTTTAAATAGTAATAGTTAATCGTTAGATTTAGTTGTTAACTCTCTAATGCTCCTTCTTTAGATATCGATAATATTACTACTATATATTTGGCATTGACAACTTATTATGGCAAAGATGTTAAAATTTTAATTCAGGCGATATATTAAAATTAAGGCTAAAGAAGAATCAATAAATCTAGATCAAATAGTTTTGATTTTTGCTATAAATAACACTATCATTGAAATAAAATTGAATAGCTATAATTGTTGCCTTAGTGCTATTATTTACAGGATTTTCGCTTTTCCTTTAATATCTGACAACTGCTTTTTGGCAGTCTTGGGCATTAGAGGGTTAAACAAAAATAAGTGCCTCTTATTTTCTTCTCCTCTACAACAAATCAGAATTTCATTACGATTGTAGGGAACCCATCGTAATAGTTTTCTGCCAAGTTAGATATTGTTTTTTTTTAATTTATTGAATGATCGAAATTATAATACGCAAAGAGTAAACTTCCATACATGTGTAGAAAGATCTTGGTAATTTATTAAATGAATGAAAACAATTATATATTATATTTATATATATGTAGTTGGTTCTTATCAACATATTTTTTTTAAAGTCTCAGTTTCTACATTACCATAATATAATATGTACAAACAAATTATAAATGCAGGTCAGTAGTTAAAATGCGATAATATAATTGTTTTATAATAAAAATCTTATGTAATTACGG